>OZ017740.1:139446095-139823595 GCA_963969285.1 Odontomyia ornata
CCTCGAACCTACATTCGAAAATGAAGTTATATCAATTATAGTTTCGCTAAAAAATTCATCTTCAGGCAGTGATGGTATTTCTGCTAGGGAACTTAAATTGATAAGAGAAATAATCGCCCCACACTTAGTCCTCGAGTTCAATGAATTTATGGCATGTGGTGAGTTCCCATCGGAATTTAGGGATGCAATAGTGATTCCTGCTTTCAAATCAGGATGTGTGAAGGAACCTTCAAATTATAGGCCTATTAGCCTCACGAACACTTTGAGCAAAGTATTTGAAAAAATAATTAATATTCGGATCACTCGATTTATTAATGACTCATTAGGGTTTGATTTGAACCAGTATGGGTTTATTGAAAAAAGTAGCACAATATCTGCTACTACGGATGCCTTACAATTCATCAATAACGAACCGGATGACGGAAAATATATTGCCGCAATATTTGTAGATCTAGCTAAAGCCTTCGATACGGTCGACCATGACATTTTGCTTTTGTGCCTAAGTGAATTGGGCATCAGAGGCCCTCCGTTGAATTTGATCAGCAACTTCCTGACTAATAGAACTATTTCAGTTTGTGAAATTAGTTCTAAGTATAAGATTAACATAGGTGTCCCTCAAGGTTCGATACTTGGGCCAACTCTTTTCCTTTTATACATACTCGTACACAACATCTATTTTTCTGGTTTGAAAGGGAAATACATTGTATACGCTGATGATACACTGCTTCTTTATTCAGATTCATCGGCGGATGCTCTTGAATAAAGAAATAATGCTGATCTTATATCTTACGGTACTTGGTTATTAGGGAATAAACTTACTATTAATACGAGTAAAACTAAACTTATGATATTTAAACAAAAAAATAAGGTGGACATCAATTTAAATATTAAAATCTATGAAGACAAAATTGAACGGGTTTCCTCGATCAAGTATTTAGGTGTTGAGGTAGATGAAAAGTTATCTTGGTCAAAGCATATTAGTAATTTAAAATCAAAATTAGTCTTCTGGATAAAAGTGTTCAGGAGTAGAAGCTATTTAGATATTGGTCTCAAAAGATTAATTTATAATGCACATGTTTTGCCTCAGGTAACTTATGGCATATTGAATTGGTGCCATGCGTCGGAATCGAGCATTGACTCAATTCATAGAATGCTGAACAAGATTGTCAAGGCAATGCATGGTCTGGATAGGTTGACACCCAGTAATAGTCTTTATTTATTGACTAGAAAATTTAGTATTAGACAGTTGATTTTCATGGAAAGGGCTAAATTTGTATTTAAAATCAGTACTAATAGTTTAAAATCAGGTATAAAACTCATCAAACACAGAGATGTCCACTCTTACAATACGAGAAATTATGACTACCTTAAATTATCACTTGCGCGGACAAATAGAAGACTCCATGATCCAGTAAGGCTGGCCATGAAATCTTATAACTCATTACCAACTGAGTTGAAGAATGTCAAATCATTTCCCATGTTTAAAAAACTTTTGAAAGAATACACTGCTAAGGTTTGGATGGGTTGAGCTTGCGTTTCTTTATTATATTTAGTTGAATTTCTTAACTTCTGTTTTAATTGTTCAGTTCTTTAATTAGTCATCGTAGTTATTATTAACAATTTAATATCTTCCCTTATACCAGCAGCGTTCTGTTGCTGACTGGGAAGTGGGATATATGTGTAAATGATTTTCAAAAATAGAATTTGAACTGGTTTAACTGGATAATTCAAATATGAGCTTCTTCTTCTTCTTTTATGTTTAACAACTAATAATCTTTATAACAAGCTTTATGTCAAGCCCTTCTATCCCATATAAGTAGTTGTACAAGTCGTTTATTAGTAAATGTAAAAAAAAGCTAACAAATAAAAAAAAATATATTTATATATATACTAATGATTTGTGATATTGTTAGTGTGGATTTGGAAAACCTTTCCTTAATCCTTTGTCCTGTCGGGAAGTGATGAACAAAGGAGGTGCTAATTGCTAGATGGTACCGGTGTTTCGCTGGTACTACATGAAGAAGCTCACTATCCATATATCTGATCCCATTGTCCATTGAAAATAATTATTTCATTTTTAAAATAGTATTTACAAGCAAATGTACCCGTACTGTGCCCATCGTAACAAACAGCTTCAGCTTATTTGAAACTATTTTCTATGTCCATGGAATGGGGGTAGGGATATCAATAATAAGTGAAGGAAAAAATCTAATTAATGGCAAGAACTAATCTCCCAATGATCATTTTCCAACAATTACGAGATTAGCCGAGATTATGAACGCCAAACAAAAGTTTCTTGGTCACATAATGCATTGCTTGAGAAAGTGTTAGCACTGTCAATGGCTAAATTCCTTACGTAATCCGTTGGCAATTGGCTATCAGTTGAACATGAAAGAAGTGGTTGATTACACAATAACGTACACACATGGTTCGGCTAGATGGTATCTTAAAGAACGGTCGAATAAACACATTTATCCTTTTGTTGTTTTGGACACGAAACAAGGAGTTCAGTATTGATTCTTCAGAACTAGATGGATTAGTTTAAGGACATTAGTGTGGTAGTTAATTGTTCAACTGTTCAACAGATGCTGATAAAGAGTCGCAAGTAATTGGAAAGTTTAATCGAAAAAGTTAATTAACCGAAAAAGTCCAGATAATTGGCAAAATGTATCAGAAGATTTGCTATTTTCTGGGATTTTTATCAGATTGGATTGGAATGTGCGTTTTGTTTACTATACAAAAGATGAAGCAATGATAAGATAAGCTTCAAATAAACCCTCTGAGAAAGTCTAAGTAGAGTGATTTTGAAACATTTTGGCTTAGTATGTTTTTTGTGGTGGTTTAAAACATTAAATATATTCTGCTAAAATTTTTAAATTAATTTAACTTTACTTACAAATCACTTGCTAACTCGTCCATTGTCTTTACTATAATCACCAAATTGCAGCGGTCAGTTACAATCTACTACTTTTAATTTATTTCAGATAACGGTTCACTTTTGCGCCATAGTTTGGAATCTACAGGATTAGTTTCTGGACGGTTATAATAATGCGATAACATGCATTCTTCATTCAAGTCATCGCCAACTATGCTTTTAAGTAATTCTATGTATATTTATTTAAATACTACATGCTGTTGGCATGAGCGTCATATTTTGATGAATCAAACAACCGCATACGAAATGAGCGCCAGCTTCTCCCGCTGAGATACAGCTTATTGAACATCTTGAAACACCGGTGAGAACCATGTGACCAGAAGTGGATTAGTTTCCTTAAACTTTCCGTACATTTCTTTTAAGGTGAATAGTACCAGAGATTTTAGCCTCTTTCAATGTTTCGCCATTTTCATAACGTACAGTTAAATTGATCTGGATCGAATAAATTTATTTCATCATCTTAATGCAAACCTGTATGACTACTAGGGTTTCTGAATTCCCGGGATTCCTGGGAAAGTAAAAAATTTTAAAATAATAGCTACCAGTAACCCGGAAACCGGAAATATATCGAAATTGAAAAGCAAAGTCATTCCTTTTCATAAATTTAATTTTCTGAAGATTATAAAACTACAATATTATATTAAGTACATATGTATGTGTGTATATTTATGCATAAAATTATGAAAAATTAAATTAAAATAAGCTATACCCAGTGCTATGAATGATAATATTTTAAATAAAAATATTTGAAAAATGTAATGTTTTTCATATGTATGTATATTTAATGACGTTACAGCAAATAAAATGAAAATAATTAGACATTTTGCAAATACGACTTCAGGAAACATAAGCGATCTATAATTTTATCACTAAATCTCATTCTAAGTTTTGATACAAACAATCCTGCCGCAGAAAAGGCTCTTTCAGCTTCTATTGATGTTGGCGGTATAGTTTTCAGAGCTTCACCCAATTTAATTATGTTAGAGGATTGATTTTCGGTAGCATCAAACAACAGAAATTCTTGCTTTATAATCTTGCTGAAGCTGGAGCTACTTTTGATATTGCCAGAACGTTGAATTCTTGTTTTTGACTGAATAGCCTTCTCCAATCTTCCGCTCAGAGTTAGTGTTACTTCATTTTCTGAGCTCTCTTCTTCGGAAAATGAAGAGTTTGACGATGGTTCACCCTCCACGCAAAAAAGCCTCGTTATTATTTTTTTACCTTGTTGAATCAACGCGCTTTTAGTTGGTAAACATGGCAGATCAACAATTGCAGTAGTATTGTATTTTTTGCCACAATTTAGATACTGCATCAACCCAACTAAGCTTTTCGGGCGCCGTTCATTTATTCGTTGGATCAGAGAGCATTTCATGTGCTTGAAAAATTCTGTATTTTGTTGATTTAACTCATCTAAAATGAAAGAAAACACTCCTTCCGCAGTTAACAAAGTTGCACTTCGATTACCCAGTTTTTCTAACCCAATTTTGAAAGGCTTTAAGCAAGCTGCAACGTTTCTAATTCTTCATGAGTCAAAGTCATGGGCACTTTGATATCAATTAACGCCTTAGAAATTGCTGATCTTATATCTAAAAATCGTTCAAGCATATCTAACAAGCTATTCCAACGTGTTTTAGTATCTAAGTAAAACATCTTTTCATGCCCAAACTGTGTTTGACATAATTTTGTAAAATATAATTCTTCAGAGGCGATTTTCGAAAGAATTTTACAATAACTCTTGCTTTATTTACAGCTTCATTAATATCAATTTTAGAAGTTATTTCTTTATAAGCTATATTACATATGCCTTCCATTAATAGACCCGCTTCAAATTCTTTATTAATGGCCTTATCTAAATCTTCAATTAGCTCATCGCTTTCATCTCCATCTTCTTCTATCTGTGATATATTTATTTCATTAGAAGTCTCTTCAAAATCTACTCTTTTTTTATAAAGAACATCACACACAGCCCGATGTATAGCGTGAGCATAGCATAAGTGGTACTCGCAGTTCATAATTTTTCCGAACTTCACCATCATGCTTGCACCATGAGTAACACATGCAACTATATGGGTTTCAATAGAAATTTTGAATTCTTTCAACTTATTCCTCACCATATCAACACAATTTTCCGACGAAAAGGATCCACTTATTCTCATCATTCCCAAATTAAAGAACTTTAGTTCATTAAAATGGACGTTTACATTTAAATATCGTCGGTTTTTGAGCGATGTATATTCGTCCAGCGTCAAACTACAACGTTGTCCTGCGTTTAATTTTGAACAAATTTCGATTATTACTTGACTTTTCATTAGGTCATTTGGTTTGTATATAAGCTTCATTACGTCGCTATGGTTTTGAGGTAATGCAAATCCTTTGTCACGTAACAAATTCCTTATGAAGTTACTTTTTGTAATTGCATTCACCGTGAATCCATCGAGGCAAACGAGCTTACTAACTATTTCCCCCAGTGTTTCTCTATGAGCGGGAAGGAAATATGTAAGGAGTGACTTTTTTTGTTTTGTGCATTTAGTTTTATCATCACTATCTTTCTTTCTTTTGTTGGTTTCACTACAACCTGATGTTGACAAATCAGATTGAGTACCTTTTGTTACATTATGTTTTACATGTAAATGTCGAAGCAAGCCACTTGTTGACCAACCTCTACACTTTAATATGCTCTTGCATTTAATACATTTTGCAGTTCATCGTTTTCTTTTATGAAATGCTGCCAAACGAAGGACTTCGAAGTAGAGTCAGACATGGCTATATTTATAATTTACACCTGAAATAATATTGAAATACAAACATAGAGAACAATTTTATTTGAAAAATGTCAATTTGAAAAGGTGGAGCTTTGAAACAATGGTAACTCAATTCATCCTCAATAAATCGTACGTCTTCTCCGGTGAAAATGCACAAACTGACGACAGTTTCACTTACCAAAATAATTTTTTAAAGTATCTGATCAAAGAACAAATTGACCACAGGTCACACAACTATCCTTATTGAAAAACACTTTTGGACTCCACGCAAAACAAGCAAACCATATCACACTTTTTACTAAAAAGAATGAAGTGACTGATTTTTCTACAGAAGGTAGTGTTTACATATATTAAAATGTTAACATTCTAAATTCTTTCTCAACGTATTAAACATTGGACAGAAGGTCCATAAAGGCAAAGAGAAATTTTGCCATAGGGTGAAAAAATATTTTTTTTATTATGGAGTCTAATAGCAATAATAAATTGTCAAGTGGGACTGATGGGATGAAATAGTATGGCAATCATTTAGTCGTTTGGTTGCACTGTATTAACTAAAACAAAGGCCTGAAGTTAGTTCATATATGTAACCATTCGATACATTTTTCTTACTACTAGAAGTCAACAGAAAAGTATTTTTTACAACATACTAAAGTGACCCACCCTATCCCATATGCATATCATGGTACAAAGGGCCACGCGTGCCTGCATGGCATTATGTAAACAATAAATATTAGACGTTTGACTCGCAAACAGTGCATCCATTGGGCGAGTTTAGACGATTCAGCCTGCTGCCGGCCGCAAACAGGTTAATCAAGTTTTCTTGGACAAGAAGGACGCGACGTCGAGAGAAGGCAATCTCGACGTCGCGTCCTTCTTGTCCAAGAAAACTTGATTAACCTGTTTGCGGCCGGCAGCAGGCTGAATCGCCTGAACTCACCTATTGAATTCATAAAAAAGGTGCACGGTTTTTACGAACCTGACAAAATGGCTCGACGCTTGAACCGGGATACTGAATATTATTCATACAAACCTCTCCAACATTGAATTCTTAGGGAATTATGACTGAAATTCATTTTAAAATAATCTGTTTACATGCTGTGACGGAAAAAAGTCTGAAAGTAGAATTGCTTCGATTGAAATGTGATCGAAGTCATTAAAATTCTGAACTTAATTTTTTCCCCGGGAAATCCCGCGAACTAAGAAAATTTCCCGGGATTACGAAAAAGGGGAATATTGGGCCATTTCCCGGGATCCCGGGTTTTCTACTCAACTTACAAAATGTAGCCACCAGCAATGAATAAAATCAAGAAATATGTCAAAAAATTTGCTCGTTTAAAAGAAAATCCATCGTTTCTCCATTTTCAACTAACAAAAATCACTCAAATCATGAAATCCCAAAAGCATTTATGTCATCGATCTTATTGGAAATTTTAAGAAAATCAAATCAAAACTACAGTGTCTGATTGGATGACAAGTCCATAAAATAATAAAATCATGTGTTATTGTTGTTGTAATTGGAGAAATTCCAAATGGATATAACTTCCGGGAATATGATGCAAATTTCATAAAACTTACAGAGCATTAGGATCTTGTGTAATGCTACTTAAATATCGAGTTTTGGTGGGGTTGAAGGTGACCATGTGATTTTTATTGGAGCAAATGTGAAATTCTCAGATCATACTATTATTAACAAATTTGAACAAATTTTGACTTCTGAGTTATATGTTATTATTGTACTTATAAATGTCTCCCTCGATAATTTTTTTCAGATTTTTCAGATCACAGGTGTCCAATCGCGAGAGGAGAAACACTTTTTTTGTGTATTTACTCCCCCCTGTGCCCCCATTGAAGCAAAAACGTCAGTTTAAGAACTGTTTTGAAAAACTCTCAGAAAGAACTTTTTTTTTTAGTGGCCATTCCCTTGTACTGTATTCATCTATTCATTGCATTTTTTTCAATCCCTAGAATGGTTGTAAAGCCCTTTTGTACGGAGCTCTCTTCTGCCTCCTCGACTTGTTACACATATGAAAATTAATTGTAGATACTTATTTTCAGTCATTCATTAAATTGAATCAAGTGTTCAAAGCATGCACCTCAAACATTGAAATTGGGGTAACATAACTCAAAATTATTCAATCTTCGCATTTAAAACAGCCACTATTTAATTTTACGATTACTGATATCCACTAGCTGAACCAATTCTTAAAGATATTCCTGGTACTTATCATTCCTGGAACTTTCATGCAAATCCTAGTAAAGCTGTAGTATCTGAGTCGGTAAAAAGCGCCATTAAGTATGCCGCATTGGTGGTAAACTTGCAACCTTGAAATTCCCTTCCCCTTCCTCGGCATCCTTCCTCTCTTCATTGATATATTTATCATTGCTCTAGCTTGTTTAGTTCGCATGCTGTGTCGTGTTCACTGGACGTGTGTTGGTGATGCCCATCAAGAAAATAGAAAAACGAAAACAAGAGCAACGCGTTAGCGAAAAAAATTTGCGCCAGATTGGCTGAAACAGCTTCGGAGACGTACGATCAAATTGTAAAAGTGGATAGTGATAGTGCTCTTAGTCGTGCTCAGTATTTTGATGGCATAAAGGGTTTAAAGAGGGGCGTGAAAGCGTGGAAGACAAGGCGCGGAGTGGGAGACCAGTCAAGGTGCGGACTGGTGCGTATGCGTTGCTTGTGCGCGCCCTAACCCGTGAAGACCGGGAAGACCGGCGTTTAACAGTTCGAATTTTGGCTTCGGAACTGGGTATGAACCGTGGAACAGTCAGACAAATTTTAACCGACGATTTTGGGATGAAAAAATTGTGTGCGTAGATGGTTCCGAAGAACCTTTCTAAAGAGCAAAAGCAGCATCAAATGAGCGTCGCAGAATACTGTTTGGAACAAGTGGAAAATGATCCTATGCTGCTAAATCGAGTTATTACAGGCGATGAGTGCTGGTTTTCCCAATACGACCCGCAAACCAAACGCAAAATACCACAATGGTTGTCTCCGTACGCCCCCAGGCGGCCGTGGCGAGGGTACTTGGAAAATTCCAGTCAAAGCGTTCTAGGAATGTTACAAAGCATGGAAAACGCGCTGGAATCGTTGTTCAGGGACTGCTTTGTAGGGGCTGTCAGAGTCGTAGAATAATTTTTACATATACGGATTTCATGGAATTAGTCTCATTACTTAATTGTCACACCTCGTATTGCTCCATAGCCATGTATTTTATAGTAATATAGCGCATAATATTCCATACTAAGACAAGAAAAATCATATCGCTATAAATTCGTTAGATACGATATGATCTTTTTGAAAACAGGTTATTTTTATAAAAAGTCATCTGCGTACTAAATTTTATAGAATTTAAAGGTACCCTTAAGATTTTATTGCGGAAAACGTATAATCGATAAATGATACTATTTCTAACAAAGTTGAATGAATTTTGACTTCTCACGTATTTGTTGTTATTTTTCTCATAAAGGCCTACACTCATGATTTTTTTTCAGATTTTTCGGATGGAAGGTGGGGGGGGGGGGTACGCGAAAAGCTCGTACATTTCCCCTGCCCCTCGCGGTACTGTTAAGGCCATTTTAAGACTTGTTTTGAAAATATTCCATTAAGACCTTTCCAATGACACCCGATTCGACTACTAATGGTGAAAAAAAATTTTAAGAATCACCTCCCTATATGGACCCCCTTAAACCCCTTTGAAAAATTTTTCCACCCCAACACTTTCTAGAAGTTTCCACAAAGTTTCATGGCTGTAGCTTTTATAATTTGGAGCAAAAGGACAGATGGACGGACAGACGGACACAGGTCCTGATTACAATAGGGTTTTGTATTTTAGTACAGAACCCTAAAAAGTTAACTAAGAATTTTATATAAATGAAAACAAATTAATTGATAAAATGCAGAAAATAAAATGGAGAACAAAGTTAAATGTACAGTCACTCCCTTTCTTGCTGAACATCGTGTGCTCAGCGAAAGGCAAAAAAATCCTGTTGGCACCATTAGCCAGAAAGGCAATTCTCTCGTAGGTACCATTATTTAGTGGATCTTTCATTGGCCCCCCTTTGAAGGTCAAACACTGCTTAAGGTAAGTAAAAGTAGCAGAGGAGTCTTTCTATCGGTAGAGTGGTATAATTTATTAGTAAATTAAACAAATTCTTCTGAATGTCAAAACTTGGCTCACACATATATTCCATGAATTAGGCTGGAAAAATGATATATGGTTATTATGTATTCTAATTTGCTGCCATTTCATTTCTAACATTTTGATCAAAGCTCTTACGCATCTATAGTGTTTGGGTCTTTGCGAACGTGCATTTACACAATATCACGTGTAATTGTTGTTGTTATTGAAAAATTTCAATCGTCCATAACTGTTTTATATAACTATCTTTTAAAGAAGACGGTCTCGTTTGTATGACTGTTCCATCTATTACCGAAAACTAACTGACATTTCATAAAGTCTTATGTACTAACTTTAATACCTCTAAATATCATATTCTTATGTACTAACTATAATACCTCTAAATATCATATTCTTATGTACTAACTATTATATGATTCATTTCAATATGTAACATCTCCCCTTTTTATTTTATTATTTTTGTTCATTTCAATATATAGCATCTCCCTTTGTTATTGAACTATTTTTGTTTTCTTTACAGTTTTTAAAATTCAACAATTACAATGATTCATCATATTAGAAACAGACTACTATTTGCGTGCCTTACAAATTCTTCATCATAGTTAACTTGAAAGCATTGCCTTTTTGTACATTGTAATTACTTCATTCGTAATTTAAACACTTGAATAGCCCATGTTTTAATTCAATTTCAACTAGACTGTAGACTTATTCAGTGGGATTATTAACTGTTTCGATGATTCCTGCATTTTCCATGTCATCTAGTTTGGTCTTCACTTTTTTTTTATAAGATTGCTCGCTATGCGGCAAGGTGTATGTGTGACTGGAACCGCATCTTTTTTTAAATAAATCTTACACTTATCTGGATAAATACCCAATCCCTCGAATAATGTACTATTTTTACGAATAAATTCCTCTTTTGAATTAGAGTTCCAGTTAAGATCATCTGTGCGCTCGAATAATTTAAGCTTAACACACGTTTTTTATCCTAAAATTAGAGACGAACTCACATTAGCAATAATAAATTGTTCTACACTTGCCACTGACTTACGTTTTATCTCAAGTTTAACTGCGGCTAAAACGTCTAAATTGTAACCACCATATGCGTCCAATTTTAACTTAACAGGCTGAACAATAGTTGTCTCATTTTCTATCACTTTAAATACTGTATAAGGAATAATATTTACTTCAGCACCCAAATCTGTTATAAATTGTATTTCTTTCCCATTTATCTTACTATACCATGAGTCCCTTTTCTCTATTCTTTTCACTTTTATCATGTCAATAACTAAAGCATTAAGATCAATGTCATCATGCCCATCTATCGCTTTAATTTGCTTAGCCCTGCATCTATTCGCGAAATGGTTTCTGGCATTCCATACAAAGTTTTCCATAAGCTGGACACTTATTAATAGGATGGCTAAATGAACATCCTTTACAATTAATGGTATTGTAATCATGTATCTTATTATTAAGTGATTTATTTTTTTCCAAGCTCAGATTATACTTCGAAGGATTAGCCTTATTGCTTCTAAAAGTATTTTTATTAGATTTAAACTGATTAACCTTTGTAGATTCTTCCTACATCTATTGCTTGCTGGTGTGTAACTTCTGCCACTAGATACAGCTCGATTACCTTTTTCAGCGATCAATTTTTTCTCTCCATTTGATCAACTATATTTTCCGAATCATCATCAAAGTTACATTTTTTAACTAGCTTCGTAACGTCGGTAAAAAAATTATCGAATGGTTTACCCTGGTATAAAATTTTAAACGTTCGTATATGACATACGTCTTCAGATTGCAATATCCGTCAAATGCCATGATTACATTTTGAAATACTTTCTTGTCATTATCACTCAGCCCATTAAATTTAACAGCGTGGCGATCTTAACCTCATCGTCTGGCTATTGTGCTCTGGATGCGAGTATGGAAATTTCAAATGATCTCTTGAACTTACGAGACTCTCCACTTAGTTTTCTTTCGAAATTCAATGGTCCGGGAGCCGTAAATGTTGATTCCATTTTGGTTTTTAGCTTTTGCTTTCAGTTTTCAGCCTTCACTTTTCTTCTTTATTTTTTATAGCGGCTGTGCCATGTTTGATATCACTATCTTTTAAAGAAGACGGACTCCTTTCTACGACTGTTCCATACCATTTATTTCCAAAAACTAACTGACTTTCATACATTCTTATATACTTATTATAATACACCATTTCAGCTTAACCTCTAAATATCATATTCTTATGTACTGACTATAATATAATTCATTTCAATATGTAACAATAACCTAGTTGCATACCGGTCAATTTTTAAGAAACTTTCAGAAAGCGTTTTTTATCAGAAAATTGAGGTAAATTTTTTTAGCAAATTAAATGGTCAGCCTTTGATTTTATAGATGAAAATGTAAAATTCATGAAATGTATTTTTAATAACAAGGTTGATCTAATTTTAACCTCTTATGTATTTGTTAGCCTTATACTCATAAAGACCTAATTTCATATATTTTTTCAGATTTTTTTGTTCAAAAATCTTTTATCGCGAAGGGAAGAACACAACTTTTTCGCACATTTCCCCTCACTCGGCAAACTTCCTTGCAAATGCCTCTTGTTTAGCACCTATTATGAAAAGTCATCACCAACACCTTTTATATGAAACCCATAGTAGCTACCTTTGATAAAAAAAATGTTTAGGAGTCACCCTCCATATATAGGAAGACCCCCCTTCGACACCTTCAAATATTTTTTTTTGCACTGCAACTTTTGAGGGGGTGCCACTTTTGGCATACGTGAAAATGTTGTCACGCTAATTCATTTGGTTTGCGAGAAAACTTGTTGTGACACACGGACAGTCCGACAGATGGGACGGCCAGATAGACAGACAGGTCGTAAAAAAAATTTACAATTTTCTATCTACGAACTGTAAACCTATCAGATACGCCTTTTACGATACAAGAAATAGAGCTGCTAAATAAGGGACTGAAACACAACTTATATAGCACAAACCGCAACAAAGACCTAGAACAACTAGTAATCGACACTGAACAAGCCATTAACAAACTGCCGCAGGAACGACAGACAACTGCAAGACATACTGCAGTAGACATACATAAACAAAACGGATTTCCACAAAGATATTAAGACATATTCAGAAAAAGCTTATGGATAACCTACGAACAGTGACAAAGGCTTACAAAGGACATACAACGGTGAACTTAAAAACAACGGACTACGTACAAAAAAAAATACGCCAACGGATACAGACTGGTAGACAAAGACCCCACCAATAAGTTCCAAGCGGACTTACGTACTGCCATTATACAATCCCCACTAATTATTCCTCTTAATACTAAGCAACGCTGCATAAACCCAAATCTATGCACACCACCCCTTAAAGCACAACTTAAACTTAATAAAACCAATATTCCTATCCGTCCTGTCGTCAAATACCGCCCAGCTCCTGCATACCAATTAGCACGGTACTTGGCAAAGATAATGGCTGATGTCATGCACCTTGAAGATACATACGCATAAAAGAACTCTACCACTTCTTTAAAATTGATTGAAACTTGTCGATTTTATCACTAGACATCACCAACCGCTATACGTCTATACCCGTCGATGTCTATACTAAAAGAAAAGCTTTCATTCAACAACAGTTGTCGATTCACAGATCAACTGCTCAATCTTATGAAGACCACAATCAAGCAGAACTATTTTAAATTCAATAGTAACACACATTGCCAAGAACGGTCTGAGTATGGGACATCCAATGTCCTCAATATAGTCAGAAATATTCTTACAATTTTTGGGAGAAGTCTTTATACCCAAAGCTGTCAAAAAATTCAATGTGATATTATACAGACGATATGTGGATGACTGTTTCATCGTTATTGACTCACATGAAATGATGAAAATTACTTACTTATATGAAATAAATTTCACTATGGAAAAAGAAACAAACGGACAAATTAACTATATGGCCATAACTGTGACACGTGAACAAATACGATTGGACTACAAAATATACAGAAAACCAACCACAACTGATCATACCATACATGAAACATCTAACCGACCCGCACAACATAAGCTAGCAGCATCCCCGTGACTCCTACTACCTATCCAACAAACTAAACAGCATTTACAGAATAGCTAATAATAACGGGTACAAACTATGCGTCATTGACAAACTTGTCACACAGTACAAACAAAAACAGGTACGCCAACCGACTGACACTCATAAGAACGACCAACAGTGGGTCTCATTAACATACGTGGGCAAAGAAGTACCTGTATACAAACTAATCAAATTCCTTAGAAAATCCAAACTGCAAACTGCATTCAAAACTCACAACTAAATCGAAAACAAACTGAAAACAAAGCTGAATGAACAGTGGCATATGCAAACTGACATGAAAGGACTGCAACGGGGTATACATTGGAAGGACAACATGGAAACTAATGACAAGATATAAAGAAAGCGGTGACGTGTCAAAATCTGCTAATAGTTATAAACAATTTTTGAAAGTTATTTTTTCAAAGAAATGAGTATCGAATTGAGGAAAAGTGAATAAGCAGGATAGAATGGTGAGAGTGAGGGAGTATTGAAGGAGTATTCTTGAGGAAATGGAGATAGAAAATGGGTTTTTTAAGAAAAAGCGAGCTTTAGGAGAGGAAGTAAGAGGCAGGCAGAAGAAGAAAAGGAGTTAGCATTTAGGACGAGGAGATAAAAAACAGAAAGAGATAAAAGATCAGAGGAGAAGATAGCAGGATAGTTAATAGACAATTACTGAGATAGAGAAAGAAATCATCAGAGGCTCCGTTTTCTTTTGCCAACATGGTGTAATTTTTTCTTCTACTTCGTTGCATTACAGTATCTCTCGGGCCTTCGCTTCCTGCAATCACCGCCTCCAACTGTCTCGATCCATTTATCGCGTCCTTCGATTTTGAAATCTAAGCAGTGACTGTCTTCGTCTATTAAGTCAGACCTGCATTTCTTCGGTTTCCCTACTGGTCTCTGGCCTTCAGTTCTTTCAACGAATACCTTTTTGGTTATCCATTTTTCGTCCATACGATTCATGTGGCCAATTCACTGCAGCTTCCGTAGTCTTACAGTCGTTGAAAAATCCGGCTTGTCAAAAATTTGATACAGTTCATGGTCATATCGAGTTCGCCATTGGTCCCCGTCTAGCTTCACTCCGATCATTTGCCTTAGGACCCGTCGCTCAACGGCGTTCTATATATTTTCAGATGCTTGGGTCCGTGTTTCTAACCCATAGCATAACACAGAGCTTATCACAGATTTATACACTTGGAGCTTTATTTTCCTGTGTATGCGGCTGGCCTTCAAGCTCATCATAGCTGAATAAAATATTTTATTTGCAAGCTCTATTCTTCGGTATATTTCATCACTTTCATTAGCGATTCGAGTTATTTTGGCACCTAAATACACAAATTTGCTCACAATTTTCGATATTGTATTCGCCAAGTGTGATATTTTGGGTAATTTTTCTTTGACTAGTTTAGTTTTATATTTTCAAAATTTTTGTGAAATTTAGCTTATTTTGATAAAATAAAAAGTTTTTTGATGGGTAGTTTCAGACAACACAAGTGTTCCTTTTTAGTGGATATGATGATGACAGATCATGGTGTGGTTGCCGGAAGTGACATGAACAACAAAGATAAGCAAATTACTGGGCTGGTTGCCCAGCTTAGCAATATCAGTTTGAAATTAGGTTTAGTTTTTGTTACACTACTGCTAATGCAAGAAGCACTTGCAGAAAATAATGCCAAGCTGGCTGATCAGCGATGCAAAAATGAGCAGAAAATACAGAACTTACCAAACTTTTACTCAATAATAAAGCTAAGTCTATTGATAAATCTCAAAAAGATAGTCCCGAGATGAACACCTGAAAAATCGGGTCCCTTTTTTAAAGATTTAGAAAGTGAAATAGAGATCAATTACAATGATGATTAAGAGGATGAGGTTTTCCTTGCCCTCCACCATCAAAACTGGCAATAATGTTTATAGATATTTACATTAAATCTAAACCAAAACCAGGCTGCACACTAAAACTAAAAAACCTGCACCAAAATAGCAAGAGCCCAAAAACTGTGCCAATCATCTTTAAAGAACCCTCAAAGTAGCCCGAATCATTTGGCATTATGGAAAGGCATTGCACCTCATATTCATCCACTAAAAGGGTCTGCTTTGGCTTACACCTACAGATCATAACCGACTGACAAAACTATCAATTGAAAAGAATATACAATACCACAAATATATACTTCCTGAACATAGACAGTTGAGTGTTGTCATTAGGGGCCTGTATGGCTTATCAGCTGAAGAAATCAAGGAAGACTTTACAGTCTAGGCCTTCAACCCGATTGCAGTTTTTAATATTAAAATGAGGGAAGGGCTTTCTAGGGTAGTCAAAATTTCCCTCTCTAATGCAGAGACAAGCATATAAAATATTAAATCCGTTCTCAAAATTTTATTTTAATTATTATTATTTATTATTATTTAATTCTAAAACACTAATGAGTTTAACGAATCACACTTCAATTCTGATGTGGAATGTTAATTTTTTACTTCAGCATTCTGGCGAAATAAACCGATTTTTATTCAATCATAATTTTGACACCATACTGATCCGAGAAACCTTTCTGAAGCCTGGAAGATGACAGAATGATGAGTAAAGGAGGCGGAACGGCTATTCTCGTGAGACAAAACGTGAGTCACTATCTGATTAATACCCCCACTCTCTAAAAAATAGAGGCCACGGCAATCAAGTTGCGAACTGATCTTCTAGAATTTAATAGTGCACCTGCTGCATTTAAAGACTTTATATTCATCGAAGGAGATCTAAATGCCATCCATCGCCTATGAGGAGAGGTCTATATATTCATCTCAGTCAATCACTTCATATATTCAGCAATGAACCAAGATATAGGATTTTCCATTAGGGACATAATAACTTTGTTTCTTTATACGAACGCAAACTTAAACTTTTTTAATAAACTGTCAATGTGAAAATATTACTTAAAATCTCATGTTTATCTTGGTAAAGTTCACGAATCAGCAAAGTTTGAAAATTCGTGGTCACAACTTCAAGAGCGCTCATTCCAATTTTCGGCCGTAATAATCGTCCCATCCGAGCTATAGTAAGTAAATTTGGGTCCAAATTTTCACTTTTGGATGTATTGGTGCCAAAAAAACGTCATACCGCTCGAAGTGAAGGAAATATTGCTACCGTAAGTGAATCGATTCCAAATGAGCCAAATCAGTCGATCCTACGTTGTTCTCAAGAATCAGGCATCGCTTAAACGACACAGTGGCGTATTTTGCGACAAATCTTGGCCTACATGGTGAAAAGATCAAACTGACTCAAGAACTAAAGCTACTTGATCATTTGAAATGCCAAAACTTTTCCAATTGGGCACTGGCAAGCTTGAAGAAAATGAAGAATTTTATCCCTGGCTCCAATGGCTTTGTTGATAAGCAAAATTTGTAGTAGTCTTCAATAACAGACCCACATGTGCTTCTTGACACACCGTTCAACCCGCAAAAAGTTACTGTTTGGGGCGGTTTTCATGATGGAGGTGTGATTGGGCCGTATTTTTCCGTGAATGAAAACGACCGTTATGTTACCGTCAATGTAGATCGCTATCGTGTTACGTTGGAAGATTATTTGTGGCCAGAATCAGATAAATTTTACATCAACAATATGCGGTTTCAACAAGACGGTACCACTAGCCACACAGGATGCCTCACAATAAATTTATTGAAAGGCAAATTTGGTGTACGTGTTACCTCGAGAAATCGTCCAGTTGAATGGCCACCTTGTTCATGCGATCTAACTCCATTGAATTTCTGTTTATGGAGCTATATTAAGTCACTGGTCCATGCCAACAAGCCAGCAATTTTAGACGAGCTCAAAGATGACATCCAACGTGAAATTGCCAACGTTCCGGTCGAAATCTGTGCCAGAGTGTTGGAAAATTGTGTCCAAAGAATCAACTCCTGTATGTTGAAGAGGCTTGAAGTGGTCATATGACCGAAATCAAATTTGGTCCATAAATGTAAAGCTTGCACTATACCCACTAAATTCAATACCTCAAATATTTCTGTGTTTTATTATAGATGTATTTGTTATATCCTTAATGAGAAACCCTTTATTATTGACCAAAAAAAAGCTATGTACTAGACATAAGAATATAATGAGATTTCACGTAAAACATTGCTTTGTGTTCACAAAAACTGTTTTCTGACCAAAAACTAGTTCTCTTCATTATACAAAATAGCTCCATTGATGTTGCTATGCAGGAAAAGAAAACTACATTGGCTACTGAAATTAATAGCTTCTAAAATGGCCGACGACATCGACAATAAGATTGAGAACTTAACTCAGAAAATCTTACAGGCCAATTAGGAACACACGGTCATAACTTTGAAAAAGGAAATGGATCCCTATGAACTCCCTCAGAACATCAAACATCTGATGAAGAGGAGGAACCAAGTTTCTACCTACGGATAATTCTATACCACGTACAAATGCTACTTGGATGTTGGAAATTTACAACTTGGATAGGGCATTTCGAAACGTGCAATCGCATAACTATTTGTAGCAACCGCAGAGCTGTTTGAAGCTTAGGAGTGATTGAGAAATGCCCAAATACTTTCAAATACATAGCTAGCTTGTATACATGGCCTAACTAGGATGGAATTTTTTGACGTGGGTAAGGCTGAAGCATTTGCAGATTCTCTGGAGAGGCAGTTCCATGATAATGGTTCAGTCGAGAAGTTTTTTGAAACTGAATATAGAACTGATTTCCCTGTCAACAAACTCTTGCGAGATAACATTCAGCACGAAGACAAGATTAAATCAACAAACTCAGGCAAAATCAATGACATTATACAGATACTCAACAAACATAAAGCACCTGAACACGACTTCATTACAAACATAATGATCTTTTGGCTACCAAGCAATATTTTATAAAATATGATTGATATTATTAACGCAATATTTCGTTTGCAAAAGTACATCTAAGTCTGGAAATTAGCGGTTATTTTTGTTTTTCTAAAACCTCAAAAGGACACACAATTTCCACGATTCTGTGCACCCATCATCTCCACTCATCGCTGTCAAAATCGCGCAGGGGGTTATTCTGCTAGAACTCTTTGAGGTTATATGCATATGGCTTCAAAGTTAAACACTCGACTGAACTCCAGTTAGTTAGAGTAGTCCAACACATTAGAACGGGCTTAAATTGCAGAAATTCAGCAGGACTAGTTATGTTTGACAAATTTAAGGCCTTTAATAAAATCTCGCATACAAGACGAGTCTTTAAAATGTATCAATTTAATATGCCGCAGCAGCTCACTGAAATTATTGGCTCCTTCTTGAAAGGTAGAATATTCCGTGTCAGAATCAACAAACCACTCTTAAGCTTGGGACTATTTGATGCTGGATTTCTTCAGGGCTCGCCCATCTCACTGGTCCTACACAATATATTTACTGCAAACCTTCCCACTCGGCCTTCAAGAGTAAAATTATCACCTACCTGTATATTTAAAACAGCATCATAAGCAAGAGTCACGATGCAAAGTTACAACATTCAATAAGTACTTTATAGCAAAATGTATGGAAAAATATGATTAATCCTGACAGAACACAGGCACTATTCATCACTAGGAAAAGACAACAAGCTCCACAGAGGCTTACAATTGATAACGATATAATAGACTAAACACCAATAGCTAAACACCTTGGACAACAAAAAACTTGCATAGAAACAGCATATATGTTCAAAACAAACGAGGACACTGCAATAAAGTTCTATTGTCTTGTTGTCCTCTCAATACATCCAAAAGACTTAGGCTTGAAAATTGAATGCTCATATACAAACAGATTATACGACTGACGCTACTATGGTTTATGGTAGTTTTGCTTTCTACCAGACGAAATAGGCTAATGCAAAAGTACTCCAGCCCCTCCGTATTAGAAATGTTAGAAGGATCTGAAGAATTCCATGGTATATTAGAAACACTGACATCTACAAGGACCTAAGAATTGAGACCGTTGAAAATTGTGTAAGCGACAAGGTACTCAAACCCTTGGACACAATTAACAACCATATTAATAGTATCCATGTATAAAACCAAACACAAAGCAAAAGACTAAAGCTTGACATCCTAGAAAGATTGGAGTACATAAACATAGAATGACAGAAGATAATATTATTAATGAACAACTTATTAAAAATTCCGACGCGGTTTTCTAAGTACACAACTGCACCCTCCGAAGAAAACAGAAGCGAAGCGAACCAAACAAACGGACATCCAACAACTGAAAAAACAAAAATCTTATATTGCCCTATCTGACCTAACCTAAGGCATACCTACTATATGTAACCCATCCTACACCTATATAAAGTCATTTCCTTTGACACATCCTTAAGACACTGAAGATGGCTCAAAGATGTCAAAATGCGCCTGCTCACATAACAAAGCAAGGTCCGACGGCTTTTCAAGAAAAAAGAGAGTTGGCCTGCGGATATCAAAACAAAATAATTGATTGCGACAATTTATGGCTATGAAACAATATGCGCTTCACACCGACTGTAAGGATTTGCATGAACATTTCAGGAAAGGTTTATATCATGCATATCTTTTAGAACTTATTCAATGAGTGAAATCAGTAATCATAACACAAAACCGCGGCCGTTTTCAATGAGAACGTTCAGTAATATTTGTGCTGTTTTCCGCCAATTTTGGCATTTCAAGTACAGGCTATTAATTCTTGGTGAAAACGTACATTTCAAAGGTGACAAAATCATGGTAGTACAGTGTGGCCCGAATTTATAGGGGCACCCAGTTTTTTAGTCAAATTTTTAATGTTTTTAAACCATACAAATCTTAATTTGCACAAGCTATTTCTACTTCTAATTCACGATTTCTGTCTTTTTTTGGTGAGCCTACGACAATTTGTTCGTTTATTATGCCATTTCTAAAAAAATAGTTTCCCAAGTTTATAGGGGCAGTGAAAAAAAAAACACGATTTTCCATAAAAATTTTTATTATTGGTAAAATCCATTGATTCGTAACAAAAAATCCGTAATTAATAACGTTACCATCTTTTTTAAATAACATTTTCATCCGTTTTTGCATCGAATTGTTGAGATTTGTCAAGCTGCTCATACTGATGTTTTCCCAAGCTTTTTTGATGCCCTCCTCCAGCTCTGTGACTGATGAATATTGACGAGCGTTGTCATAAACGTCGCAGACCATCATGCCCCAAACATTTTCTATTGGATTTAGATCCGGAGAAATGACAGGCCACTGAAGTACAGGAATTTTCACTTTTGACAACCATTCCTTGGTAGATTTACTGGAGTGAATTGACGCGTTGCCCTGTTGAAAGATCAGTTTTGCAGAGCGGTAACGGCGGAAATAGGGCTTCACTAGCACTTCCTGATAGTCTTCGCTGTTCATTCGATGCGAAATGATTTCTATGCCAACTTTTCCGAATCTACTGTAGGCCACTCACACCATAACGGACCCACCACCAAAGTTCCACCTGGAGAAAAAACGTGGCTCTTTGCGCAGATCTCGCCAATAGTCTCGAACGCCATCTGGGTCATCTAAGTTAAACTTTTTTTCGTCGGACCAAACAATCTGAAACACATAAACAACCACATTTTTAATCTTACTCCACCTGCAGATGATTGAATGTATAAACTCCAAAATAAGCAAGTTATGTACCTTAGACCATTCATGGGTCCAATGCAACCCCCCTTCGGCAAATTTGTAGTGAACCACCATGTGATGAGCTTTTAATTTCGGGGTTTTCTGCATCACGCACCAAATTTGGAGATTCTCTCAAAGCTCTATGAACTGTGCTTTTTGAGTTGTGAGGCGTCTATTCATTTCTGATACGCCTACAGCCTTTGGTTGATTGAGAGGCAGCAGCAATGATTCTACGTTCCTCTCGTTCCGAAAGTTTTGACGGTGGACCACGTTTTTTCTTTTCGGTTTCCTTGATTTTCTTTTTTAAATAACTATCAACAGCATTACTCGAACGGTTGATTAGCCTAGCTTTTTCTCTATTACACTTGCCGCATGTCTTGAATGCATCAATATGCCTTTTCTTCTCTCGATAGCTGTTTTTCTCTACTCATTTTCACACAACACTCCACGTATAAATCTTTGCTGGCGATTAGCACGCAACTGAGTTTTCTGAACAAGCGTGCCTGTATTTATACCTGAGCCAATTGTTTCAGAAAATTCCAGATTATGCTGGTCGTCTAGAACAGTCTGGAATTTTCTATTATCCTAAACCAGCCAATTCGAAACTTCTACCAACATCAGTTGCCGCAAACCAGGAGTTTATCTATGATTAGGGCTCAAACCGTGAGCACCAAACGTAAAAAAAAAGAAAATGCAGGTATACAGCAACCGGACGACCGAAAAGAAACCCAGTTTTTACAGTGCCTCAAAATTTCACGGTGGAAAGGAGTATTTCCTTTATACTTGTGTAAAATTTGTTGGTAAAGTGTTCAATTTCAACAGGAACTACAGTATAGACACAATCATTTGTAGTCCACGATGGAATTTCACCATCGAAAAATATTTTCGATAGAAAATCGTGTTTTTTTTTTATCTGCCCCTATAAACTTAGGGCACTATTTAAAAAAAAAAAATTGGCATAATAAACGCACAAATTGTCGTAGGCTCACCAGAAAAAGACAGAAATCGTGAATTAGAAGTAGAAATAGCTTGTGCAAATTAGGATTTGTATGGTTTAAAAACATTAAAAATTTGACTAAAAATCTGGGTGCCCCTGTAGATTTGGGACACACTGTAGCTTCTAATGAGTACTAAAAATAACATATTCCTCACGAGTTGAAATTCGGTCAACTTTGTAAATAATAGTAAAATTTATAACTGCAAAATTTTACCCATTACATTTTTATGGTCACCATTAAATTTAAATAGTTCAAGGTAAGATCCTTATACTCAGGAAATTTCAAGAAAGCTATCACGTTTCAAGGAAGCATGAATCATTTGAAAGTTCTGCGCACACAACAAAAGCACAAGTTTCTCGACCAGACACCACATTTTTAGGGTTTTGTAAAATAATTTTACAAAACCCTACTAGTTTCGCGACCAGTCTGTCCGTCTATCTGTCCGTCCGTCCGTCCGTCCGTCCGTCCGTGTGTCACAGCAGTTTTTCTCGGAAACTACTTGAGCTAGAAACATCAAATTTTGTGTGTAGGTGTAAAGTGGTGATCTCTTTAAAGTTCAACTACAAAAAAATTTTACAAAGTATTTAAGGGGGGTCTCCCCATATAGGAGAGTGACCCCCCGAAAAAAAAATTTCATTGAAGGTAGCCGATATGGGTATCAAATGAAAGGTCTTGATGAGAACTTTTCAAAACAGGTCTAAGTTTGGCAAAATTTGCTTCGAGGGGCGCACAGGGCGGGGAAATACACGAAAAATTTGTGTCCCCCCCCCCCTCGCGATTGGACGCCCGTGATCCGAAAAATCTGAAAAAAATCAGGAATGTAGGCCTTGGTGAGTACGATAACAACAAATATGTTAGAAGTCACAATTCACTCAACTTTGTTAGTAATAGTATGATTTATCGATTTTATGTTTTCTTGAATAAAATCTTAACGGTACCCTTAAATTCTATGAAATTCAGTATGTAGATGTCTATTTATAAGATTGATCTACCCTGAAAGTTTCATAAAGATTGAATCAAATTTAGCGATGTTATAGCGGTTTGAATTTTCCTGTATTACTATGGAACAATATGCGCTGCATTTATTACTATGGCAACATATGGCTATGGAACAACATGCACTTTTTACCGACTCAGACACTACAGTTTTGCTAGGATTTGCATGAAAATTTCAGGAATGATAAGTGTCATGTATATCTTTGAGAATCGGTTCAGCTAGTGGTATCAGTAATCGTAAAACAAAATAGTGGCTGTTTTAAATGCGAAGATTGGATAGTTTTGAGTTATTTTTTCCCAACTTCAACGTTTAAGGTGCATGTTTTGAACACTTGATTCAATTTAATGAATGACTGAAGATGAGTACCTACAATTAATGCTCATAAGTGATACAAGTCAAGGAGGTGGGAGAGAGCTCCTAGCAAAAGGGTTTCGTAACCATTCTAGGATTCGAAAAATTGGCCATTAATCGATAACAGTACAGGAGACTGGCACCTGAAAAAAAAAATTCATCAAACGTAGCCGATATGAGTATGAAATAAAAGTTTTCATGGGAGCTTTTCAAAACAGTTGTTAAACTGTCAGTTTTTACTTCAGTGGGGATACAGGGGGGAAATACATGAAAAATGTGTTTCCTCCGTCGCGGATGGACATCTGAAATAATTATCAAGGGAGATATTTATGAGTATAGCAATACCAAAAACCTTAGAAGTCGAAATTCGTTCAACTTTGTTAATAATAGTATGATCTTCGTATTTCATATTTTCTCCAATAAAATCGTCTTTGAAATGTTTCTTGATTCGATCTGGTGACTGCATTTTGTAAATTGAATACAAAACCCTTCTGACATGAGCGTAGGTCTGTTTACCCAACTTGTTTAATTTGATCTTCTCCAAACTTGGAAATAAAATCAATATCAAATAAATCTTAAACATTTTATTCAGTCAATTGTTGTTAGTAATGTTGAAAGTTAATGGCGCCAGGCGAAAATGGAGTAGCAATGGTTCTTCTGTTAGACCGGATACGTATCAATTGTACAGGGTTTTCCAATCAGAGGTGTTATTTTCAAATTATAAGAAATATACCACTTTTTAATATAAATGATCGGATGTTTAGATCATTATAAAGAAAAAGGTATGCCGTTAATAGTAAAAAATAACATCAGGCAAATGACCACCACGACCACGCTTACAGGATCACATCTTTTCATGAAATTTTCCATAACCAAATCGCAAAGTGGCCCTATGTCCTCGATAGCCGCACGAATTCCATCTTTCAGGTCTTGAATTGACGCTGGGTTGTTGGCGTAGACCATCTCTTTTACGTGGCCCCAAAAGAAGAAGCCGCAAGGTGTTAAATCACAAGATTTATTCAAAATAACACCTCTTATTGGAAAACCCTATATAATATATCGTTTTAGACTTTCTTGAGTTTATTCATTATTGTTGTCTGCATATCGTATGTTGAGAATAAAACGTTTCTAACATACGTTTAAGTCTACCGATTTAACTTGTTTAATGCTAAAAAATTAAAAACTTTGCGCTTATAATCCTAACCAGAGATATCCGTTATAATTTAGTCAGGAATATGAGCTTAGACCAGTAATAACCTGAGTATTCATTGTGGTATAATTTCAAATCAGCAATTCCCAATTTCCCAGAGCGATCTTACAATTTTGAAATTGTGTTCTCTTGGGGAAAAACTAATTTACTCGTATATTATAGTATCGATTGCCACAATATACAATATTTAGCCAGGTAGATTCAAATACAATAGTTCTATCATGATCTGTACATCCAAACTGCACTTCCACTTTACTTGGTTTGGATATGATTTGGAACATTTAGCGACCATAAATTTTAGAGATAATTGAATTAGTCAAACTAATTTATTAGCACCTTATCTCAAGCGGAATGATTGAATCAGATTAATGGTCAAATCTATAAACAATTAGGCCTGGGCAGTTGTGTTTAGCCGACATTTGGTCACGGGAGACAACGACGTTACGTCGCTTCCATAGTCTTCCTGCAACTGAACGGACAATAATGGGTGATTTGTTAACATTCGGATTGAATTTGCATAGTAGCATGCAGTTGGCCGGGAATTTATGAAATGCAAGAGGCTACTCTGGAAAAATATATGGTTTTGATGCTCATACCAGAATGCATACATTATTACAATGGCACATAATGAACGGACTGAAATTATTATTCATCCTACTTGTTGCGGACAATTAAAAGACAACCAGTTGGTGGTCCATGTTATCTGGTGATTGCAAATATAATCATGAATTTAAATGGATGTTTTGCAATTTATTGCTTTTATACGTATAGAAATTAATCAAGAAGTTTATGCTTTGAAAGATAATTTTAGTGTGATTTGTATTTATGATGAGTTGATTGTAATTTATCAAATTTTAGGTGTTTTGAAGCATGACTATAAAAAAAAACTTTTTGAGGAAGAAGAAAACCCACTTCAATTTGCACTAAAAAGAATGAAATCAATTTCATGGGAAAAGTACCATATCTGTTTTTCTCCGCTTCATTCACTGTGGTTACTATGCTTAGAACATTCTTATGTTGAAAAGGGGAAATTGATTTGGTATCGCTTCTATGAAATTTATTTCACTCTTTTTAGCTTTGTTTGTATTTCAACCTTTTTAGACGCAGATTTATTGTGGCTTACAGATTTGCAAATTTTATAAATTTAACTTGATCTGAAAAGCGGTTAACTATTTTCATCGTTGCCACAGCACTTTGGACAATTAATGAAAAGAAAGCGTTAAATTTTTCATTAAAATTTTGAAGCTAGAAAAAACAATAATCCATTTAAAGGTCACAATTTATAAACCTGATGGAAGAGTTATCGCTATAAACTATACATGTATTGATTTATGGTTATGATGTCGAATTTGTTTCTAGCTAAAAAAAATACTCAATTCTGATACTTCAAAAAACTTAGAATCCTGTATTAATGATCGTAACCTCAAAGAATCAGCTTCAGGTAAAGCTTTTTCAGTGGACACGTACAAGTAAATGGGCAATCTACTCATTTCAGAGTACTCAGATATTTTAGTTAAAATGTATTTTATGTTAAATATTCTGTGGAGCGTTTCTAATGGAAAAATATTTTTTTATGTCTTCATTGTAAGAACCACTAATTTTTCTGCGAGAATAATTGGCTGCAAGTTTGAACGAATATATATGTACATACGTAAAACTAAATCTCGAATGCCGATTTTTTTCATTATTTTCAGTCACAAAGTTCTAATTGTTTGTCACACAAGTTCGTATAATATCTTCATCAACGGAGTGTCCCTTATTAAAAAATTAGTTTTATGTACTTTTTCACTAAACTTTAGAATAAATTTTCAAAAAATAACCATTCTTGAAGTTTTTCCTCAAGACATTTCATATAGTAATCAATAGCTGTACGATATAGGTTGACACGAATCAATAATTTACCATTTTTTCTCATTCAAAGGATTAATTTAAATATAATGTTGGCCTAAAATATTAAAGTTGCCTACTACAATCAATTGTCAATTTTACGCTATGATACCCTTTGGATAGATGACTTTGTGTCCATTTTAAACAGTACATTTCACATGAAAGTCAAGCCTTCGTTGCGAAGAGACGTGTTTTTTAATTCGCTTATGTCAAGTTTAAAAAAAATTAATTAAGTTTTTTTAAATTCAGTCCAAACAAATTTCGGCTTTATTGGAAAAAGCTTTTATCGTCGAAGAAATCCACTCACGGAATCATATTGAATATTATTTTACTTCAATAAATCAAGAAAAGCAAAACATCCAAAAACTAACTCGGGACTGCTCAAGAAGGCTGCACTTGTAATTGAATTTGTTTCAGTCAAAACCTTCGCGACAAGAAGATGGACAGTAGAAAAAAATTTACCACTTTATTTGGTGCAGATTTCAAATAAGAACAGTCCAAGTGCTCTTAAACAAATAATATACTTGGAATTCCGAGTGGTAAAGTGAAGTGAATTAGTGTTATCGATGTTAAAAATTTGGACATTTGGCTACCAACTGCACCATGCATTACCGATGCGAGGACGTTTATGCTCCCGGTGAGTGCAAATTGGCTCAGACGAGCTAAAAAAAGAAATTATGCTGTGTTAACTGCGGTGTTTTTGGTCACCCGGCATCATATCGAGGATGCTCCCGATATCAAGATGCGAGAGTAAAATTTATCCCAAAGCAAACACGAGTACATCGCAGTGTCTTAGCTGCGACCTTCATCAAGCCCGGATTTTCATTTGCAGAAAATGCAGTAAATAATGTAAGTGGCAATAATGTACTACTTCTCAAAATTTACCAGCAACTAAATTCTTCATCGGAGAGAATCGATAAACAACATAAAAAAAATAATTTTGTTTTCCAGCAATTAGGTCTTTCAAATGCCTCAAAATAACTTGTCATACAGTCACACTCCCATGAACAGGATTCATCTCATCTCGATCAACGTCAACTCCATTGTGAGTCTACGTCGATGTGACTGTCTCCTCGAATTCATTATTAAGCAAAAGCCTGCTTTTCACTGAAACGCACCTCAATTCAAGGCACTCCATGACATTCAAGGATTTTGAATTCGTGAGAAACGATAGGGTAAACGGTGATGGGGGAGGTGGCACTGACCCTATTGTTTGCAAAATATTGAAAAAGTAGGATTCAAGAGCTTTGAATCTCTTGAAGTGTCTATTATCAAAATCTCAATGGCAGGTGGGGATAACCTCTTAGTAATCCCTGCCTATGCAATTGGTCGAAATGTTCTCAAGTTCCAGGAGTTGTATGCCTTTTTTGAAATACTCGAAATGAACAGGCTGCCTAATTATTATATTCTAGCTGGCAACCTGAACAATAAGCATACATCAAGGCTGAACGCCATCAATTATCCAAGAGGCGTATTCCTGAAATCTTGGATAACAGAGAACCAAATTGAATACAGATGCAATCTATATTGGGTAGAGTTTCCAACCTACTCTTGGACAAATTAATATTTGGACCTCTGCATTGTTAACGCAAGACGTGAATTCAGCTTTAATAGTCCTCAACGGAAACTGTAGGTTCTTCCTTACGATAGCGACCGTAACGCAATGGTTATGGAAATCAGTTATCAAACGGATAATCTCTTCCTCATTCCAGTTCAACATGAAAAAAATGAGTTGAATTTAAAAAAAAAGACTATGGAAAGTTTCGAAAGTAGTTTAATTGGGAATATTAGAAGCAATGTCCTCCATCTAATGATGGCAACTCTTGCTCAGTGGTTCCTAATGGCAGGAATCTAACTAACGATGAAATATAACTCTATTTATCGAAGTTAGAGAAGCTACCATTGGAAAGGATTGAGAAAGTAGTTCCAAAGATTAAACATCGAAAAAATATGGTAGGATATGAAACAACAATCATTGCAAGGTTGAAAAGATTAAAAAGCCTCCTTCTCACACGCGTCAACAATATTTATGGGTGATTTTTAGACTACAATCATCCCTCGTTGGCTTTGTTGAAATTACAAATGTCCGA
The DNA here is from genome assembly GCA_963969285.1 of Odontomyia ornata. Classification (NCBI taxonomy): domain Eukaryota; kingdom Metazoa; phylum Arthropoda; class Insecta; order Diptera; family Stratiomyidae; genus Odontomyia; species Odontomyia ornata. Next base: position 139,475,221 of record OZ017740.1, read on the forward strand.
AACTTAATCCGTTCATACTTCAGGAGCAGTCAGCAATCAATGGGTGGAAAAATTGAAAGATATTAGCCCACAGGATCCAGATGGCGTTTTCATGAAACTATGAATAAACTTTCTGTGAGGGGTCTCGAGTGAAGGTATCGAATCTTGAAGTCGCTAGTGATGAGATAAATCTTCTCGATAGGGCTGGTATCGAAACTAATGGTACGATTTCAGTTAGAAATGGAAACAGAATTATATGTGATGGATTGCAGAAACCCCTGATTAGAATTCATTTTGAATTGGTTCATCTAGCAAACCCTGGGAGAGGGACTGAAATATTTTCAGAGTTCGTGTAAGCAAAAGTTTCCGACTTCAAATCAAGCTTGAACGGCCAATTAATTCTTCATTTCAATGAAACATTAATATATGACCTCATACCGAGCTTGAATCTAATTGATTATTTGGTCAGCTATGAAGACTTGTGTTTCATATTTTACAGGATAAACAGCAAGAAATCATGTGTTACTGATGGTATTCCAAATGAAGTTCTACCACATTTGCCTGAGGCTGCTATTAGGAATTATTGCATACTGTTCAACAACATGTTGAGCAATTTATATTTCCCAAATGAGTGGAAAAAGCCAAAGTATTTCCGATTTTGAAGAAAGGAAAACAATTTTCATGCCCTAAAAGCTATTGCCCAATCAGCTTTCTGCCTAACATCAGCAAGGTGTTTGAAGTGATACTCAACAAAGCATTAAACGCCGACATTGTGAAGTGTGAGTTGATGCCGAATTGCCAATTTTGTTTTCGTGCCAAGCATTCGACCATACATGCGATAACGAAAGTAACCTCAGACATCTGTTGGAAGCGAAACAAGAAGGAATGAATCGGAGCGTATCTCACTGATACGGAGAAAGCCTTCAATTTGGTGTGGTTATGTGGATTAGTTTTTAAACTCGTTCAAGATAGGTTCCCCAGACATCTTGTCGCCATGATGTGCAATATGTTATACGGGAGATCATTTGTTGTAACTGATGGAAATCTGACGAGAATGTGGGAATTCAAAGTCTTGAATGGTCTACAGCAGGGAGTAGTTACTGCGCCTCTGCTGTTCTCAATATCTATTTGCAAGCTATTGAACAGCTTTGATTTTAACGTCTCGCCAACGCGATCATTGGTAGCGTTTGCTGATGATTTGATCATATATATGGCAGACCGAAAAGCTACAATAGCTCAGAGCATCTTCAAAAGATGTTCAACAACTAGAGTGCTAGTACTGTGGAACGATTAAAGGTTTTCGAAAGGAAATGTCTTTGTGCATACACTGGTTTGTACAAAAAGCCTGAGATGGGTCGGAAGCATTATATATCGAATAGAAGAATTTATCAAACTGCTGAAGGGACAAGAATCGATATCATATTGAAACTTCATCGGCACCATATCGCAAGATCTATAACTGTGGGTGAATACCCTTGGATTTCACAGGTATATTGCGAGTATCCTTACTACTGGCTTCGTTCCTCCAGAAGCATTCGTGTATTTGGAGATGAATCGATATGTTTTTGATTCTGGTGGTATCCCAATCTTATATCACATATATAGACTTGAATTTAAGTTCACGAGTCCCACAATTCCAATGGAGAAACTCATTTGCTAGATTTGTTGAAGCTGGTCAAGCTGAAACGGAGCAATTCAGGTAGTGGTGGCTGAATGACAATGTCAAAATTATTCGTATATATTTTCAGGTTTTGTGTTTGTCGTTACTTAGTTTTTGAGTTCCAGTTCATTATTGCTACATTTAGTTTTATTATTTACTTGTGTTTAAAATTAATGATCCTTAAGCATATGTTATGTTTATTTGATTACGTTTATAGATAAAGTTAAACGCTGAGGTTAGGAGTACTGTGATATAACTTTTTTGTATACGTTTGTGTTCTCTGTTGGGTTAGCATTATAAATCATTTTGGAATAATGTTGGTTGTTTTTTTCCTCCTTCTGCCAATAAAATCATTAAATATGTAATAATCATAATTAATTTGAATTTGGCAGGATTTTTTCGTTTAAATATGTTCAACTTATAACGTATAAATTTAGAGAGCCATTTGGACCATTAAGTTTTTGTATTGTTACTGTTTGGAATTTGCTTTATATTCTTTTAAAATTTATAGCAATTAGTATTGAATAAAGCGCTTTTGACTTTGAATTTTACATGAAAGTTTCGTCAACTTGAATTTATAATCAATGAAGAACTGAATACTTTCTTGATACATTACAATTTCCTTCGGTACCGTTTTGGCCAAAACCGTATCCTTACATATCAATCTTAATAATTTATGTCAAAACTCCGCCGTAGACGATCCCAAGCCCGTTTGAGAAAGGAGGAGGGAACCGCTTGTTTCCTACACCCATACCTTCCATGATTACTCATCCCAAACCCCTCAATTAAATGGCAGTAAATGCTCTTGGGTCGCACATTGGGTTTACTGGTTCCCCAATAATGTGTCATTAAATGCCGAGAAATGCTAATAACTGTAAATAATACTACAGCTCTGCTTCTAAATCCAACTTACTTTGTGAGGACATAAGAGGGTGAAGGCGAATCTTTCGCACCTGATAATGGAATCGATGTAATAACCATGCCGCCGGAATGAAAGTTGGACGGCGGGCTGACTCCCCGTCCCTGGGAAACCTTAAGATGTTTCGAAACTTCGACTCACGGCAATGACCTCGCAAACGAAAAAAGGATCATGGCATTGGATCCTGGAATGTTAGGTCAATCAATTACCCTGTGGCTGCTAAGGACCTTCTACAACAGGCCAGTCAATATCAATTAAAAATACTTGCAGTCCAGGAAGCGAATTGGACTGGAAACGACATTCAAGACATGAGATCGCACACAATATTCAAAAAAATCCCCGTTGGCAGCACCAGCCGGGAAGGTGAATTTCTCGTATGAAGCGTAAAGTTTCGAAAAAGAATTTGGCTTGCCTACTACTAAACTTCTTTCTGCAATTTTCGTAGTACCACATGGGTATTTATTAACATAAAAAAAATCTGGCCACGTTCGTTTTTAGAAACCTTTTATCGGGGCGCAAATATTTTGCTAATTAAATTGAGTTGCATGCGTATGGATTACATATTGTTGTAAACATATAAATACCGGTTTCGCCCCTCTCGCATCTGCCGGTTACACAGTTCACAGTGGTAACCACACAAAGGCTTAAATAGCTCGAATAGTTAATTTCAAAAGATTTCCACAAAAGTTCAATAAGCACTTGCATTGCCATTAATATATACATTTCAATTTTTTTCTGAACTGTGAGGGCCGTCATTTCGATTTTTATTGAAATCAGCTGCTAAAAATATTAAGCTGTAAATTTTCGACTGTTTTATTTGTCATTCGATTTGCATAATCAAATTAAATTAACTTGCCTTAATAACTTATAATTTCAAGCTTCAACGGAATCTGTTGAGAATCTTGGCTGCTAGAGGGCTACAGAAATACAAAAAAATTGTATTCCATCCGCCTGTATGGGGAGACCCGCCTGTATGGGGAGACCCCCCTTAAATACCTTAAAATATTTTCTTGCACTGCAAATTTCAAGAGGCACCACTTTTGACCTACGTAGAAAATTTCCTCATTCTAGCTCATTTGATTTGCGAGAAAACTTGTTATGACGCATGAACAAACGGGCGGAGGGACGGAGAGACAGACAAGTCGCGATTTTATAATTTTTTGGGGTATTGTTAAAAATATTATACAATATCTTAAAAATGATCTGGTTTAGAAGTTCTTTCAAGTAAAGTCATTTAAAACGTTTCAATGAAAAATATTCATTATTTCAGTTGGCACTAAAATAGCGAATTGCGCTTGCCTTCAGACCTTTGGGGACCGCCATTTTGAATGCATGCATTTGATTTTGGATTATTTTAAATCTTTGTATGCTAGGACCTCATCAATCAATGTACTATCTCGTTCAAATAGGAGTTTCACTCTAGACAGGGTAAAATAATTCAATTTTTAAAGAAAATCGCAGCTAAAAATTTTAGGCTTTAAATTTTTGACTTTTTTTATTTTCCATTCAATTTTGATAATTTCCTGCAAAAAAAGGAACATAGTACAGGGATTCATAATCTCAAGTTTCATCAAAATCCGTTGGAAAATGTGACCGCTAGAGGGCCACAAAAACATGAAAAAAAACGCATATTTAAACGGCTGCCATTTTGAAATTTGCACATGCATGATCACCAAAATATCAAAGACTGTAGGTGTAAGTTATGTTTATCTTGAAACCAAGTTTCATATAAGTCGGATCAAAATTGCGACTTTTAAAAGCCTTTGAAATTTCGACTTTCAACTGGCCGCCATTTTGTTTTTTGCAACCTGACCTCCAGGTTTTTTACGTAATTCTTTAGATACTTATAATTTCTATCAAACTACGAATTTCATGAAAATCTGTTGAAAGCTTTGACCACTATTACAACAACAAAATTTTGCACGTTTTTCGACCTTTGAGGGGCCGCCATTTTGTTTCTGCCGTACCGACTTTGGATTTTTTATTGTGAAATTCATCACATACTTCAATGAACCTTTGTACCAAATTTCATCCAAATCGGAGCTACACTTTGGTCAGAACAGAAATCGCGATTTTTCGTCTAAAATGGCCGCCATTTTGTTTTTGCCCGGCCGATATAGCTGGTTCACGAACTTAACCGAGATAATTACCCAATACACCTTTCCTCAAAATTTGGTGAAAATCGAAGCAAAATTGCAACCTCTAGCGTGGTCGCAAATTTCGTTATATCCCATATATATATATATATATATATATATATATATATATATATATATATATATATATATATATATATATATATATATATATATATATATATATATATATGATGCTCTCCGCAATAGGTAAATTTCTCTCGAGAAATTTACCTAAAAGGAAAGCCTCCTGAAAAAAGAGAATTCGGAGAGGCCTTTATTGTGGATAGGGAGTTCAAATCGCACGTTATTGATTTTAAGGCAATAAAATAACGGTTTTTGCAATCCGTACAATAACGGAATTCTTTAAAAACTGGCTGATTAATGGTCACGTCCCAACCGAAGAAAACTGAAGGAAACGTTTTACAAGCACCTAGAAAGACTGGTCAACTCATTGCCTACAAACAACACACAAATAATTCTGGGTGATTTCAACGCTAAAGTTGGCAATGAACTATCTCATTGGGAAACGACTGGAGGATATAGCCTCCACGATGAAGCAAATGGTAACGGCTAGCGCCTGATTGACTTTGCATGTAGCAGAAATCAAGTCATACATTCGACTTGCTTCCCACATTGACGCATTCATAAAATGACCTGGGTATCGCCGGATGCCAACATACAAGATCAGATCGACCATGTTCTGATCCAACTACGCTGAGCCCCGATGTCGTATGCTAAAGGCATATTCAGCGAAGACCAGCCCACTACAAAATTTGGCATCGAAAGGCTCTAAACCGCGTCTGTTGCGAAAAATTTCACAGAGACCTCCGACAACCAGCTGGCTCCCATCTTATCAGACGCATCTTTAAAGGCGAGCAACGGGCTCTGGATGAAAGTGAAAGCGGCTATTAAGATCTTGGCAGAAGAGACGGTCGGACATCAAGCCCGGCGCAAGAAAAATGATTGGTTCAATGATGAGTGCCGGAATGCGTTTGACAAATAGAATCAGGTGTACAAAGACTGCGTACGTAGGAAAACTAGGACGAAGAGAGAACACTATGAAAATTTCAGAAGAGTAGCAAATAAGACTATTAGAATTAAGAAAAGAAAATACTATGACGACCAATTGAGAAGTAAAGATGTAAGTTTAGCAAGCAACAGCACAAGACATGTATACAGAGTAAGGAAAAGCCTGAGAGGTGGTTACCTGCCCAAAACCTTGCTCTGTCGTGATGACATCGGCAATATCATCGCTGATGAAACCAAGATTGAGGAAAGATGGGCATCATATTTCAAGAGCCTCCTTAATCCTCCGCACAGCCCTAGAACATTGGAGCCTATAGATGTCTGCGGAGAGCTTCCATTGGCCCCACCAACTCTGGATGAATTTTATTCCGCCATCAAAGCCCAAAAGAATAATAAAGTACCGGGCATCGCAGAGATTCCTCTGGAGCTCATCAAATATGGTGGCAGTAGTGTTCATCAAGCTATTTGCAAAGTCATCCAGCACATTTGACAACAACAACATATGCTGAAAGAGTGGAGCCAATCAATTATATTCCCTATCCACAAAAAAGGAGACAAGCTACAGTGCGAAAAAAGCAGACGCATATCACTACTTTGTACGGCATGCAAAATATTTTCAAGATCTTAGAAAATAAAATCAGATCATACGCCAACAATATTATTGGGGAGAATCAAGGTGGTTTTAGAGCAGGCAGGTCAACGAAAGACCAATTGTTTACAGTTAAGCAGGTACTTGAAAAGTGTTGGGAGTTCAACATAGACATATACCAAATTTTCGTTGAATTTAAGCAAGCATACGACAGTTTTAATCGTAACGTACTGTAACAAATAATCCTTTGCTTTGGCATCCCAGCCAAATCGGTCCATCTTACCAAAATTACAATGATGTCGACGACCTCCCAAGTCCGCATCAATAACCAACTCACCGATGCCTTTGACACAAATCTTGGACTAAAGCAGGGGGATGGGATGGCCCCATTACTATTCAATTTGGCTCTGGAGTACGTCATAAGGAAGCTACCTGTCGATACGCAAGGTACATTACCATACAAGTCGAGCCAAGTAGTAGCCCATGCAGATGACATAAACATTTTGTCACGGTTATTAACCACTGCCAAAGGACTCTTCCTGAAACTCGACAACGAAGCAAAACTAATAAGGCTACAAATCAATGAAAATAAAACAAAGCTCATGACGCAGTCGAGAAAAAAAAACTCAAGTACACAAAATATCACACTTGGCGAATATAACATCAAAAATGTTAGCGATTTTGTGTATTTCGGCGCCAAAATAACGACAACGGGCAATGAAAGAGACGAGATACGCCGTAGAATTCAGCTCGCAAGTAAAATATTTTATTCAGTATTGACGATCTTGAAGATCAGCTGCATACACTGGAAAATAAAGCTTCAAGTATACAAACTTGTGATAAGACCTGCGTTATGCTTTGGCTGTGAAACATGAACTCTAACCCAAGCATCTGCAAATATATTGAACACCTTTGAGCGACGAGTCCTGAGGCGAATAACCGGAGCGAAGCTTGACGGGGACCAATGGCGAACTCGATACAACCATGAGCTGTATGAAATTTTTGATGAACCGGAGGTCTCAATGATTGTAAGACTGCGGAAGCTGCAACGGACTGGACACATGAATCGTATGGACGAACAACGTATACCCAAGAAGGTATTCGTTGGGAGAACTGAAGGCCGGAGACTTGTGAGGAAACCGAGAAAACGCTGCTCTGACTCGATTGATGAAGACAGTTCATCACTACTCTGATTTCAAAATTGGAGGACGCAGTCAATGGGCCGAGACAGTTGGAGGCGCTATTTGCAGGAAGCGAAGGCCCAAGAGGGTCTGTAGTGCTAAGAAGAAGAAGAAGAAGAAGTAGAATTTAGATTGAGGCTTGCATCCATCCGATTTTTTTTTTTTGGAACTTTGAGCGTCGTTTACCGCAACCCGATTTTCATATGCTTTCAATTACACTGGACAAAACTAAATTAAATACTTTATTGAAACTAGGACTCGTCTATCTATTGCAGTTTAAAAGTTATCATGGACATACAATGAACAAGTGGGGTGAAAAGAGCTAAGCTCATGTCAGAAGGTTTTTGTACTCAGCCTACGATATGCAAATACCAATGATGAATAAACTCAAGAAAAAATTCAGCGACATCTGCAACGAATGCATACTCATTTTAGAAGAGAGTCCATTATTCTACTATTTTTAATTGCTGCCATTTAGTTGCAATATCACTAACAACTAATAAATGAGTGAAAACTTGAAATCTATTATTAGTTTTTTTATTTTATCTGGCAATTAGAAGATTCAATTAAAAGTCTAGTGTCTGGCTCGATGGGAAGCCTGAATGGTAGAAAATCCGCACATTATTTTTATTGTGCTCAGAGAGCTTTCTAATTGCTATCGCTTCTGTGCATGCGACTAAACTTTATTGAAACTTCCAGACTAAAAAGACCATCCCGTGAATTACGTTACTTTAAATTTGAAGGTTCCCGCATGAATTCGTTGGGAAAATTTAATACATATTTACAACTTCTACTATTAATAAAAAAGTTGAGTGGATTTCAACTTCTGAGGTATTTGTCATAGTTGTACTCATTAGAACCTACCCCTTTTAATTTTGCTACTTGAAAATGTATGTTTGCATCAAGAGCTAATAGCCTGTACTTTAAATGCTAAAGTTGAGGAAAAGTAGCTTAAATTTACTCAATATGTGCGTTTAAAATTGCCGCCATATTGTTTTACGATAACTAATATCACTCGTTGAACAGATTCTCAAAGATGCGCTTGGTATACATCCTTCCTGAAATGTTTATGTAAATTTAAACAAGCTCGTAGTGTCTGAGTCCTTTGAAACTACTCAAATGCTCAATAGCCTGTTCCATTTTTGTTGTTGTAACACCAAGAATTTAAACTACCATAGCTTCATTAAATACTATCCGATTCTTCTGAAGATAAAGTTTATTGGCGTTATAAGTGGCCTTATATATGAAAATTTCACTGGATTTAGGTTACCCTTGGGATTCTATAGTATATAAGGAAATGTAATATTAATAGATCATACTATTACTAACAAAGTTTAGCGAATTTAAACTTCACAGATATTTCTCGTTGTTTTACTCATAGAGACTCACCTTCATGAATTTTACCAGATTTTTTGGTCTACAGGTGTCCAACCGCGAGGAAGAAGGGCACCATTTTATCGTGTCCTTCTCTTTCTTTGCCTAGCCTGTCAAATACATATATTCCAATTTTAATAACATATACTAAAATATCCCATCAAGACCTTTCGTTTGGGATCCTACTCGACTTTTCGATGAGAAAAAAATGTTTAAGGGCTCACATCGTTACATGGGGAGGCCCCCTTAAACACGTAAAGTATCGAATTTTGCTAAAGTTTGCAAGTGTTCTTCTGTTTCTTTGTTTGGGATATTATAACACCTCCCTCCTTATGATTAAATTCGTCCTCAAATTGGCTTATTACGGTATTTACTTGGGGCTGGCGGGTATGATGGTTTAGACCTAGTTGCTTTGCACGGTAGTGCTGAGGTGACACTCATGCATGAATGGCTTCAATTTAACAACCATACCGCCTCCGACCCGTTGAAACCTTGGCAGGCCTCAGAGTTCGTCCGAAGTTCATACCATTGGGTTGGTAGTGTAGGTTCACTTGAGACGGACTACTAGTTAGTGCTGGCCTGGCTCTAAGTACACGCCCCCATAAAGGCTTGTGCCAAAATTCGCAAACCCTCTCTACTCTGTAAAGATAACCATGAAGCAAAAATGTTGACTACACGCATGAACGGATATAGTCGCTCCAAGGGAGGGACCAATAAAACTGTAACAATTAAAACCCTAAGAAATAAATTAAAAAACTCAAAAAAGAAAGCAAAACTGACTACAATGACAACACATACAGCGTCTCCCACCATGATACTTACAGTATATAGGGAGCGGTATTAACAATGACAAAAACGACGATGAACACAATGACAGTGAAGATGGATAAAAACGGAGATTTGCAGGCAGTCTTGTCCAGACTGAGATCCCTGTTCGAGCGTAGCGAAAAAAATGATGCAAACACCAAATCGCTCTAAAGAGAAAGAGCGAGAAACTGTAAAGAATATCGAGAATTCGATTGTTACTGCTGCAATTGCTACCAGCCAACCGTAGCAAAGATTATAAATCCCGAAATAATGATGAACCATCCTGAAGTCCACAATGAGATCACGTCAGGAAAAAAAAGGAGTGACCAGACAAATAAAGCGCTGTTTGTAATTTTATCGCCACCATCGAAAATTTGTGCCGATGACCTCTTCCAAGAACATAAAATTGTCACCCAGTGACATGAAGAAGTAAAGTTAATACGAATAGCGTGAGATATTCTAAAAAGAAAAAAAAAATTTTATGCGTCTCACTAAAAATTAGCAAAGGAATAAAGATTGGGCTCCTTGAACTATAGAAGCTCCTGGACCGTGCAGGGCATGATTGGAGACCAGAAGCCAAAGAAGAACAGAAAATTAAAGAAAACCTGAGGGCAAAGCCTAAGGGGTACGCGCAGATAGCTCCATCATCAAACATCAACAAAAGAAAGGTATCTAGCCCGATCGAGATAGATCGGGATAAAAGAAGGAAGGTAAAGGTGCTTGATAGGCTTAGAGTTCCAGGTAAGGAGTTCCAGATAGTGTTGACAAAAGGAACTAAGAAAGCTGCAATGAAACTCCTACAAAAAATTCCAGAAAATAGAGTTCGTACGGATACCTAACATGAAACTAGAGCAAATGCAAAATAGGAGAAACAAGTTGGGTAAACAGACTTACGCTCATGTCAGAAGGGTTTTGTACCCAACTTCTCAGAAATGCAGTCATCAACAATGAATAACCTCAAGAAATATGTCAAAAAGATGTGCACGTTTATACGAAAATCCGAGGTTTTTCTATTTTCAATGTTCACCATTTTTTGCAAACCAACAAAAATCACTCAAATCATGAATTCACAAAAATGATAATGTTATTGATCTTATTGGAAAATTTCAAGAAGATCAAGAGAAAACTGCAGTGACTGATTCGATGGAAAGTCCGTAAAATACCAAAATCATGTGTTATTGTTGTGGTAATCGGAATAATTTCAAACGGCTATAACTTCCGTGTATATCATTCGATCTTCATTAAACTTACAACGTTTAAGAAACCTTAGCAGGACTACGTAAATATCGAATTTTGTTCAATTGAAGGGTACCGAAGCAATTTTATTGGGGAAAAGGTGAATTCTGAATATCATACTATTATTAACATTGTTGAGTGAATTTCGACTTCTAAGGTATTTGTTGTTGTTGTACTCATAAACACCTGCCACCATAATTTTTGTCAAATTTTTCGGATCACAGGTGTCCAATTGCGAGGGGGGGACACCAATTTTTCGTGTATTTCCCCTTCCTGCGTGAATTACAAGAATACAAGGGACAAAAATAAATTAACTTTCTCGTGAACTTGATTTATTTTAATCAAAAAATAACATTATACTTGTACGGCTAATTACTTAAGAACAATCGTCCAAACCGGACTCGGTTATTTATGCATTTTCTTATTCTATCTTATCTGTTACGTTTCATAAGTCATTAGAGTTTACATCATACATAGGTCATGTACATGTATACATTTTGCTTATCCTATCTTACTATTACACTACATAGGTCATGCTTACATTGGTGTTATTCCCAAGTCTAATCGTGGGTGCATCATGTTCGGACTTATGACTAATTCGTTGCTATCTATATTGTAAGTACAAGGGTACGTTAACTCTCCCTTTTCTTAAAATAAAGTGTCCTCACTTGTCAATGGTGGTCCGTTATATAAATGTTCAAATCCTCTTGCTTTAAGAGCTTCAAAATATATGTTGTTTTCTTCTCTTTGTTCTTTACTTCTTTTATACTCGTTGTATCTTTTCCAGATTTTCATTAATATAAATATAATTAAAATTGAAGCAAATATTACAGATATAAAAATGATGAAACTGGTTGTAGGATTTTCTTCAATCGGTATTAAAAATTTTGTTAAACTTTGTATATTGGAGAATTTATACTCTTTATCTGACTGTATAATTTCCCAAATTTGGACTATACTTGGTTCAAATTCATGTAATATTTCCTTAGAACTTTCTTCATAGTTGATATATTTCTCATTATCTATGATTGTTTGATTATCAAATACTATTGAATACACACCGTTTAAAGTAGCTTTATTAACAATGCGATTTCCACTTACGACAATTGTTCCTGCTTTAATTCTATCAAATGGTTTATTATTCTCTTGAATTATATTTCAATGTGTTTCTTGTTTCATAATTATTGGAATCGTGCAATTATCTCGAGGAAAAAGTTTACAAATATTTTTATTAAAGTAATTCTTACAATTTGTAAGTAACATATATTCATTGTTTGTGAATCCAACAAATGGGTTCATTATATATTTTCCATAAGCATGCGATAAACTGATTACATGGTATAAGTTTACAGTTAAAGTTACAATTGGGTATTTGTATGCAAAAATTATTACGTCTTCATATTTGACTATATGTATTGTAGATTAGTCCAAAATGTTCACAATTTGGATGTCTATGTTTTCAGATTTCATGATTTTCTTTATTTCTCTAAAGTTTAATATAGTTGATAGGAAATTATTGCTTTGTGCTAAGTTTATAGCTGTAATTATGTTTTTAATTTCGATATAAATTTCATTAAGGAGAAAGGAATAATGGATTTCCGACTTTCGCAAAATGTTTATTCGTTTGTCAAAGTCTGCATTAATACTCTTTTGCTTCTCATTACTGTCGATTAACTTGTTTATTGGTGTTTGTATTTCAATTGCATCCTCATGATCGGGATTGCCGAATAAGAATTTTATAAAAGAACCTAAAAAATTGATTGCCCTTTTGGATCTACTGTGCTCGTCTAGTTGGTTTAAGAGGTTTTCGATTTTTAAGATAGTGTTCTGGTCTATTTGATCTGTGAACTGATTCTCTTTCACTCTTTGAAGTTTTTTTTTATAATGGGAAATATTATTCATGTGTTATCAGAACTCTGTCTTTTCATATACATATGCATCATCGCCAGGAATTAAAATGATTTTTTTAGGGTTTTGTACAACAATTTTACAAAACCCTTCTAAAATCGCGTTCTGTCAGTCCGTCTGTCTGTCCGTCCGTCCGTCCGTGTGTCACAGCAGTTTTTCTCGGAAACTACTTTAGCTAGAAGCATCAAATTTTGTATGTAGGTGTAAAGTGGTGATCTCTTCACAGTTCAGCTACTAAAAAATTTTATAAGGTATTTAAGGGGGTCTCCCATGTAGGGGAGTGAACCCCCGAAAAAAAAATTTCATTGAAGGTAGCCGATATGGGTATCAAATGAAAGGTCTTAATGAGAACTTTTCAAAACAAGTCTTAGTTTGGCAAAGTTTGCTTCGAGGGACGCACAGGGAGGGGAAATATACGAAAAATTTGTGTACCTACCCCCCCCCCCCCCCAAAAAAAATCTGGAAAAAATCAGCGATGTAGGCCTTGGCAAGTACAATAACAACAAATACGTGAGAAGTCGCAATTCACTCAACTTTGTTAGAAATAGTATGATTTATCGATTTTATGTTTTCTTGAATAAAATCTTAACGGTATCCTTAAATTCAATGAAATTCAGTACGTACACAGTACACAGATGTCTATTTATAAGATTGATTAACCCTGCAAGTTTCATAAAGATTGCATCATATTTAGCGAAGTTATAGCGGTTTGAATTTTCCTGGATTACTATGGAACAATATGCGCTGCATGTATTACTATGGCAACATATGGCTATGGAACAACATGCGCTTTTTACCGACTCAGACACTACAGTTTTGCTACGATTTGTATGAACATTTCAGGAATGATAGGTGTCATGAATGACTTTGAGAATCAGTTCAGCTAGTGGTATCAGTAATCGTAAAACAAAATAGTGGCTGTTTTAAATGTGAAGATTGAGTAATTTTGAGTTATTTTTTCCCAACTTCAACGTTTAAGGTGCATGCTTTTAACACTTGATTCAATTTAATGAATGACTGAAGATGAGTACCTACAATTAATACTCATAAGTGAAATGAGGCAAGGAGGTGGGAGAGAGCTTCTAACAAAAGGGCTTTGTAACAACTCCAGGATTCGAAAAAATTGGCTATTAATCGATGATAACAGTACAGGAGAGTGGCCCCTGAAAAAAAATTCATCAAACGTTGCCGATATGAGTATGAAATGAAAGTTTCCATGGGAGCTTTTCAGAACAGTTCTTAAACTGTCAGTTTTTGCTTCAGTAGGGGCACAGGGGGGAAATACATGAAAAATGTGTTTCCTCCCTCGTGAATGGACATCTGAAATAATTATCAAGGGAGATATTTATGAGGCATAAGGAGTACAAAGGCAACAAAAACCTCAGAAGTCTAAATTTTTTCAACTTTGTTAATAATAGTATGATCTTCGAATTGCATAGTCTCTCCAATAAATTCGTCATTGACATGCTTCTTGACTTTATTCAATCTAGTGACTGCATTTTGAAATTGAAATTGAATACAAGACCCTTCTGACATGAGCATAGGTCTGTTTACCCAACTTGTTTGTTTTCAAGGTTTGTAATATTTGTTATAAATGAAACTTCAATTACAAGAAGTGTGCAAAATGTGGTTTGTGCGTATATCATCTTTGTTTATGATCTTCCCTGAAGTTGTTAGAACTGTGTCCTCACAGTTTTCCTTAACTTTGTCTTTGATGAATCTATCGGATGATTTATTTCTTCTGTTATTCTTAGCAAAAATGGTTGCTCCAACCTGAAAAGATTTGTAAGTTCTGCTTTTATTTTCGTGCTGTTGAGACTTTTCAGATGCTTGTTCTATTCTTTCTGTGATTTAAAAGTAATTGCGTTGATTGAAATATACGATTATAGGTTTCTCATTGGTGACTGAATGAATTGTATTGTTATACTCGTATATGGCATTAAATATTCAGTTAATTGAGTCAGTCTTATTTTGCTTACTTAATGCTCTTGTTATTTCTATGATCGTAGAATGTAGTCTTTCTATCTGTCCATTTGTGTTCGAATGGGCAACTGGTGTTTGAAAATGGTTTATATTTAGTTTATTCAGTAAGGCTTTGGCGCTAGGATTTGTGAATATAATTTCATTGTCTGTAACTAATGATTGGCAATGTGGGAAGATTGTTCTGAATATCTCTTCCAAATGCTCAAATGTGTTGATTTTGTTATGTATTTTCCTAAAATACGCATATTTAGAATATTTGTCTATACAAGTTATGAATTTATTGTTGGCCATGTAAAAGATATCTCTTTGAATATGGGTGCCAGCTTTGGTTGGAATATTTATTTATTTCACCAGAATACAATTACAAAATCAATTTAAGTAATTCAGCAGAGATATACATAGACATCTGTACGCTTTCCGGTAACTTACTAACTAAGAATTAAATTTTCAATCAAAAACATATGATATACTATCACTTAAAATTAATACTATAAAATAAAATAAAATACCATCACCAGTTTAAAATTAATCAAATTCAACCTAAGATGTATTCTTTGATCCATTTTTAGGGTTTTGTACTAAAATACAAAACCCTATTGCAATCACGACCTGTGTCCGTCTGTCCGTCCGTCCGTCCGTCCGTCTGTATGTCACAGCACCTTTTCTCTGAAACTATAGAGGCTACAGCCATGAAACTTTGTGGAAAGGTCAGAAGTGGTGACCTCTTGAAAGTTCAAGGGTGAAAAAATTTTTCGGAGGGGTTTAAGGGGGGTCTCCCCATATAGGGAGTTGACCCCTCAAAAAAAAGATTTCACCAATGGTAGTCGAGTAGGGTGTCATTGGAAAGGTCTCAATGAGATCTTTTCAAAACTTAAAATTGCCTTATGAGTACCGAGGGGGGCAGGGGAAGGGGAAATGTACGAACTTTTCGCGTACCCCCCCCCCTCGCGATTGGACACCTTCCATCCGAAAAACCGTAAAAAAATCATGAATGTAGGCCTTAATGAGTACAACAACAACAAATACATGAGAAGTCGAAATTCATTCAGCTTTGTTAGTAATAGTATGATTTATCGATTTTATGTTTTCTTGAATAAAATCTAAATGGTACCCTTAAACTCAATAAAATTTAGCGAAGAGATGACTATTTATAAGATTGATCATTTCTGAAAGTTTCATAAAGATCGATCAGTATTTAACGAAGTTATAGCGATTTGAATTTTCCTGTATTACTCTGGAACAATGTGCCCTGTATTACTATGGAAACATATGGCTATGGAGCCAGATGCGCTTTTTACCGACTTAGACACTACTGCTTTGCTAGGATTTGCATGAAAGTTTCAGGAATGATAGATATCATGGGGATGACTACATACAATTGAAACAAGTCAAAGAGGCAGGAGAGAGCTCCTAGCAAAAGGGCTTTGTAGCCATTCTAGGATTCAAAAAAATTGGCCATGAATCGATGCTTACAGTACAGAGGAGTGGCCCCTGAAAAAAATTTCATGAAAGGTAGCCGATATGAGTATCAAATGAAAGTTCTCTATGAGAGCTTTTCAAAACAGTTCTTAAACTGACAGTTTTTGCTTCAGTGGGGGCACAGAGAGGGGGGGGGGGGGGGGGGAAATACATGAAAAATGTGTTTTTTCCCTCGCGAATGGACACCCGTGATCTAAAAAAATCTGAAAAAATTATCAAGCGAGATATTTATGGGTATAATTTTAACAAATACCTCAGAATTAAAAAATTCTTTCAACTTAGTTAATAATAGTATGATCCTCGAACATGACGTGTTTCTTAATTTTATTCGTTGCTGGTTACGGCATTTTGTAAGTTGAGTACAAAACCCTCCTGACATGAGCATAGGTCTGTCTACCCAACTTGTTTTAGTTTAATTTTAATTGATTTTTTAGATACAGCCAGTACTTTGAGATCATTATCAAGACTATTAAATGTTTTTAAAGCATTGTAGTAACTTTTTTTGTTACTGATTGTTTTATAAACTTTTGGTAATGAAATACACTTATATCTTGTTTTATTGGTTGAATTGGCATATATTTCAAAGAGTCTTGGGTAGTGGAGAGTCAAAGATTCAAGTATAAATATTTGATTTAACGACAGTGGTTTATGTTTTATAAATTGGTCCTTATTGACTATTTTGATAAGTCTGTTTTGAAATCTCTGTAATAAATTAAGTTGTGTTTTGTAAGCACCACCCCATGCAATATTACCATAACTAATTATACTATGAAAGAATGCATAATATAAGAGTTTTAATGTTTCAGCTTGCATATATCTAGACATTTTGTAGAATATATAGAGTAGATATTTGGTTTTCTTTAGTATATGTTTTATATGGCCATCCCATTTCATATGACAATCAAAAATTATGCCCAGATATTTGCAGTATTGCACTCTTTGTATTTTGGCTTTATTTATTACAATTACAATCTCATTAGGAATACTATCACAGTAGCTTCCAAATGTCATATATGTAGTTTTACTAACATTTAATGATAGTTTGTTAAAAGCCAGCCAATCAGCTATTTCGCTTAAATGAATATTCATATTTCTCTCAACCTTATACCATGTGTCTTCACTTACTATGGCAGAAGTGTCATCTGCATATGACACAATATTTTCAGGCATTTTTGAAAGTAAATCATTTATATATATGATAAAAAATAGTGGTCCTAATATTGTTCCTTGTGGAACTCCTATATTAATGGGTTTTAAATTACTATTAGATTGACCAATTCGAACGTATTGTTCTCTATTTCTCAAATAATCTGACACAAGCATATGTGGGTTTCCTCTTATTCCATAATGATACAATTTATCAAGAAGTATATCATGATCCACCGTATCAAAAGCTTTTGCCAAATCCAGAAAAGTAATTGCTATTGACTTACTTTTATCTATTTTATCATAAATTTTCTCACTCAAGTAATTTAGCGCATTTTTTGTACCAACGTGCTTGACAAAGCCATATTGATTTTTCTGTAATATATTGTTGGTAATCATAAAATTATGTATTCTTTTGTATAGTATTTTTTCAAATATTTTTACCATATTAGAAATTAAAGATATGGGCCTATAATTACCAGTCTCTTTTGAACCTCCTGCTTTGTAAATGGGTACTACTTCTGCTATTTTTAGTGCTTTTGGCCATATTGAGTTAAGAATGCAGAGGTTGAAAATGTATTTCAATGGTTCTGCAATGTAGTTGGCTAAAGTTTTTAAAGTAATTGTATTAATTTTGTCTACGCCTCCATTTTTTACTTTCATTCTGTCTATTATTTCTAAAATTTCTGCAACATCCGTTGGTGCTAAGAATGTTGAATTTTTATTCGTTTGTGGCATTTCAATTTTTTTATCTTTTGGTTTCACAATCCTCTTATTCAATTCGGAACCAATATTACAGAAAAAATCGTTCATTATTTCTGCTATCTCTTTCGGGTTCTCAATATTTTCTCCTTGTTTATTAATAATTTGTTTAATACTATTGTCTTTTTTATTATTTTTGCCAAGTTTGTTATTAATGAATTTCCAAAGTGATTTTACATTAGTGATACTTTTTTCTATTTTTTCTTTGTTGTACTTGTTTTTTGCTATTGTAATGAGTTTACTCAAATATTTACTATAATCTTTATATTCATGTTTGTATTCTTCAATATTTGGATTTTTCTTCATTCTGATGTATAATTGCTCTTTCTTTTTACAAGATACAATAATAGCTTTGGTAATCCATTCACTTCTAGGTTTATTTTTAGTGTTATTTTGTCTAGGAATAAATTTGGATTTTTCTAAGCAATCTTGAATTTCATTAATTATAAAGTTACTTGCCTCATTCGGGTCATTCATTGAACCGACGTAATTCCAATTTTTTGTATTGGCTATTTTCCTGATTTTATTATAATTATAAGAGTAATTGATTTGTTTTTTATTTACAGTCGTTATATTGTTTAGTGTAACAAATAATGTATAATGGTCTGTAATTGGATTAGTTAATTTGATAGCTTTTGTAGTAAGTGAGTTAGCTTTGATAAATATATTATCAATGCATGATCCACTATTTGCATTTGTCTGAGGGTCTAGTAACACCCGTGAACCCCGGAATGTAACCTTTCTCTAGCAGATTATTCATAAATTCATGACTTATCTCATCTTCTTTCAAAATGTTTATATTGAAGTCTCCTATTAACAAATGATTTTTGTTGTTCTTTTTGTCGTTTAAGTATTCATTCATGTTCATAATGAATTCTAAAATTGGATAATCGTGACATCGATAAGTGGCTGATATTTCGAAATTGATATTGTTAATCCCTAGTTTCATCTGAATATTTAAAACTCTAAGTTTACCAATTTCTACAGTACATGCCTCATGATTCAAATATTTCATAACATACACCACTACTCCATCAGACTTATTTATAAGACTTTCGTTGTAATATACCTTATAATCATGCAGATCAAAGTAATGATAGCACGGTAAATTCCAGGTCTCACTACATACTATTACATACGGTTTGATCTTCAAGCTCTCAACAAGTATTTGTAGTTTATTATAATTAGCAATTAAGCTTCTAATGTTTATATACATTATTGTTTTATCAATAGTATTGAATTCATTATTGAGAGCTTCAAGATCAGCACATTCAGTCTCATTTAAATATAAAACATTTTGTATATCTCCAATTAATTCCATTCTTACTTAAATTACCTATTATAATACTAAATTCACTCTTGTGCAAATAACTTTTAAATGATGCTCTTGTGCAAAGAACTTTTAAATGATGCTGATGACACTAAATCAGCTGATGTAGTTGACGACACATGACGAGCTGGCACTTGACGTCTATCATGTGTTATTGTATTTCTTGATGTCGGCAATTCAGGTTGCACTAGATAGTCCGTCCTCTTGCTACGTTTGTTGACTTTACTAGTTTCCTGTATATTATTTTTATTCATATTTTTCAGTTCCATAGATAGTAAACTCTTCTCAGTTAATTCCTGGCTGAGCTGTCCCAACAAAGCACTTCTTCTCTTCAACATCTCATCATCTGCGTCAGAGTCAATCATTCCAGTGATAAGAATCACATGCGACTCTTCTTGAAATTCACTTCTCGCAAAGTCACTCAGTGACCTGCCATCATATTCGGAGGCTAGTTTTTCAAAGTCACTTCGGCGATATTCTGATTCACACAATAAACACACAAAAGCTGAAACTTTTTGTTTCGGATGACATTTGCAAGCTTCATTGTACTGATACCGGCATTTGTAAACTTTATTGGACTGATACCAAATCATCTGATGTAGTTGGCAACACATGACGAGCTGACACTTGACGTCTATCTTGTGTGATTGTATTTTTTGATGTCGATAATTCAGGTTGCACTGGGTAGTCCGTCATTTTGATACGTTTGGTGATTTTGTTGTTATATACTTGACATAGGTTCATATCGAATACTGAATGATTTATGTCATATTTAGTTTTAAATCTATTGTTACTATAAATGCAATTCGGGCATTTTTTTCCTCGTTCAATGCAAGAGTTAGTTTCATGTTTTCCTGCACATTTTAAACATATTGATTCATTCCTGCACTTAGTTCCGCTATGCCCATAGGTGTTGTTTTAAATAACTGTTTCTTAGGATGTCTGTCATACTTTGTTCTCAGACAAATTTCACATTGTTTGGTATGGTTTTTCACTTCATTTTTCATTTTTGGCCAAAAGCATTTCTCTTGGAGCTCTTTTAAATTATTTTCATAGCTTCTATGTGCTCGTTTGTGCACTTCGTTGATAAGGTTCTTTTGTTCATCTTTATCTTTTACATCTTCTAACAGGGTTTGTGAGAATATAATTTTATATGCTTGGTAATGTTTTAGTATTTCCTCTTTTATTTTGAACCACGTTTCCGAGTCAGAGTTTATCGCTGAAATTGTTTTTGGGTTCTTAATTGTTTTCAACTTTCCTATTATAAATTGTATATTTGAGAATTTAATCTCGTATCTTACATATCCTTCAAATGTGTTCATTATATTTATTTCATCAAATGAGTTTTCTTCCAAGATTATTTGGGTTTTGAAACTGTTTACGGGTTGTGCTACTGTTTTGATTTCGTTACGCTCGGAACCTTCCTGTGAGTGCATACTACAATCTGATGTAGTCACATATATCAATTGCCTGGATAGTGCATCAGCAACAACATTCTGATGTCCAGGTTTGTAAATGAGTTTTGCTCCATACTCTTCTATTAGATTCTTACATCTTTTTAATTTTGAATTTGGATTTTTCTCAGATATAAGGAATATTAGGGACTGGTGGTCTGTGTATATGGTTAAGTTAGCTATACCGTATAGGTAGTTTCTTAGCTTTTGGAGACTCCATACAATAGCTAATAATTCCTTTTCATTTGTAGAATAATTCTGTTCAGTTTCGGAAAGAGTTCTCGAAATAAAAACAATGGGATTTCTATTTTGGCTTAGTACAGCGCCAATTGCTACATTGCTCGCATCAGTAGTTAGTTCAAAGGATTTATTGAAGTCGGGTTGATAGTGTTCGACTTTTTCCTGCAACTTTTCCTTTAATACCTTCATTGATTTCAGAGCTTCTTCATCCAATACAATTTTGATGTTCTTGCTTTTACTTTTACTTATACCTCCGTTTTCTCCCCCGAGATAGACGGTTAAGGGTTTCGTAATTTTCGCGAAATCTTTTAAAAATTTCCGATAATAGGATGTTAGTCCTAAAAATGATCTTAAGTCTCTTAAAGTTTTTGGAATAGGATTATCTTTAATAGTTTGTATTTTATTTGGATCCACGGTTATTTTTCCGTGTTTAATTAAATGACCAAAGTCTTCGATTTCAGTTCTGAAAAAGTGCGATTTTTCTATTGAAAGTTTCATATTCGCTTTTCTTAGTGCATCTATGATTATTTCTATATGTTTGATATGTTCTTCAGCTGTGGAGGAAAATATAAGAACATCATCGATATAAACGTTTGCAAATTTCCCTATGTAATCCCTCAGAATGTCATCAACACAACGTTGGAAAATACTAGGTGCATTTTTTAAACCGAATGGCATTCTAATAAATTTATACTTTGCCCCGTTTACTGAAAAAGCCGTTTTTTCTCTATCCTCTTCCTTGATTAATACTTGATGGAGTCCTGATTCCAACTCCAAGGTCGAAAATATTCTTGCATCATCTAAATTTTGTAAAGTCATATTAACATCAAGTATGGAATAACGATCAGTAATGGTCTGTTTGTTTTATTTCTGGAAATCGATTACCATCCTCCTTTTAGGCCTACCTTGTTCATCGGTGCCTTTTTTGGGAACTGTCCAAACAGGCAAATTGTAAGGGCTTCTGCTAGGTTTGATTATTCCCTTTTTTAATAAGTCGGCAATTTCCTTCTCTACAAATACATTGTCACTCATAGGATAGGTATATTGCTTAGTCCATATTGGGGACTAAATTCTTGGTCCTAATGGTGGCCTGAATTGTTGTAGTGAAAGGTAACATATCGTCAACCTGATCCTTTTTTATGATTTCGTCAATCCTATCCTTATATTCTTCATTATCTATAGTATAATTTATAAATTGGTTCTTTGGATGTTTTGTATAAAAGGTTATCTGCAAGTTTGTGAAATCTACATTTGCCTCAAGTTTAGTGAGCCCGTCTAAACCCAAAATGGCTTCAAAAGTGCTTGCATTTTCAAGAGTGTAGAAATCTAAGCGCGTGTTAAATAACGTTAATATTCTTTTCTCCTTTATCATTGATATTCCATGTAAGGTTTTTGTTCTAATTATTTTGTTAAGTAGTACATCTTTTCCAATTGAACTATTTTTGCTAATGTAATTGTTCGTACTTCCATAATCTATTAATATTTTGAGTGGCTTACTCTCCGATACAGTTCTAAGCGTTAAATATGGTAAGCCGTTCACAATGCTAAACAAGTTGGGTAGACAGACCTATGCTCTGTCAGAAGGGTTTTGTACTCAACTTACAAAATGCAGTAACCAGCAACGAATAAAATCAAGAAACATGTAATGTTTGAGTATCATACTATTGTTAGCAAAGTTGAAAGAATTTTGGCTTCTGAGGTATTTGTTATAATATCTCCCTTGATAATTTTTTCAGATTTTTTAGATCACGGGTGTCCATTCGCGAGGAAAGAAACACATTTTTCATGTATTTCCCCGCCTGTGCCCCTACTGAAGCAAAAACGGTCAGTTTAAGAACTGTTTTGAAAAGCTCTCATAGAGAACTTTCAGTTGATACTCATATCTGCTACTTTTCATGAAATTTTTTTCCAGGGGCCACTTCTCTGTACTGTAATCATCGATTCATGGCCTATTTTTTCGAATCGTAGAATGGTTACAAAGCCCTTTTGCTAGGAGCTCTCTCCTGCCTCTTCGACTTGTTTCAATTATATGTACCCATCTTCATAATACCTATCATTCCTGCACTTTTCATGAAAATCCTAGCAAAGCTGTAGTGTCTAAGTCGGTATAAAGCGCATATGGCTCCAAAGCCATATGTTTCCATAGTAATACAGGGCATATTGTTCCATAGTAATACAGGAAAATTCAAATCACTATAACTTCGTCAAATACTATTCGATCTTCATGAAACTTTCAGAAAAGATCTATCCTATAAATAGTCATCTGTTTATTGTATTTAAGGGTACCGTTTAGATTTTATTCAAGAAAACATAAAATCGATAAATCATACTATTACTAACAAAGTTGAGTGAATTTCGACTTCTCATGGTTTTGTTGTTATTGTACTCATTAAGGCCTACATTTGTGATTTTTTTCAGATTTTTCGGATGGAAGGTGTCCAATCGCGAGGGGGGGGGGGGGGGGGGGGGGGGTACGCGAAAAGTTCGTACGTTTCCCCTTCCCCTGCCCGCCTTGGTACTTATAAGGCAATTTTAAGACTTGTTTTCAAAAGATCTCATTGAGACCTTTCCAATGACACCCTACTCGACTACCAATGGTAAAAATTTTGTTTTGAGGGGTCACCTCCCTATATGGGGAGACCCCCCTTAAACCCCTTTGAAAAATTTTTTGACCCTTGAAATTTCGAGAAGTCACCACTTCTGACCTTTCCACAAAGTTTCATGGCTGTAGCCTCTATACTTTCGGAGGAAAAGTGCTGTGACATACAGACGGACGGACGGACGGACAGACGGACACAGGTCGTGATTGCAATAGGGTTTTGTATTTTAGTACAAAACCCTAAAAAGTATTGATTTCTTGTGTATCATTATCTTCAGAGGTGTTTGCTACTATTGATTCATTATCAGAATCCTGTATTTGGTTTAATCTTTGATTTTTATATGGCACTTTAAAATTTGAATTAGTTACTTCACGATCTCTTTTTGTTGGGTTGTTATAAAATGATCTTCTGAATTGTTTAGATGAATATATATCCATTGGTTCTGGGTTTTGGTATTTGTTCACAGGGTTAAAAGGTCTTTGATCGAATTGTTGCGGATAGTGTTCAATCGAATTGAAGTTCTTTTGTTGGTTAAACTGAGGTTTTGAAGGTTCATTTTGATAGCTATGAGTTATTTGCGGTTTAGGGTTTCGGCGTGAATTCTAAACCTTGATATTGAACATCATGGAACATAGTTCTGGCTAAGGCAAATGCCTCACTTAAAGTTCTAGGATTGTGTCCATACAGCATATTTTTGTTGACTGACTATTTATCCCTAAAGTAAACGTTCGAATCGCTTTTTTCTCTGCTTCAAATGTTAGAGCTTTTATCGCGTGTTCGTTGTTGTGACTCATTTCTATTTTAGATATGATTAGGTTCAATTTCTGGTTAAGTCTGTCATGGAATGTTTCTAACGAGTTATTCCCCTGACGGATTCGAGTCATTTCACCTCCTCAAACGTAAAGAGGGCGTTTGTCGGAATACGCGGTATCTAGTTGTTCGATTATCGCGTCAAAATTATGTTTCGTGTTATTATTCATTAACATTTCCGAGGCTACTCCTATTGTTTTTGATCTTAAAAGGATCAATGCTCCCCTATAAATGTTGTGGTTGCGAAAATGTTTAACTGTGTTAAATAGAATTGTAGCCATCTTGCGCCATGGTCTATATTCGTTGAAATTACCGGAAAAAGTTTGTAAAGATTTAAATATATTGATGTTAATAACATTTGCCGATGCATAAGTACATATTTCATCTTCATGGGTTGTTATGTTAGTTATTATGTTTGCACTTTCGACTGCGCTTATTATTTTTAATATAAGTTCGTTTTGAGCAACCAACTGCTCTTGTAATCCTATTACTTGTTGTCTAAGGATTTTACACTCGGCTTTTACAGGGTTTAATTCCATTTTATCTACAAGTTCAATTGTTAATTCAGAAAATTTTTTTAATATTCCGTCCACTTTTTATTGATTTTATTAACTGTATCCACAGTGTGTTACGTTAGGTTATATATTTATAATCACCTTGTTGAAATTTAGTTTCTAAATACCTTGTCTGCATATACATGCGTTGATTCCAGGTGAATCCTTTTTTACGTCCAGGACTAGTTCTCGACGTTCAAGTACGTTGGTCGATTGTTCAGTGTTGTCGGATGATTCGTAGCTCTGCTTGGTACACTTTTGGTCCTTCGCTGCTCGTTTGTCTCCTACTGTATACTCTCGATCAGGATACGGCACTTGAATTTTGGCTTGGATAGTACAACAACTTTTGCACTATCCCGGTTGAGCCCCCAATCATTGTATTACAAGAATACAAGGAACAAAAATAAATTAACTTTCTCGTGAACTTGATTTATTGTAATCAATTACACTTGTACGGCTAATTACTTACCTTATAAAATTTTTTGTAACTGAACTTTGAAGAGAGCACCACTTTACACCTGTATATAAAATTTGATGTTTCTAGCTTAAGTAGTTTGCGAGAAAAGTGCTGTGACACACGGATGGATGGACGGACGGACACACGGACAGACAGATCGCGAAACTAGTAGGGTTGTGTAAAATTATTTTACAAAACCCTAAAATAGCCCCGACGAAGACCCTGTAAGCAGGATTTGCTCATAAAACCACAAAATGGCCGATCCCACACAAAAGAGCCGCAAGATACCAGGGGAAATGTAAGGAAATCACTGACTTGACCGAAAAGGACGCGAAACAATTTTTGAATAAGAGCAAAGTTAGAATGGGGTGGGTTGATTGCAGGATACGGAGAAGAGCAGTGCCTTTTCAATGTTTCAACTGCCTTGGCTATGATCACACCACACCAATATGAAAAGGACATGAAAGGAGTTTCATACGTTACAAATGCGGTGAAATGGGGCATAAAAGAAAAGAGTATACAAAGGAGGCAGATGGTATTCTTTGCATAAATTCTGATCCAAGACCAGATCTTGGGCACGTCTTGGAATCAGGCAAATGCCGAACTTTCCAGAAAGCCCTAGCCAAGGCACAATCATAGCCTCGATGACTCTAAACTGCAGCTTAATCTACACCGCAGTTCAACCGCCCTAAACACAGTGGAATAGTTTGCGAAGGACATGTGAGCCGACTTTTTGCTGCTGAGTGAGCAAAACCAGGATAAAAATTCGGAGCCATGGTATCTTGATAAAACTGGTACTGCCGCCACCTGGGTTCAAAATAGTGGATTCCAGACGGAGAGCTGTGGATGAGAGGATAGTTTTGTGTAGGTTTGGTGCTCAAGGGCTACCCAACCCAGTACCAAATGCCGTATGAAACAATATCGTCTTTCCGAGCCAAGTTTAATGCTTTGGAGGGCATTTTTTTGAACGCAGGTGGCAATGTACTTGTTGAAGGAGACTTCAACGCTAAAGCAATTGAATGGGGCATGCCTGAAACAGGTCCGCGAGGAAAACGAGCATTAAAAATGGCGGCCGAGATGGCACTCGTCGTACAAAATGCCGGGAACATGCCGGTTTTCCACCGTATTGGCTGTGTAAGAACAATACCGGACGTGACATTCATCTCAGAGTCCTCAATATGGACGAAGCACAATTGGAGAGTATAAGAGGACTACTCAGCCAGTGATCATCAGTGCTTCGGCGTGAGGCTCAACGGGCACGGAACACTAATGAGGCTTGCAAATGGGTAGCAGCATACAAAGTGGCCAGAAGATGCCTTCGCAAATTGATTAAAAACAGTAATGCTCGCTGCTGGCAAGGTCTAGTGGGCTATATGAATGAGGATCCATGGGGTCTTGGCTGCAAGCTAGTTACATGGAAGCTTGGTACCTACGGAAGCCTTTTATACATAAAGTGGAAAAGATAGTCGAGATAGTGCGGGCACTTCCCCCCCCCCGCCCCATGTTGATACTGTCCATTGTAAAACAGCAGACAAATTTATACTCTTCACACAGCGAGAACTGGAAGAGAAAGTCCTTTCACTGAAAGCAAAGAAGGCTCCAGGAGCAGAACGTGTTCCAGCGAGTGTTGCAACTTGTCTATCACAATTGTCCTGACTTCAACGCTTGCCTACGGGACGGAATTTTTCCGATGCGGTGGAACGTGGCAGGGCTTGTGTTGAGGAAAAGGGAACCGTTATGCATGCTAGACACTGCTGGGAAAGTGGTAGAGAAATTCATCAAGGGAAGAGTAACTGACGTGATTGGTGCTACAGGGGGGCATGTTTTGTCGGCAGTATGCCTATGAAGCAGGACCTTCTACCATTGGAGTGATTACAGAAGTGATGAGTGCGGTTCAAAAAGCAGAGACACATACGTGCACCAAGCAAATGATTGCCCTGTTGGTGACACTCGACGTTAGGTTCAGCCCCGCTATATGGTTAGATATTTTGAATACGCTGGAAACCCCTTTTTTAGTTTCAAAATATCTAATTTGGCTGCTGAGGAGTTACTGAAAGAACTGAAGCCTGTTTTACGACACGAAACAGGGTCAATAAAGGATAGAAGTTACATCGGGTGTTGCTAAGGGATCTATGTTTTATCCAGACCTGTGGAACGTGTCTTTTAATAGACTACTGAGAGTGGAGATGAATGTACCGTTGAACAAGCAGAACTTAGACTGGGTACGCTTATATGTGAAGCGAGAGGCTGAATGACTGCTCATGGGTTCAGCTTAGTACTGGAGAAAAGCATTGTAGCCACCTTGAACAAAAGTAGAATTCTTAGAGGAGGGATGATTAGTATTGGAGACTTGCCAGTCGAATCAAAGCCAGAAGTAAAGTACCTGGGGCTACTGATCAATTCAAAGATGAGTTTCTCGGAGCAAATCTGGGCTGCTTCGGGAGTATTGGCTCTGAGTCGACTTATGGCCAACGTAGAGAGACCCAACCCTTCTACTGCGGTATAGAACAAAAATATGGGGCGACACTCTCAGTAAGGAGATTTATCGAGAATGTTTGACACAGCTACAGAGAAGAGTAGCACTAAGAATTGCACCTTCACATCCGCAAGTCTCTGATTTGGCAGTGAATGTTATTGTGGCTGTCATACGTGTTGCCGTACTTGCTAGAGAGCACTGCGCTATTTACTGTCGTTGACATGATGACACAAGGAAAACCTTTGCCCACGCGGAGAGGCAGCATTCACTTAGCAATTGGGTCAGTCTAAGGTGAATTGCATGAAGGGAAGGTGGACTGTGCACCTCATCCTAGATGTGAGACTATATCTAAATCAAAGGCATCGTCAGACTAACTTCTATCCGACCCAGCTTTTTAACTGGCATGGGTTTTAACGGTCCTACCTGTACAAGATTGGTAGGTCAGAGTCCCCCAATTGTCATTTTTGGCCAGGAGAGCAAGACAATTTTTGCATGCACAAAATGGGACAGGCTGTGACAAGACCTCTACAGGGAGACGGGAGAGCTCACGCCGGATAGTATTGCCACGGGGATACTTGAATCAGACTACAAATGGAACCAGGTGGCCTATGTTTGGGAAGTTCTAAAAGATGAAAACGACTGACAGCAGCTGGGGACGTCAGGGTTGGGGCAATTTGTTGATCTGCAAAATATCGTATGTGACTTTTGAGGGACCTCCTGAACGATCAAAGCCTGCTTTATGATATAACGCAGGGCTGGAGAAGTTACAATGGAGGTTGTTAAAGAATTCATCCTTGCTTCAGAAATATGGAATATATCGTACAACAGGCAACGGATAAGTCACACCTTATTGGCTATGCGGATGATATAGCAGCCCTGATTGCTGGACGTGCCATCAAATGCGTGCAACTTAGACTACGTATACCAGTGCGCTGAGTGAGGGACTGGATAACTACTTGTGGATTCAATATAGTCATCTGGAGAAAGAAGGGAGTCCCTAAAGTAGGACCAATCATAATTGGGGATGTACTTGTCGAATCGAAACCATCAGTAAAATACTGGGAGCTATTGATCAACTTGAAGATGAGTTTCTCTGGGCATATCAGAGTAATACTAGATAAGCATTTCGACTCTGAGTCGACTAATGGCTAACGCAAGGGGACACAAACCATCAAAAAGGTGACTTTTGAGAAGGTCCATAGAGTTGATGCTTGTGTATGTAGCAGAAATATGGGTTGACGCTCTCAAAAAGAAACTATACTGAAAAGGTTTGCATTTCTTTAGAAAAGAGTAGCGCTGAAGATTGCATCTTTATATTTGATAGTGTCTAATTTGATGGTGGTCATTATCGCAGGTGTGATATCCATTGTCTTCGTTACTAGAGAGCGCCGTACTCTCTACATATGTCGGAATAAGGATGCGAGAGAGACAGTTGCCCGCAAGGAATGATAACTCTCACTCAATAATTGGTGACAGTTTTGAGTGAGTAATGTAAAGGGAAGAAAGACTGCGTATCTCATTCTAGATCTAAGACTAGGGTGGAATTGAATGCACAATGAGTGAATTCTTCTTGACCTAGCTCTTGAACGCCCAGAAGTGTTTACAATCTTGCCTAGTAGTTTTCCGCAGGAGGGAAAAATAATACCTGGCTGATATTTTTTGCACGAAAAAGATGGCGCAGGTTGCACTAAGAGCTCTACAAAAAAACTCCCTTTCCACTAGAATAGGGATTCTCTAACTTAAAGGCACCTCAAAGCGTAGCCAAATGAAGCTCAGTCCAAAGTCATGCTTGAAATGGTTCCAGGCCAGTTTATCAGGTTGAAAAGGAAGGTGTGTAGTGAGTAATGTTAATACTTTGTTCATCTAGGAGCATTTTACTCAGGGCATAGTCTGAACTACATGACTTTAAAAAAGCAAAAATACAATGAGCAGGGTGCTTTTTTTACAATGTTCTACCAGCTTTTGAACTTCTGAACTACATGACTTTAAAAAATCAAAAATACAATGAGCAGGGTGCTTTTTTACAATGTTCTACCAGCTTTTGAACTTTCTTTGGAGTAGTTTATTAAATGTCTCCAGGGAAGTATGCCGACGTCATAAATGTTGCCTCCCTTTCAAAAAGAAGCCTTAGTGACAAACAAATCCTGCGTGATAAAATCTGAAAAATATTTACGATATAATTTCTGTTTTTTCTGACTATGATGACCACGTATATTTCTCATCAGTGTAGAGTTTCGAGAGTTCAAACTCGAGAAGTTTCCACAGATTCAATCTACCTGGATCCAGAGTTCTTGAACGAGTGCTGAATATAATTGTTTTTTTGTGAATATTCTTGCCAAAACTGTAGGGGTGACTTTGACGTGATGATAATTTACTCGTATTATATGGATTATCGCTCTAAATTTGAGTGCTCAGGCTTCGATTACGGTTTTTCTCGTGCAACTTTGCTTCGAGCAACTGTGTTCTTTATTGCCGGAGCATATCTCAAGAACAGAAAGCTCAGACCATAGTATACTCAACTAGTACCCACACCATTCATTTACCCTGTGTTGCACAATTTTTGAATTTTCCCAGGGGCACGCCAGCTGATCGGGGGCATGACAGCTGATCCCATGTTTGGCGTGCTCAAGAAACAAAGCAAAATGCAAATAAAATTTTCGACGCACGTGTTCTTTTACGCATTTCAGAACATAGGAGTGCTGCCAGATCCTAGTAAAAACTAAAAGATTGCATGGAACAAATTTTTTTTCTGCAAAGTTATTGATTTTTTGAGATATGGTAATCCTGAAATCTCTCATCGAAGCTTATGTTTATATTTGCGCCAATCCTCACGTCAGCATTTACCTACCTACCTGCTAGCGAAGGTTCATGGCTCACTGTTTGGCTTGTATTTGGATTTTTCCGGAGGGTTGAAGGAGTGTGGTTACTAGTTGAGTATACTATGGCTCAAACTCCTCCAGCCATGCAATTAGAGTCACTTATTCCCAATTCAGCTGCCCAGGCAACGTGGTATGATTTGCTTTTTCTAGTTCCAGTGCCTTCGAGAATGAGCCTCGATTTATTTCCTCCTGGTCTAGTTTCTCGGGCATAGTGGCCTGGTTTGCCTTTCCTGAACTTGGCTTCTTAAACGGTATTTCCAAATTTCTGTCGCTTTATGTTCCTAGACGTTACCTTCTCTTCTTCTCCTCTGAACTACAAGGGCGGTTCAAATATGATGAAGACAAATGCTGTAGATAGCGCGCATGTATGTTTTGAAGGTAGTGGCTTGAGAATGTGATAGCTGGGCGCCTTGCAAACAGTGCGGCATAGTTTTTGATGGAAGTGCATGTTTTATGCTCGTGCTACGACCATGAGTGAACGCCAAGGGCCAATCACCGTTGTGCATCGTATTGTCATTCGTTTTTTGGTGTAAAAAGGCGTTAAAAACACGGATAAAGGTGTTATATACGCAAAAAAATTTCGTGTTTTGAACCTTTTTCTCCCACCTAAAAAAGGAATCACAATACGTTGCTTAACGGCGGTCGGCACTTAAGATTCACTCATGGTCGTAGTAGCGAAACACGCACTCCTGACGGAAACTATTCCACACTGTTCGTAAGAGGTCCAGCTATCACATACTCAAGCCACGACCCTCAAAACATACATGCGCACTATCTACACCGTTTGTCTCCATCATATGTGAACCGCACTCGTATACCTTAAAATTGGCTCCTGTTTTGTGATTGGGCTTGCCAAAGGTTTTTACAATTTCCCTGATCCTATAGCACGGATCTTCCCAAGCCTAAACTGCAAGCCTTCACTGAGTTCTTTACCCAGCAGGTCATCTTAACCTGCTGATTGTCCTAGAAGTGAAAGTAATATGCCCATGTAGGCTTAGCTTTCCTTGGCAAGACTTATTCGTTATAAGGGTGAATTTATCTTTGCTCATCAACCTGGCTGCGCTGGTTGGAGGGATTCTCTGCAATAAAAGATGGGGTAATATCTACATTTTTTGGTCCAACGTCACTAGCCTTCATCGTACTGACCGCATTTGCAAAAATGCTCTTACTAGGCTGAGGAAGTGTTCTTGGTCGAGGAAATTTTTTTCAACACTATCTACGGCTTATAGGTCAGAAATTACGGGGAAGCCTGCTCCATTCTCAAATATATTGGTGACCATCTACGGAAGAGCTCCCAATGTTGCTGTTTACACTCAGCTGGGAAGCGAAATATGGAAAAAAAAGTTCCTTATGCCACAATATATATTTGCCATGCTGAATTGAGTTTATCGTCGCGGGCCTATGTCAAAAAATTAAGTATGCTATAAACGTACATATTACTACAATGCAGTATAATTCACTGAAAAATACATTAATTTTTTATTAGAATTAAATTTTTCTACTTGCACCGGCTTTTCTATGTTCATCAGCAAGAAATATGCCCAAACTACACTGTAGAGGAAAATAACTTCAAGCCATCAAAGCACACTCTTTTTCAACCCTAGAAAAGATGTTTTGTACGATGTGGCGTACCCAAGGGCTTCTCAATTAACAAAACTTCCGCCATCATCTTTTATAGATGCGCTATAATAAACTTTCATCACAACAAAAATCTCAGCATCATCACAACTTTGTTTTTAACTTGTCTCCTTTCTCTGGTATAATCACGAACTTAACAAATAAAAATGAATACAAAAGAGCTGTAGAAGAATCCTTTGAGTCCATGCTCCTGATATGCTCAACACAACCTTTCACAGCTCATGCCTTTACGTCGCTCTTGTTATGTCCCGGTGTCCTCGTAGTTTGCAGCGAGTTCATTTTGAGTAATTACTCCTTTCGATGATGATGATACCGCGCTCTCTTCATAAAAGCCTAACCGCTAGGCTCGTATTTCATGAAATCCTCACGATTAGTTCATATTTAATATCCAGAAAAATGTTGTGGAAGAGAAGCAATCAACACTCGGGAACCACGAACATGATCATTTGCAAGAAGTGGGAGAACCACGCAAGGTGTGCCTTAAGGCGAAATGAACACGAGTAAATGCAAAAACCAGGTGAAAATATGTGAGACTATGTTCTATACGAGATTGTGCGGGCAAAATATTTAATAAAGCTTTCCGCGAACTAGCTGAGTCTAGCACTTTTGTATGTCCGCTCCATTCTTTGGATAATAAATGATATTCTGAGATTAGGTGTACTTGCATTTTACTCTTCTACATTTGGTTAGAACTGATTCTTTGTGTTAGCGGGTCCAATACTTTCGAAACGTTCTTTTGACATTCTCTTTGGGTAAAACAATAAACCCTCGTCACCTTGACATAACTCTCAAATGGTTGTGTTGCTCATTCGGGGCAGCAAGCGAGCGACAAAATGGACTAACCTTATGACCAAGTAAAAAGCGTTTAAAATATCTCCTAGCACCATCGTCTCAGCGCCCTTGTATGAAAAACATCATTACCTTTTCAATGCGACGCAATTTGAATATTAAATAATGGTATTCTTCCGCATTATAAGACAATCTATATGGCACACAGAAACGATGTCCTTGTCACGCTTAGACTTAGATTTACTTTGTCTGCCATCTTTTAGCATTCATTTGCTTCTTTGATGAGGAAACTTTGCTGAAGTTTTCGTTCCAAGGTTAAACTTCTGTTAATGAATCTCACGAACATTTTACGAAGATTATGAATACATAAACATTGTCGCAATATAAAATGGTGTTGATGAAAACAAGCGAAGGAGTGATCCTTTTTTGATGGCGTTAGTTTTGGTGCTGATGAAGTATATTGGACCAATATTACATTTCAATGCAAATTAGAAATAAGATTATTTTATATAATTTTTGCCATTAAACAGGCTCTTGGTTGGTATTGCAAAAAGTAAATTATATCAATATAATGGTCCGGAAGCTCACCTCCAAACTGCGGTGCTAGTTTTCGCAAGTTTTATTTTAGTTTTTAAGTGGTCCACAACTCCAAATGAAAAACTGAATTCTTATAGTATCACTAGTGTGTCCGTTTGTCCTGTACTGAACCGATAATGTTTGAACACACATGTGCAAGTACTAGAAAATAATTGAATTTAAAGCATTGTGGTAACTTTTTGGGGAGGAGAACCGGGGATGAAAAAAATTTTGCAATGTATACCACATGACACATTCAATAAAAGGTATCATTTTAAACGTTTTAAGTATAATATTTTTTCTGATTTAGTTAAGTTAACAATTTTCAAGTTATTCAAGAATATCGATAAAAATTGACGATTTCCCCCTATTTCCAGAAGTACTGACCCTGAAATTATGTCGAAAATAAAACAAATAGCTCTTTATATGTAAATTACAGAAAAATTCATCAGAAGCCTTGAACTCTGAAATTTTTCAATACTTTAAGTAGAAACATGGAATCCAAGCCTTTTGATACTCCATTCTTAACCATGCCTAAATTCCTCAAATTTCTTTCAAAAATTGCATTCTAAAACACTAAGAGTGCTATCAGTGTTAATAAAAGATTATTAAATTAGAAGGTACATATCCAAAAATGGTAAATCAGAGTAGCTTCTAGCAATTCACATATTCAAACTAAACGACAAGACGAAATTCAACACTATAGACAATTTATTCAGTGATTTCCCTCTCCAATTCGATACTAGACATAATTTCTAGGCTTTTTTAAAAAAAAGTGCTTAACCCTATTAAAATCAGTACTTGTGCCCCAGTTCGTCCGTCAGTGCATCATAGCAAGTTTTCTTAGGAACTAGAGAAGTTACAGTCAGAAAATTTTGTGAACAGTTCGAGATTTCGGGCTAATGAAAGCTCCAAAGCAAAGCAAATTTTAAAGCCTTTTAAAGGGAGTTTCCAAATATAAGGATCTGACCCCCAAAAAACGATTTTTTGCCAAACATAGTCAAAAAGGTATCAAATGAAATGTCTTGGTAAGATCCTTTAATATCTGTTATTAAAATAACAATACCTTTGACAAGGTAGGCAGGGGAAGTAAAAAAAAACTCGAGAAAATTGTGTACCCCCAATTCCCTCACGATTTGACACCTGTGGACCAAAAAATCTAAAAAAGAATCATGGAAGTAGTTCTCTAAGAGTACAACAACGACAAACATCTGCGAAGTTGAAATTCGTTAAACTTTGTTTGAATAGTATGATTTATCAGTTTTACATTTCTTAAATAAAAACGCGGGAGTCTCTTAAATTCGATGAAATTTGATATCTGCATAGTTACTTGTAAGAATTATAAGTCACAAAAAATTTAGAAGGATCGAGTGGTATTCAACTAAGTTATCTTTGTTTGAATTTTCAGTGTGACTCCGACAACATTACATCGCTTAGGAGCAATTTGCGCTTCCAATCGACTCAGACACTATCGGCTTGTTAGGATTTACATCAAATTTCAGGCAGGATTTATATCATGCACATTCTTGAAAATCCGTCCAAAGAGTGATATCAGTAATCGTTAAACAAAATAATGGCCGTTTTAAATAATGACATTAAGTAAATTTATGTTTTTTTCCAATTTCAGCATTGAAAGTACAAGCTATTAACTGCTGATGAAAACGTACATTTTAACGGTGATACAAGCATGGGGGTAGGTTTTTGTGAATACATAAATAGTGAATACCTTAGAAGTTGAAATTCACTCAATTTGGTTAATAATAGTAGAATATGTTAATATAACATTTTTCCCAGTAAATTTATAATGGTACTCTAAAATTTAAATTTAAGTTGTCCAATGAAATATTCTTCTTATACTATGTAAGTTTCAATAAAGTTAAATTGTATTTAGGGAAGTAATAGCCAATAGAAAGTTTTTCAATTATAAGAATAAAATTACTATTTTTCTACCATTCGGGCTTCCCGATGAATCAGATACAAAGGTAGGTGACCCAAATAAGGCCTAACTTAATTTTTTTAGGGTATTGTAAAATTATTTTACAATACCCTACTAAAATCGCGTCCTGCCTGTCCGTCTGTCCGTCCGCGTGGCACATCACTTTTTCTCGCAAACTACATAAGCTAGAAACATCAGATTTTGTAAGTAGGTGCAAAGTGACGCCCTCTTCAAAGTTTTACCACGAAAAGAAATTTATAAGGTATTTAAGGGGGGTCTCGCCTTATAGGGGAGCAGCCCCCGGAAATAATATTTCATCGCATGTAGGCACTATGGATAACAAATGAAAGGTCTTAAACCAACAAGTTTTGCTTTGAGGGGTGCAGGGGAAGGGGGAATGTACGAAAATTTTGGGTCCCCCCTTTTGACCCGAAAAATCAGAAAAAAATCACAGAGGTCTAACTTTAGGAGTACAAGGGCAACAAATACCTCAACCGTCGAAATTCGATTAACTTTGTTACTAATTGTACATTTTATAAATTTTACAATTTTGCCTATAAAATCAAGATGGGACCCTTAAATTTCCCAAAAGCTACAATTTATGTATCTAAAAAGCAATTGTATTTTTGAAGTTGGTGCGTGACAACGAAATGTGTGAGATCATTGCTGCCACAAACGCACCAACTTCAAAAATTGCCAGGTGGTTAACAGAAGAATGCAAAAAATACCATTTAGAACAAGTGAGAAATCTGTTAAAAACAGGGAGGATCTGATTGAAAAGCTACAGGAGATTGATGCTGTGAAGGAAGAGGAGATCATGGTGTCCTTTGATGTGAAATCACTTTTTCCAAGTGTTCCCGTGAAACAGACCCTAGCCTTGTTTAAAGACTGGCTTTTACAAAAAGACTCATCCTTGGAATGAAAAAAGAGATCAAAAATGTATTCGAAGTTGGCAACTCTGTGCATGAATGAGAGCTATTTCTTGTTTCGAGGAAATTTTTTCAAGACAACCAAAGGGGTTGCCATGGGGAACCCATTGTCACCACTTTTGAGCGATCTTTTTATGGGACACATCGAATACATCATCGAGGAAAAAGGTTTAGCACCTAGAGTATGGTATCGTTACGTGGATGATATTTTTGCAATCATTGATGCTCACTAAGCAGACATTTTACTAGAACAATTAAACAACATCCACAAAAATATCAAGTTTACAATGGAAAGGGAAAACAATGGAGAGCTACCGTTTCTTGATATGAAAATTATAAGAAATGGCGATTACCTAGAGTTTAATGTATATCAAAAGACGACGCACACACAGAGGACAATACCTAGCAATCATTCCTACAACCAAAAAATGGCGGCATACAACACGATGATTGATAGAATGTTATCAATTCCGTTGACAACCAAACAACGCGCCCGAGAAGAGCAATTCATAATTGAAACAGCACAGAAGAATGGGTATACAGCGCGGTTAGTCAAAACCAGAATAAGCAAGTAAGATGCGCATCGAAGAAGAAATTCTCTTACGACATTCTTCAAAACACCGGTTCGAAATACGCGGAGAATGAAGCTGACTTATTCTACACATTCACGGAAGCTACAACAAATACTGAAGACAGCGGGTATCGAAACAGCACACTCGTCACGAATCTACAAATTGAAAAAAAAAACAAAGGACAGTAAACAAAAGGATGAACGAAGCGGCATATACCATAGAAAAATATACTTGGGCCAAACAAAACGTCGGGTGAAAATTCGATTCCACGAGCATATAAGGGAAGCGGAAGTAGCAGCGAAAAAAGGACGAAATGAGGCGAGATCAACGGTTGCAAGACACATTATGGAGAGCTCGCATCAAATAGAATGGGACAACGTGGAGATCCTCGAAGAAATCAACGATTGGAGAAGGTTGGATGCAGTGGAAAGTTTGTGGATTTCAACGATACAGGAAGATTTAAGGCTTAATACGGATCTAGGGAACGCATACAGTAGTTTGATCGGATCAATATGTTAAAGGCTTGAATGACTCATCTAGTTTGTGACACCGTGAAGGATAAAAGAGTCGGTTAATGTTTTAATTACCTTTTCTAGCAGTAATTTTAATGTTTTTATTATTAGTTCATTAAAATGCCTTTTGTAATTAGTTTGTAATTTAGTAACGATGTATAAATACAAGAATTTTTAGATTAAGTTTCAGTAACACGGCACTGAAGAAGGAAATAACTTGTTTCCGAAACACATGTCCGCCCGGGTTTTAATTAATGAATATTGGCGGTTTACGGAAAAAAAATATTAGAGTTTCTTATTTATTCATTTGAATTTAACGCTAAAAAGGAGCAACGGAAAAATTCAATGGTTTCTTTTTTAAAGCGAATTTATATTTGTTATAAATGTCATTAAAGTCATTATTGGTGTCTGGATATAGCAAGTTGAGTACAAATCCCTTCTGATATTAGCGTAGTTCTGTCTACCTTACTACGTCACATTAAAAAAAGTTTTCTGAAAGTTACATAGAAATTGAACCATTAACAGTTAAGTTATAGACAATTGAAATTTTATCAATTGCAGCAAGAACTACACGCGATTCTACAGACGTGTAAGAATTTCGGTGAAAACTTTCGAAATAATTTTTAAGCATTGAGTATTGACTCAAACATTGAGGTCAGCACTCTGAAAATAAAATGGTGGCAAATCAAAATGAATAATTTTTTCAGTTTGAGTCAAGTTTTAATCCTAAGAAGTTTAATTTCCTAAAGATTTTAAAATACGCTTCTGAAAGGCGTGCTCTCCTGCTTCTTTTACTTGTTTTTTCATAGATCTAGTCTTAAATTTTGTGTTTACTCAATTTCATTGGGGCAAGATGGAGAAATTAACGGTTAAAGAATTAGAATTTTATCGCTCTCAGTATCGCACAATTTTTCTGACAATATAAGTTGAGACTATAGCGGATAATTGCTCAAAAATACCTCCATATTTATTCTTCTCTGCGGATGGTCTACTTTTTTGTGACATTTACGTCAACATTACTACAGTCTGGAAACCAATGAAATTTTATAATACAAAAAGCAAAGTCTATGCGGATGCTTACTGGAAATAGTGCCAGATGGGTAGGCGCAACATTTTTTGAATTAAAATATTTAATATGGCTGCATAATATTGCAAGGCTAAAGCTTATGTTAGCTAAATATAATCTCAGTGGCGAAATGCAAGATGCCCAGCAACTTTGCTTACCCCTTTCAGCACACATCTATGATCAACATAACTTTTACCTATGAGCATAATCGTACATTTTATCATATTTTCTCTTTTGTTTTGCATCTTTGGCTACTTCACAATAATTCTAAGGAAAATAGGGTGAGGACTTATCAGTAGAAAAATTCATGCATAAGATGGTCGGGACCAACCGGGGTTTCTATGATTCTGTTTGGGATAGTGTGTTTTTCTTGCCCTTAAAAAAGTAGTAAATAAATAAAGTAGTAAATAGCTAAAATGGAAAAGTTTATTTCAAGGATTAAATGGCCGAGTATGTGGCTTGTTCTAAGAATCTGCAGTTCAGGTAATTTGGGAATTACTTTTTTCAAATAAGACCCTAACTTCATCATGTCTGCCCTGCTTAAGTGGACGATCAATTTTAGACAATCTTCATTGGCACCTCACCTATAACAAATGATTACAACACAGGCTGCCAAAAATCACCTACATGTAGCCATAGTGAATGAACTCTCCGAAAGGTTCCCCAGAGGGTAGACTCACGTATGCAGTATGCTTAAAGCCTTCACATCCTCAAGTAGGGAAGTACGAGATCAGATCAAAGCAAGAGAAAAGTTACTAGGAAATACAAGTATTAGCTTAAATCTACTACTCAGTGTTGCAAATCGTCGCAAATTACCCATTACTGCAACGTATGTACTTTCAAGAGCCGTAAAGTTCTCTCAGGGAGGAAGGCATTGAAAGCAGTGCTGAAATGGTGATCAAAAACGGAATTTCCGGAAAAAACTATGAAATTTTCTCCGAATTCAAAACTTTGATTACTAGGCCAAGAACATATGACTAAGAGAAACATAAACGCTCATCCCAGCTCTGGAGATTTAACAGCGGTTAAACTCAAGGTTACGCAGGAGAAGAGTTTTTATGTCTTCCTTATCTATTAGAGCATAGCTTAAAATTAAATCCTTAAAAGCTACGATAGTTCATTTCAAGTACATCATAAAAACATGTAAATAGAATGCGGTGCCTAAGCAAGATGTTTTTTGGGGAGCAGTGAAATTGGCCAAAAGAAGAATCCTCCAATGACTTTCTTGTTAACAGCAATTGCTCTGTGTACATAAAAGAACAATTCCAACCTTCACTTTTTCCCGGCAAGGATATTTAAAGATCTGCCTACCTGCAGCCAGATTTGGGCATTATTCGAATAACTTGTTATCTGGATGATTATTCGAATAAAATTTTATTCGCAATATAATTATTCGCGAACAATTCATTCACGAATAAATTATTCATAAATAAATTTTCTATTAATAAATTATTTGTGATTTTATTCGTTATTTTAAGTATTAAATATTAAAGCGATAAGACGAATTGGTGCCAACCGTATTTCGTCAACTGCCTGCCCAATTTCCGGAATTTAATGAATAATAGCGGCACGAGAAAGGGATCATTACAATACGAGAGAGCGTGATTTGTATTTAAGTTTGAGAGAGAGAGAGCGCACTTTCTTATCAGTTGTGGTCACAAAAGAATAATTTTGTTTTGGTAAATTGCTAATATTCTTGGTACTCTCCCCAGTCATTCGGAATGTGTTTACCAGAGCGGTACGGCTAATCAAATCACAAGTATTATATTGTGGTATTTTTGGATTTGGCAAGTGTGTAATTTATTCATCGAAATTATGGAGTTAGAGAGTTTGGACTCTCAGGATAATTCTCAGTCAAATCAAATTAGTTCAATCAATGTGGAAAGTTCTAATGAAAATGTTGTCATGTTTTGGTGAATCAAAACAATGTAAAAATGTCATTAACTTTAAGTATGACTCTTCATCTTCGAATGGAAAAAGCGTTCTGATGACCTGTGTGAAGTGTTAACTTAAAGTTGTAAAAACTAAAGGTTGTCCAAACTTGTCGTCAAACTTTTTGAGCCATTTAAAAAGAAAACATGGGGATGAAGCCATTGCTGAATATCACGAGTATGCCAAGAAGATGAAACAAAAGAGAAGTCATAGTGCCGACACTCGAATCGAAAATATTTAACTTCTAAGTCAAACACCATTTCTCAAACAAACTTTGAACATGATTTGGTGCTATTCTTCATTGATTCAATGATTCCACTGAATGCAGTAGAAGATCCATTTTTTAATTACAATGTTAAATAATTTGGGGTTACAAAACCACGGAATAAATGTCATCAGCCGAAGAACATTGAGCAGAAGAATTGATGCTGAACATGCGCTGCAAATGTCCGCGATCAACTCGACGTTAGAAGCTACACAATATATATGCACTGTTGTTGATACGTAGTCGAGTCGTAAACGAAGTTTTCTTGGAGTAACTGCTCATTGGATAGA
The DNA here is from genome assembly GCA_963969285.1 of Odontomyia ornata. Classification (NCBI taxonomy): domain Eukaryota; kingdom Metazoa; phylum Arthropoda; class Insecta; order Diptera; family Stratiomyidae; genus Odontomyia; species Odontomyia ornata. The sequence continues at coordinate 139,516,713 of OZ017740.1, forward strand.
TACGGATCTCAGCCGACAATGCAAAACACTAGCTTGCAGGAGGTTCCCTGGAATTCATAATTATGAACGAATTGCCATGATACTTGACGAAATTTACACTGAATTTAATCTAAATTCCACGAAGATAGTCGCAACAGTTACTTTTAATGGTTCCAGCTTCATCAAAGCATTCAAAGAATTTGGTGTATCAATTTTAAACTAAGGTTCGATTGATTTAGAAGAAGATGATTTGGATGATGAAGAAGATGATTTACGAGAGATTATTGATCCACGTGATTTTCAATTAGCGTGTCATTTCAAATGCGCTGCTCATACTCTGAATTTGTCTGCTACTACAGATGCTGATCGAATACTTAAAGTAGATAATAATACATCATTATCTGAAATGCATCATAATGTTATTGAAAAATGTAACATATTGTGGAATGCTGCTGGACGTACCAAGTCAGCAGAAATCATTCAAGGTGTTGTAGGACATACATACACTTAGCAAACCTGGCGTTACAAGATGGAATAGCTTATATGACGCTATGAAGCAAATTTACTCCATCAAAGACAAGAACATTCGACTGCATAAAGCTTTGTGCCTCAGAAATTATATCAGTGACCGTGAATATGAATATATAAACGAATATATCACATGTTCATGTCCTATTGCCGAAACTTTAGATATACTGCAAGAAGAAACAATAATGTATTATGGACCTCTGATTCCATGTTTAATTGCTTTGCGCAAGAAACTGCAAAAATTAGAGAACATTCCATTAACGTAGCCATGATTTAGCAGCAGTATACAGGCAAAGCGTAGAAAGAAGATTCGACGAGTTTTTTAAACTGTTTACACCTAAAGGTCAACATGCTATAATTGCAACGTTGTCCTACCCGAGATTCAAGAACAAATGGTTCAGAATCAAAACATTATTTAAACATAAAATGAAAAAAAAAGTGTCCAAGAATCTTTTGTATTCTGAAAATAGAGTTGCTGCTGATCCAGAAAACTCATTTTTTGATTTTAAATCAGACTCAGGAAGCAAAACTGATATACAAAAGCAATCACTGAAAACCAGGGCTAATGTAATAGTATCTCAATATTTTGCTGAAAAAGATCGTACTTTCAATGTTTTAGATCGCTATCCTGAAATAAAAACTATATTTCAAAAATACAATACACCATTGCCTTCATCTGCATCAGTAGAATGCGTTATTTCTTACGCTACTATGATAAGCCACCCAAAGTCAAGCAGATTGTCTGGCAACATATTTGAAGAAAGAGTAGTGATGAAAACGAATATTAAGAAATAATCATAACTGTAAATACATGATAATTGAAAGCAAATAAATATTTGATGTCAATGCCATTATTCCTTGTTTTATTTTTAATTCATTAACCGGCTAACGAATAAAATAATTTATTTGTCATTCGAATAATTTTCCGTTGAATAAAATTAATTTTATATTATTCGTGAATAACGAAATAGCAATTTATTTATTTGTTATTCGTCATTCGAATAAATTTTGCTCAATACTGCCTGCAACCCCTCTCGAGCCTTTGCTGCCTGCTAAAAGTGCCTCTAACAATCTTGGTACATTGATCGCGTCCTCCAATTTTCAAATCCGAGTATCGATGAATTGTTTTCGTCAACTGAGTCCGGCGAGCGTTTCCTAGGTTTTCTCAATGGATTTTACCATTGAGTTCTCCTAACAAATACCTTTTTGGAAATCTATTGTTCCTCAATACGGTTCACGCACTAACGAAGCAATTGTTGTGACTGCTACTCATGCAAGGATATTAGGTTGAAGAATTGAAAAGCTGCCCATTTTCAATTTTTTTAAACCATATTTTGAGAATTTTCTCATTAATTTGGTGAAGGAAACACCAAGTTAAATCTAAAGCTCTTCAGAAGCCTTCGAAAATTTTATGAAAATCTGGCCAAGTATTTAGTGATAATATATCCATAATGCTTAATACTAACATCGAAAGGATTGAAAAACTGAAAAACAGAATAGTTACATTCCAAAAAGCTTAATTCTAGGAATAGCTACATTCCAAAAAGCCTACAGTCAGCAAGAAGTACACTTGTAGTAATTTAGATCTAGTAAGCCACGACAGAAATCTTCAACATTTGCTGTGAGTATAAGTACAGGAAACACTACAAACTAATACTCCCTTATACTCTTCAAGCAATCTATCAAATCTACGAAGCAATAATTTTGGTCCAACCACTGCTTATCCATAGAAAGAACCCGCATAAATTCGGCTAAACTTATCAAGATCTTGTCAAAAGAGTATTCAATGTGATGAATATCTGCACCAATAACGGCTTTTCTTCACTAAAATTCCCTGGCAAAGACGTGATCATTCCCAGGTCACTTTGGTTTACCTCACCCTTTTTTTGTAATCAGGAGGTGTATGATATTTATGCAATGAGTGTGGGACCTCCGTACATGTAAGCCCCCTGGACTACCCACTAAACAACTCCCCTGTCAACCTGGAAACCCAGCCTGGAACCGTTTTACACATTACTTTGGGTTATGTCTCGTTTTGTTACGCCGTGAGGTGCTTTCAAGCTGGGGGAACCCTCTTCTAGCGGGAGGGTAAAAAAGAAGAGAATTAGCAGACATGCAATCCCCCAGCCCCGACGAATCAGGCTGTTTTGAGTCCCTTTTATCTTTTAGAACTGTCCGAAAATATTGTGCCACCTGGTACCATTTGTCAACCGATTCGAGCATCACCGCGACTATAGTATCGGGGGTAAACTCTCCCGTCGCTCTGTTCAGGTCTCGTCATAGTCTGTCCCGTTTTAACATACAAAAAATATGTGGCAGGTATCACCTTCCTCTCCTGGGTGAAACCCAAAATCGGGGGACCATGATTTTCCAATTTTGTGCAGGTAAGACTCAAAACACTCATGCCCGCTCAAAAGATGGGTCAGATAGAAGTCAATCTCACAATGCCTTCAATTTAGCCATGGTCTCACAATTGGGATGATGCGTGCAGTCCGTGTCTTCGTGCAACTCACCAAAGACTGCTGCCAATCGTTGATTGAGCGCTGTCTCTCCTTGTGGGCAACCATCTCCCTCACATCCTTGTTTTGACGCAAGTAAATAGCTCGGTAGCAGAGAAGGCAACATGTATCACGCTTGCAATAACTCTCACCACCGAATCAGAGACTACTTGACATGAATATGCAGTCCTCAGTGCTCCCCTTTTCTGCACCAGTGCGAAGCGTTTTCGGTATACCTCCTTACTGAGAGCATTGCCCCATATTTCTGCTCCGTACACACAAATTGACTCAGAGCCAATAATCTCGAAGCAACCTTATCATCCATTGCCCTGATTTGCTTAGAGAAACTCATCTTCGAGTCGATCAGTAGCCCCAGGTACTTTACCGTTGCCTTTGATTTGATTAGTATGTCTCCAATACTGATCATCCCTACTCTAGGGATTCTCTTTTTCGTCAAGATGATCACTTCCATTTTCTTCAGTGTCAAACTGAATCCGTGACCAGTCATCCAGTCTTTCACTCGATGAACAAGCCGAACTAGCCTAAGTTGCGCTTGTTCAACGGTGAGTCTAGTGGTCAAAGCTGCAACAACATCGACATAGCCAATCTAGCGCAATTCATCTGGCATATCCAGTTTCAGTGACCTATCGTAAAACACGTTCTACAGGACTAAAGATAGTTCCATCGGCAACACCCGATGTAATTTCCATCTTCGCTGGCCCTGTTTCGTGTGATAAGGTAGGCTTCGGCCCTTCAGGTAGTCTCTCAGAAGCCGCAGTAGATATTTTAGAGCTTAAAAAGATTTTTCAAATGTATTCAGAATATCCCACGCATCTAGTGGAGATGAAGGAATTTCTAACGCCTAGTGTCACTAATAGGACCACGATCTCTGCAATCGCATCAATGATGGAAGGTCCTGCTCTGAAGCCGTACTGCCAACGAGATAGGCTCTCAGCAGCACAAATCACCTCAGTGATTCTTCCCTTGATAAGTTTCTCCAGCACTTTCCCAGCAGTGTCTAGCATGCATAACTTTCATCGCATCGAGAAAACTCCATATCGTAGCCAAGCGTTGAATATGCTGAGCAGCAAGTCACGATAATTGTGATGGACAAGTTGCAATACCTCAGCTGGGACACCATCTGCACCTAGAGCCTTCCTCGCTTTCAGTCAAAGGTCTGCCTCTTCTAGATCTGGCTCTGTGAAGAGTCGGAACTCGATTATTATTTCACCATAGACAACATGAACATGGTCGGGATACGAGGGGAAGAGTGCCCGCACCATCTCGTCCATCTTTTCTGCATCATATGTACAAGATATCCGTAGGACATCAAGCTTCCTCACAACTAGCTTGTAGCCAAGACTCCACGGATCCTTGCTCACATTGTCCACTAGATCATGCCAGCAACGAATCTGGCTGTTACTAATCAATACTCGAAGACATTTTTTGGCCGATTTATATCCGGGATACATGCTTTGTCATGGTTCCGGGCCTAATGAGCCTCGCCCGAAAGCTTGTGTAACCCGCTGTGCTGGTGTTTTCGATGAGGTATAGAAACTTTACAAACTGTCATGATTATGCTCATAGTTGAGTTTGCCACGTTTTGAGCTACCAGTTCTTCCGTCCCCTGCAAATCTATCTGCAGTAGAGCCTCTGCTGTGTGCACCTTGATAAACCTCTTGATGTCCGTTATTCCGATGTTCCACGCAATTGTGGACGGTCGAGAGCACGGACGCCTGAGGACAATATCACAATCTTAGCAGAATCATTGATGATCACTGGTGGAGTAGTCCTCTAGTACCTTCGAATTGTGTATCTTCCATACTGACTCCGAGGCAAATGTCACGTTGGGCAGTCAATGCGACAGAAAATTGGTACATTTTTGGTGTTTAGTATGACAAGTGCCGTTTTGGCCACAATTTCTAGGATTCATTTTCGGCGCGGATCTGTTTGAAGCATGCCCATTCGATTATTTTAGCGTTGAAGCCTCCCCTAATGAACCTGCATTCAAGACAGCACCGGCTAAGACATTAATCTTGGCTTGGAAGGATTTTATCGATCCTTTTGGTGTTAGCTACACACTTTAGAAGGTGGTCCCTCAACTCTGAACCCACGCTAAACCATCCGTTCGTCCAAAGTTCTCCGCCTGGAAAGCACTATTCCGAGCTCAGATGGTGGCAGTAACAGTTTCATCAGGATATCATGATGGAGAACTTTTAACATGACGTTGCCCACTCAGCAGCAAAAAGTCAGCTTTCATATTCCTTGCGAACTGCTCTAGCAGGTTTTGGGCAGTTGAGCTGTGGCAGGACGCGGACCATCAAAGTTCTGATTTCGCCTTGGCTACGGCTTCCTGGAAAACCCGATATTTCTCTGATCCCAAGACGTGCTCATGATCTGATTTTGGATCAGCATCCTTGAAAAGAATACAGTGTGCTTCTTCTATACACTCTTTTCTTTTAAGCCCCGATTCGCCGCATTTGTAAAAAAGGTGTGTGTTGTGACCATAGACAAGTCATTTGAAACATTTTCGGTCAAGTTAATGATGGCCATGCATTGTCCCCTATGGTTTTTTGGTATCAGCCTCGGTTTGATCATGCCCACGCTAGGGAGCGCTCCTTTGATTACCTCTTCTACCTCAGGCTGAACGCGTTGGTTGTACTTCTTTATTGGCAGTGTTGGTCACTTTGGGCCTTACTTTTTGTTTGTTTTTAGCACTACAGCCCCTTTCGGGCCTTTGCTTAGAGATAGTTAGAGTATCTCATTATTATGGTGGAATGTTTCGGCACTCCACAAGGTTATATGCTCAGTATCACTCCATCCAGCCAGATGCGAAACGTTCTGAATTTAAGCCAGCACGTACCATAGCTGCACAGGTTTATAGTCCATCCAAAGAATCACTGGAACTAAATCGCGCTGGGGTCAACGAGACTCGAACTTGAGACCTTTGAATCACGAGTTGTGTGCTCCACTCCACCACGTGGACTAGATTTCCCCTGATACCTCGCAGCACTTTTGCGTAGGATTGGCCATCTTGTGGGGCAGTGCCTACTGCCGGAGTCTTCTTCGTGGCTTCTTTCTCTCATGTTTCTCATCAGGCCTTCTTAAGATTTTGTACTAAAATATAAAACCCTATTGAAATCATGACCTGTGCCCGTCCGTCTGCCCGTCCGTCCGTCTGCCCGTCCGTCCGTCTGTATGTCACAGCAGTTTTTCTACGAAGCCAGTCAACAATTCTTTTTTTTTTCTGTAGAATTTAAGCAAATACTAGCTTAAATCTTTGAGCTCAATAAAATTGCAGTTATTATTGATAGTATTATGTTTATTGCTTACATTAATATCTTAAACATTATCATTGTAAATCGTATATACTTATTATACTATGTAAATTAATTGAACCTCCTCATTTAATTGATACATATTTTGTGGACAGGTCAGAAATGATGACTTCTTGAATGTTTTGGGGTGAAAGATTTTTTTCAGGGAGTTTCAAAGGGATCTCCTTATATAGGGAGGTGACCCTTCAAAAAACAATGTGCATCAATGGTAGTTGAGTAGGGTGCCATTGAAAAGGTCTCAATGAGATCTTTTGAAAACAAGTCTTAAAATTGCCTTATCAGTACAAAACGGGGCAGAGGAAGGGAAAATGTACAAAATTTTCGCTTATCCCCCTCGTGATTCGACATGTTTCTTCCAAAAAATCTTCCGGAAAATCATGAACTTAGGCCTACATGAGTACAACAACAACAAATAAGTGAGAAGTCAAAATTTATTCAACTTTGTTAGTAATAATATGATTTCCAATTCTACATTGTCGTAAATAAAGCATTAAAAATTTGATGCACAAATGGCTATTTGTAAGGTTAACAAGCCCTGGAAGTTTCGCCAAGATTGAATTGTAATTAACAAAGTTATGGCTGTTGAAACTTTCTATATTACTATGGAACAATATGCGCTGTATAACGATGGAACCATATTGTTATGGAACAATATGGACTTTTAACCGACTCATACACTGCAAGTTTGCTAAAATATGCATAAAAGTTTCAGGAATGATAGATATCAAGAACATTTTTGACGATTTGTTCAACTAGCAACATCGGTAATCGTAAAACAAAATGATGACTGTTTTAAATGAAGAGATTGAATAAATTTGTGTTAGTTTTCTCCAACTTCAACATTTAAGACACAAGCTATTAACGCTTGCTTGAATATATAAATGAATAGCTGAAGATAAGCACCTTTAATTCAGAGGTAGAACAAGTCGAATAAGTGGGAGAGTGCTTTGGCCAGAAGTGCTTTGTAACCATCCTGGCTTTTTTCAGATTCTGAAAGTGCTAAGAACTTTCATTTGATACCCTACTTGGCTTTATTTGGTGAAAACACTTTTAAAGGGGCATTTCACTATAAGACCTAAACTTTTGAGCAACTACCACTTCTGACATTTTCACTAAGTTTGAGCTTTGTAGCTTCTAGAGTTTCTGAAGAAATTTATTGTGGCACACGGATAGATGGAGATATGGACAGGTGGATATGCAGGCAGGCAGACAGGACGAAAAACTAATAGGTGTTGTAAAATTTCTTTGACAGAGCCATAAAAATAATGGTAGCACATCCAATAACAAATAACTTAGAGGTTGAAATTTTTTGAAATTTGCTAATGATAGTAAAATTTAGTATTATCGTCAGTAAAACTGTATTGGTGTCATTAAATTGGATGAAATTAGCTATTCAAACCGTTTAGATTTCCTGAAATTATAGCAATTATTAATGATTTTTCTACTACATGGGCCTTTTATCGGACCAGACACTACACTTTCGATCGGATGTTCTCCAAATTTGCAGATAAGATGAATAACAAAAATATATTAAAGATTCCGGTAAGTCAATGGTTCGGGCAATATTAAAACCAAATATTGGCTGATTAAAATCGAGCTCTTTGAAACCAAGTTTATATTTTTTGTGCACGTCATGAAAGTTTTCCTAGAATTAAATCATTCTACATAGTTGCATATTGTAAGCTAAGTACAAAACCCTTCTAGAAAAAGTTTCTTTGCGGTTTTCTTCGCTATTTTCGTCAACGCGCTTTAGAACCCTTGATCTCGCGCTCTACGCTCACCAATTGCCTCTATCTTGCTTTTTTTATCCCGGTCTCCCTCGATTGGGCTAAATGCCATTATTTTATTGATTTTTGGTGATGGAGCTATCTGCGCGTATCCTTTAGAGTGAGATCTCAGCGTTTCTTTAGTCTTCTACTATTCTTTGGCTTTCTAGTCCTCTTCGGCCCTTAACCAGTACCAGTATCTGTTGGGTGTTAAAATTGATGGTCAATTGTTTCTTTCCTTGGCACATTGTTTTAGCTTGAGGTCTAAGTATTTTATATAATTCTTTTTTGGCCCGAGTTGCTTGATGGATGTATTCTTTGTGCGCCTGATTTCTTTTTTTAATCGCTTCTTAGCTTTCCTTATGTACCACTTGTTCCTACTAATCTTTGGTTGTTACCCCAAAACCTCCTCGGCTGCTTCTGTTACCGCATCTCTTATCGCCTTCCACATAGTTTTGATTTCCTTATTACTTTCTCCTGCCGGCGAGGATATGTTGATACGATTTTTCAGCGTTGAAATGTATGTGGACGTTGTGGAGCTATCAGATAGCTTGTGTATCTGGTGCCTTCGAGTAACTTGGAGTTAGTGATGTTCCTTTTAAATGATATTTTTTTATCAACGGGTCCATAATTTTTGGAAGACATTAACTTGTCATGCAGAAGCTCAGCAACCTACAGGTGCTTAAGTAGAAAATATAAAGGAGATAGTGGCGGCCCTTTTCTCCACACAAATCACTCATATTTATGGCCACTCTTTTAAGCTAATCCAGAGGGAAAAGGTAGTCCTGTCTTTGTATTGATTTTCTGCTTAGTACGTTGAATACTTGCCTGTATAAAAGTATATAGCCGAATCACTGGAAGGTAGTATTGCTTATTTTAATTAGCTAAAGAAAAGGGAGACCCAAATGCCCATCTGAATACCACCCGTTATATACCCTAAATATTCCTAGAAAAGTTTTCATCAAGAAAAGAGTTTCATACGCAATCCATGTTCTACAAACCTATTTCTACGGTAATATGGCTTTGAGGCCCGTTCTTCTACTTTTAATGTGATTGCTGGGTACATAAGGCCAGTCTTACAAGCAAGACAGAAAACACCCTATATGAGAGGTTATTCTGCTGGTTACTGTGGATATCGAAAACACCTTCGACTCTAATAAATAAACAGGAATCCTAGAAACGTAGGAAGGAATCCAGATTAACTGATATTGGTTCTCAAAGACTATATAAAAGACACATGTCTGAGCTACGATAAAAAAGAAAGCCTGTTAAAGATGGAATTTGTATTAGATTAGTAAAAGCTTCATACTTGGCCCAAATCTATAGAATTTACCATTCGGTGGGAGACTAAGGTCCAAGAAGCTGAATGGGCTACGCTGATCACATACGTTATTGATACTGCAAAAACAATCCCTGGATGCTCAGTTTTGGTTAGGGACACAAACGTACTCATTAAAGGATTAGGTGACAGCTCACAAACTCAGCCTTACATTGAAGAAAACAAGTAGTTAACTTGATAAAGATAAGAGTCCTTAGAGTAAGGGTGATCACCATGGGCGAAGTGTTTGCTCTGTCAAAACAAATATTGCAGTTCCTGGGCTGGCTGAGAGACACACTGGGTTTCTTGGAGAGAAAAAGGATAATGTCTTAGGAGATCACAGCGGGTATTTCGGTTCTCAGTCAACTTATGTGGATGGACTCACCACAGCAAAAAGTTAACTCCTAATTTGTGCTGCACAATTGGTTCTCGTGCAATGCACTAAGGTATGAAGTAACGTTTTCAGTAAGCCGCTTTATCGAAGTGAAGAGAAAAAGGCTCAGCTCGAAATTTAATATCCAAATATTCCAGGCTACGGTCTTATGTGATCTGAGGAGATATTGGTGGTTAATCTGGAATCTTTGGTTGGCGAATACCTTTTTTTTAGGTTTTGTGAACTACATGTTACTATTCACAAATTTCCCTCAGATAGGTTCTGTGGCTAATCTTGGCTTAAACCAGCTTCAAGTTGAAAGAACCGTTTGCCAACATAGAATAGATCTACATGAAAGATAAGCTTCTTGTCCCACTCAAATTTAATATTGGATCCAATCATGTACTTTCAGGTACCAGCAGGGCCGTAGCCAGAAATTTCATTCGGGGGGAGGCGTGATATAATTATAAACTAATTGGTAAAGTGTGTGCGAGAGGGATTATATGCGTATATTTTAATAAAGTAAAAGTAATAGCGATAACATCTTTTTTTTTATAATACCTCCATTCCCTTCCACTCTCTCCATCACACTTTCTTCGTCGCACAACGCTCGTATGACCTGCACTTCACATTTCATCATTTCTTCAGGTGTGCCACCCAGACAATGATTAGACCATCGGTATACGGGGGCACACAAATTATGTGAATTTATCCTATTAATCTCATCTTGTCCATTTCATGATCAGCTCTCAGAGATAAAAAAAAACTTTGTAATACGCCTTGGGAAACAAAACTCTGAGTTATACAGTTTGCTGTCTTTTCAAGCATCTCGACGATAGGGTTTAGAGTGCCCTTAGATGCTATGTTGAAATTTATTGGACTGAGATTCTGTATAATAATATCTTTCTGCTATACAATCTAGACGATAGAGTCAAGAAAGGCCCTAAGATGCGATAAAGAAATTTACTGCACTGAGATTCAATCGTTGTTAAATAAATATTCTTAGTCTTCTTTTAAGGTCTTTGTAAAAAAATTTTTTACAAAGACCTACTAGTTTCGTGACCTGTCTGTCTGTCCGTCCGTCCGTCTGTCCGGCCTTATCAAAAATTTAAAAATTTTTTAAGGGGGGTCCCCCCTAAGAACGAATTGGGCCTTAAAATTTTTTTTAACCAAAGGTTGTCGAGTGGGGTATCAAATGAAAGGTCTTGATTAGAACTTTTAGAATCTGGAATAAAAAAATCATTTTATGAATTAGGGGGTCCAGGGGAAGGTAAAATGTACCCAAAATTTGTGAAACCCCCCCCCCCCCCCCCCCTCGCGATTGGACACCTTTGAGCCGAAAAATCTGAAAATTATCACAAACGTGGGCCTTTTTGAGTACAAGGGCAACGAATACCTTAGAAATCGAAATTCGCTCAACTTTGTTAATGATAGTCTGATTTGTAGAATTTACTTTTTTGCCCATAAAATCAAAACGGTACCTTCAAACTTCTTGAAATTTCGCAATTATATAGACTGACATAAGATATATATGTTTCACAAAATTTAATTGAGATCGAATCATAATCAAGTGAGATATAGCCATTTCAATTATATGGGATTACACCAACGATAACACGTGTTTATGGTTGATATAGGGTTTTCCAATAAGAGGTGTTATTTTGATATTAAAAGAAAAATGCCATTTTTAATACAAATGATCGAATGTTTATTTCATTATGAAGAAGAAGATATGCTGTTTATAGCAATAATTAACATTGAGCAAATAACCACTACGACACGCTTACAGAACCATATCCTCTTCATGAAATTTTCCATAACGAAATCGCAAAGTGGTTGCCCTATGTCCTCGATAGCCTCACGAATTTCATCTTTGAGATCTTGAATCGATGCTGGGCTATTGGCATAGACCCTCTTCTATTACGTGGCTCCAAAGGAAGAAGTCGCAAGGTGTTAAATCAGAAGATCTATTCAAAATAACACCTCTTATTGGAAAACCCTATATATATTTAAAATTGACTTAGGCACTTTTATTTTCTTTCAATTTTCATGAAAATTTAAGTAATACTGTTTAACTTGAAAATGTTCAATCGGCAGAGGATTCAGATAAATCATTTAAGCTAGATTAAAATGGCGGCTGCACTGTGCTTATGAAAGGAACTGTGCATCTTTTGTATAAATTTGAACGATTTCATATCTAAGTATTGAATGAATAATTCAAGTTATATCGATTCACGCCGTTAGAAAACTTGTTTCTAACCCTAGGATGTTTACAAAGACCTTCTGGTAGGAGCACTCTCCTGCTGAATCAACTTGTTTAAAAACTATAAGTGAGTTTGCATCCTTAACGAAATCTGGGAGATTGTTGTATATACGCAAGGCATACTTCGAAGCGTCATTCTTTAGACGATCCGTTCTTGCAAAAGGTATTATGAGTTGATTTGCGTTCCTAACATTGTAGTGATTATTCTGCGATACTTTCATAAATTGAATATGTGACGACGAATTTGAGTTCAAGCATTTAAAAATAAACTTGGCTTTCTCTGCTTCAACGATTTGAGTAAATGGTAATGCTTTCGCTGATTGGTACACAAATCTGGTTGGTGAACGTATTGGTAGATTTAGCATATTTTTATAAGCCTTGGTAAGCAACCTGGAGATGATATTAAAGTGTTGTTTTGATGACTGGCTCCAGATTACTACTCCGTAATGTAGTTTTGACAGAACGAGTGCATTTAGCACCATCTGCTTGATATTGCTTGGAAATCCTTCATATCTTCTCAGTAATCCAATAACAGAAGCTAATTGCCTTCTTAAGTTGTTTATATGCGATAGCCACGTTAATCGTTGGTCGATGATGAGTCCAAGATATTTGAATTCCGCTACTCCCTCCAGGTTTTCGCTATTAATTCTCATATCAATGTTAATGTCTTCCTTGTCCTTCTGTTTGAAAATAATGTATTTGGTCTTAAAAGTATTAAGCGCTAGCTCATTATTACTTAACCACGAATGATATGTACTTAGATCCTCATTAATGGTATTCTCTAAGTAATCTTTTTTGCATCCCGAGTAAAGTAGAACTCTGTCATCAGCAGAAAGTGCATAGTCTCCCTTTAGTCCACATGTATTTAAATTGCTAGTGTATAACAAGAATAAGGTAGGGCCAAGTATGGAGCCTTGGGGAACGCCTGACTTTATAGGTGCCAAGTCGCTCAATACATTATTGACTACTGTTTTCTGCGATCTTCCTTTTAAGTAATTCCTAAAAAGTTGTGAAAAAGAATGCCATATAATTCAAGTTTACGAAGTAAATGCTCATGATCCACCGTATCAAACGCCTTTTTCAGATTCACAAAAATGGCAGCAACATAGTCACCCTTGTCAAGTCCTGTATTTATGAAACGCGTGACTGAGAAAAGAACATCAAAAGTTCCTTTATATTTCTGGAAACCAAACTGCTGCAAATTTAAAATTGAATTTTCCTTAATGAATGATGATAGACGGATGTTTATTAATTTTTCGAATATTTTACAAAATCCTGTTAAAAGCGCGATCGGGCGGTAATTATTTGGATCCATACGGTCTCCTCCCTTGAAGATTGGGACTATCTAATATTAGTTTTTTTATATTAACTAATACGCTCTATGATTTTTAGGTGTGTATTACGTATACACATATTTCTTGTCAAGAAGATGACGTTTATTAGGGTCAGAAACTCAAAATTTCAATTTTCGATATTTTTTGGCTGCCATTATATTGAGAACCTCATCCAGGACGACAGTTAAGTTCCCATGTATTGAGAGTATGGCAAGTGCGCTGTCTTTCGTTGCCAGTCAATTTACGTATGTAAGTTTTGATTCTCTTCAGTGTCGAGAATGATCTCTCCACACTCGCAGTTATAACCGAAAGAGTCACGAAAACTGATAAAAGATACTAAGATACTTGATATCTGCTTGTGGCGCAAAAACCCAATACTTCCGAGACCACGTCATCTTTCTTGAGCCTTGTTAATTTCTCACACCACAGTTAATACTCAGCTCAGCAGATTTTGAGACTAGATCATCAAAGTATGGCGCAAGGCTATCCAAATCATCTACTTTTTCAATAAATGCGAATTGTGGTAAAAGTATCTGTAGGCTCGACAGGGTTCCCGCATTTTTATTTATTGTCTGACAAATTCTGAATCAGCAAATCGACGCAAGGAATGATAACAGCAGAATGAAAGTAGGATTCGACAGAGTCCGTTTGATGATTAGAACTTTAATTTCAATATCAAATGCTTCTTTCGCAAGCTTTTCAGCTGCTCTGAAAATTTTTTTGAACGATATTTCTGCATTTTTTAGTTCTTTTTCAAGAATATCATATCATATATAATTTTGTGAACATGCTTCACTACTGAAGCCAAATCACGTGATTTTTTTATAGTCGAACTGACAAAGGTGGCGTTAAAATGACAAGTTTATTACAATCCAAGAGATTGACGATAAAGTTGGTTTTCGGGATTGCTACAAGTAAGCAAACCACTGTTTCCGAATTAGTTCAAGATATTTTAGAAATTACTTCTAATGCCATGTGCCATGTGTTTAATGACACAAATATGAATAAGCCTCTTCTTCTTGCTCTCTGGAGCATGTTCTTTGATGAGATCTTGAAGAATTTTTATTGCACATGCGTAGGTTCTAAATAAATTGACTACATCGATCTCAATCCCAAGACAATTCTGAACAGGTGGCACTAACACGGCATTTGGCAATCCGATGTTCAAACAATGGCTATAAGAATGGACGTACATCATCAATCGATAAAGTTTCTTCATTCTTGGCTGGACGCCACTGACATTATCAGACATGTCACATGCTATACCATATCCTTGACCGGTGCATTATTCAATTCTAAGACTCAATTCTCCACAACGTTTATTAAGAGCTGTAAATTGGTACGATTCTACAAAATCTTAGCGGAAATCAGTTTGCGCAAATTTTCGTGTAAGTCAGGGTATCTGAGATATACATAATGACGTTTGTTCCGTACATGATATATTCATAGTTTCATTCCCGAGCAAGGTGAGACATGGTGCATTATCAACTTTCTGAATGATTTTTCTGATGATGATGTCAGAACAGATCTGAACTATTTAATTCTGGATATCTGGACTCATGTAAGAAACATTTCTGGAATTATTGAGAACATGTTTCTTCAGGTTCACATCTCCGGAATCGATCCATCATTCATTTGTAGCCCTGTCAACGACAAAGGCTCACTATTGTGGTCACCTCATGGTTTTAATTATCGGTATGATTGCTGCTCTGTTTTTCTCTTTCTCTTGAGGTTACTGCATGTTCAATATACATATAATATCAGATCGTTTTTCTGACAATATTTCGAGGAAATTTTCGGCAACCTTGACACAAGTTTTGTGGTGTTTCGTTTCCAATTTCTGTTACAGCTAGTCACAAGTTTTCCTGGGATTTCATGGTTCCCTCTACCAACTCCTTCATGAAAAAACGGCCAGCACGGTTTGCAGTACACGCCATCTTCTTTATCAGAATAGCTAAGGAAAGGCAAATCTTTGATTCAAGTTTCTTGAAAACTTCTGTTGCGCCCATTTATACAAGTTGCAGTGAAATAAATGGATGAATGTCCGCAAAGGGCTGCAACAAAGGTCTGCTGCTTCGGTGGAAGAGGATGTCGAGATCCGCCGAGAATAGCCTTGTCTGAGGACGCGTGAATGCGCTGGCAGGCTAGTGTCGCGGTACCGTGGGGCGGGGTCTTTCCCCTTAGCACAAGGGCCTACTACAAAAAAATTTCGTATTCACGAATTAAACATCAAAATCCCGATCGACTCGTGTCGAGACTGAGGTAACCTACTAAGGGTAGAAACGCTTATTCGAAGAACAGATTGGGCCGGGCAGCAATGGACAAACTAACAGTGACCCACAAATAAGAGTGGGGCATCCAGATGGTAGCGGCACTCCCTCGCCCCCTCCCAACGGGATCAAGATTTGAGTGAAAAACTCATACAAAAGTACTTGGTAAGACCTTTTCCCTCAAATGAGGAAAACAACCGTAGCTGATTTATACCATAGCGTTATGCAATGAAATCACATAGCCCTATGTCATAAATGAGCATGCAAGCGGTAGGCCACTCTCCCCGGGAAGAGCCCCTGTTGAAACAAAAGGAAAGGAGGAGTGCACCCGATGGCTAGCCCTCCATCGAGCAGGTCATACACCCGGTCAGATTGATTGAAATGGAAAGACCGAAGGTATAATTTAGTAATTTATTGTATTCATTAATGTAACAATAATAACATGTCGATCTTCAATATATTATAGTCTCAATTTATTGTTCTCTTTATTTTTATCTATTTAAATTTTAATGGTTATAATGTAGAATTTTATAAATATAAATCAAATAAAGATATAAGAGGCTCCTAACTTGACCCCTATGGATTAAACACCGCATCACATTTCCCTTAGCATTTGCTTTTATATATTTTCTAATAAATGCGTCAACTAGTTTATCAATCAACATACATCAGAACACTTTTCGTTTATAATAACGCAAACTACATGTTGTTTTAAAATTTAACCATGTAATTCATAGAATTGGTTTTAATACTAAAACTCACAGAATTATCCTTGTGATCTTTGAAATTACAGTTTAGTTAGGCAGTTTCTGTGGTTATATGCAGTAACGTATCAAATCCTTGCAAAAAAATTCTATTTTCTATCAGTAATGAGCAAATGAAAATTGATTTAAATTGGAAATCATCCAAAAATACGATATGAGTAACAATTTTGTTTTATACTCACAAATATGTATGTGATGAAGGTGTTGAAGATACAAATTTTGTAAATCCGAAAATGCTAAGTATGCTTTTTGCCCAAAAAGGGAAAATGTTCATAAATTTAACATCATTAACTTCATGGAATGAATTTTCATAATTAAATATTTTAGCCTAATAAAAATTTTAACAGGTTTTCATGCTGGATTCTGTAACACTCGAATTTATGTTCATAATATTGTTTTATGAGTTCAAAGCAAACAAACAAAAAAATATTTGTACAATTCGAAGATTTTTTTAGGGACAAAAATATTAAATAGCTATCTTCCAAGTTATTTTTAAGAAAGACTTTAAGATAACGATTTTGGCAAGAATGCCTTTTGCAGTGAATAAACCATTAGAAAACATTTCACTTCACATCTTTCACTCATGTAGCCTTCCCTGCAGTTGTATGATGGATGCGAAAAATTAGCTACGGTGCGGTCAAAGCAACGTCCACAATGCCGTCGAATTTCTTTGAGCCTCAGATTCAAAATACTCTTTATCAATTTTGAATCTTCTCCGGACACTGATCGGCGCTTCAAAGAACTATTCTTTTGAATTAAAGATAACGAAACGACAACGGGACATCGATTAGTTAGGGTAAAGCGATCGGTCTCCCAATGTTTAAAAAATCTGCAAAATTACAATTCATGGACCACTATCATTCTACGTTGGCTTCTTCGCAGCAAACTAGGCATCCACGTGTAACGGGAACAACCGTATACGGCATTTGGTAGAAATACTATCAAAAATAATCCGCTTTTGTCAATGATTTTCTTGTTGCCATTTACATAGGTTTTCAGGGATCGGTGGAGAAATTTATACAGTTTCTTGCGAAATTTCAAATAAAAGTTCAGAAATGAGTGTCGCGAAGTAGTAAGCATACAAATTATCCTTTTTGATGGCTTTTCTTGAATTTTTTGTACATTATAATATCACACAATGTTGGAAGAATCTTATGAATGATGATTTGTATTTTGCTCAACATATTAACTGTGCATTATTACATTTAAATTGACGCTTTTGAGTCCTAGTGGAGTCGTGATTATCCAAAGCTTAACTGCAATTTGTTCAGTTAATATTGTTGTTGACTTATCGCGAATTGAAGACTTGTATTTGAATAATCAGCAACTCTGCCTCCTGTTATTTGTTTTGCAAGTAGTTCCAGGAATTCAACAGATACAGATTAATCAGCCAAGGTTGAATGGACATGAGAACGTTTGCCGTACATTTCCAAGCACTTCACGGAAACACGGTGCCAACCACAATGGTTGGCACAAATAACACAACAATAGATATTGGACTTGAGACACTTAGTCACCAAACTTCACTCACAATGGATTGCGATGATGGCATTAAATTTAATTTTTGTTGTTTTTATCTTATCGCCTCACTAATTCAAACTAAGCCAAGATAACGCGACTCATGAGCGAACCATTTGGAGCTCCGTTCTACACTAGAATTCTTGGTTTCTCAGCTTAAAATAAACTCAATTGAACGGTGGTGCCCAATTTATTTCATTCGATTTCCAAGAGGGGAGTTCAAAGATATTTCCGGAGCAAAAATCACTTTGGATGCGCGGCAGCGGCACGATTTCGGTTTATTGTCACTTTATTTTAAGTTTCTTTGATAGCACTGGCCGAAATGCTTATTATTAAATTTAATTTTATCCATTCGGCAATTTGTTAACAACAAAACTTGAACACTTTTATGCACTTACAGAGTATTGATATATAAACTGCCATTCTCCACGTGCTTCCCATGTCGCGGTCGTAAGTCAACACCACGATCCGTCCCAAAAACGTCTTTTTCTTTTCTATCCCCATGTACACGGTAAATTCATCAGCCTCTCGCTCTGCTAGATTTGCTTGCCTTCGGTAATGCAATACACCGTTGGGGTGCACTAAATCAGTATTCCTATATCCAAAATATTAATTAACAGATTTAAAATTTCTCAAGAAAAATTAACTGAAGTGAAGAAAAATGAAAAAGGATTTTAATTAGTAAAAATAGTTAAATTTCATGAAGAACGTAAGTAAAGGGAAACGTTTGAATTTAACATAAAGAAAAATTGATCTATAAATTACCTTTAATAATAATAATAAGAAAGAAAACTATTTTATAATTTCTGATTATGAATGGACGGAATTAAATATTTTTTCCTAAATCTGCCAATAAAATTTCGGATAGGAGTTAGGAAGGATTTCAAGCAGTTTTCTTGTGTGACTGCTCGATTACTACAAAGTAGTGGGATATTAACTCCTGTTTGAATGCATCAATGAAGTAAACACAAGCTTCTTTATGTAATCATCTAAGGTGGATCCATCTATACTGCCAATGTCAAGTATTGGATCGACAACGCTCGTCCGCGGTGAATCATGAGTGTCAGACTGATTAAAAGTTTGAGAATGCAGAACATCATCTGCAAATCAAAAGAATTGTTTTTAATCAATTTTCAGATAATTTATTATTCGAGAGATAATCATGATTCAAGACATTACAGGAATTTATTTAAATTTCATAAGTTCTACTAATCACATCTATTATATCAGGTCAAGTTTGATGACGCGTTTTGGTACAAAAAATAAAATATAAAACAGTCGGGTAGATAGACAGAAGGATTTATTCTCAAACTATGATATGCATTATCAATAATCAACAACCTGAAGAAATCCTTCAATGACATGCACATGCATTTTTGGTTTCAAAGAACAACCAACGTTACTTCATATTAAGCGGCCGCCATTTTGTTGTTGTACTACTAATATTATTGATTGAATGAGACCTCAAAGATTTTAATAGTATTCATATAATCAGACGTTTTACAGAACATCAAATCAAAACTGTAGTTTCCGGTTCGATGGAAAGCCCATATAGTATAAAAATCATGTGTAGTTGTTAAAATTGAATAAGATTAAAATGGATATAACTTTTGCAAATATGAATCGATTTGTATGAAGTATACAAGCCTTGCGAAATATCAAATTTCGTTGATTTAAGGGTACCCTTGCGATTTTATTGAGGAAAATGTAAAACTCATAGATCATACTAATTTTACCAAAATTGAGTGAACTTCAAATGTATTTGTCGTCATTGTACTCACAAATTACTATCTCCATGATTTTTTCAGATTTTACCACCGCGAAGTGTGGATACAAATTTTTCATATGTTTTCCTCCACTGCACCTCACAAAGTTGGTAGCACTGTCTTAGGGCTTATTTTGGGAAGCTGTTATCAAGACCTTTCTTTTGACGCCCCACATACCTACCTTCGGCACAAAAAGTTTTAAGAGTCCCCTTCCGCTATGGGGGCCCCCCTTAAGAACATTTGAAAATGTTTCTGATGCCTGAAGATTCTACAGACCATCATTTCTGATATACGTACCAAGTTTGATATCTGTAGCTGCCCTACGGCCCCTGTGGCTGGCTACAGCCTTGGGTATTAGTTTACTCATTTCTATGCATCTACTTGTATTATGATCTAACACTGAAACATTTTCTTCTTTATAATCTAAAAATACTACACATTATCAACGATTTTTTTGTGGTTATTTTAAAATCAATTCAAATTAGTCTTCTTAATTTTTAAGCCTGTTTTCCTTTTCTTCTACATATGCAGGAAAAGAAAGAGGTCAGGGAATGCCATAGTACTGCTGAACATTGTATAGATCCATAGAATATGGACTTAAAGTAAAAGAATGCAAGATACTGATAAAATTAAATACATTCCATTATTCAATAATGCATAATCGTATCTTCATTGCAATTTTCGAACTCAGCGTTGCTCTGCACTTTCAAGGTACTAGGCAAACATTTTAAATTATTTCCATTGTAACTTCATAATTGGCCTCCAAGTACCTTTTCACAACAACGAAAACATTTGTTGACAATACACATTACTTATTCAGCTTAGTACAGACAGTGTACGACATCCCCATCAACGTTTCTTAATCTTGTTTTCAATTCCATCTTCTTCTCCTCCTGTTGTTGCTCCCATCTTAATAAGCTTCCTTAATGCAATTATCACGCGGAGAATGCAATAAATCTCCTCGGAGTGGCAAATTATGAAAGTAAATTGAACAGAACAGAACAAACGAGGTGCGAGTCGTTATGAGTCTCGCTTCACATCACTTGTCTGCAAATCGTTGACGCTTTGTTTGATTCCTCTCAGGACCTTCCTGAGGGAGTTGAATAGAGACGAATAATGGACATTTTATTTGGAATTCAACTTTCAGTTTGCAAATATTTAATGTCTGCTACTGGACGTGAAAATGCTATTGCAAGTGCGATAGTGGCTCAAAGAAGACAATCTTTGAAATTACGGCAGAATGACTACTACTGCCAGTTGAGGAGCAGACTTTTTGATATAAGATTAGACAAAGCTGTACACGATAATATAGTAACATTTAAAGCAGATCATGTTTTAAAACAAGTTCAACATTAATTTTGAAAAATATCTTTGCTTTGAGAATATTCACAAAATGAAAACATGATTAAGTTTGTTTCTCTTTGAACATGAAATAAAACGATACGAACTCTCTTTCAACTGCTTCATACATGAATAACTATTCCCTAAGGAAGAAAACTAAAAAAGATCGTCTTGCTGTGTTACCTGCTGTAGCTCACGACAAATATCCTTCGAAATCCAGCTAGTGCATGGTTTTCAACGTAACCAATTTCTATTTCGCTTCAATCGCAAGAAGTGGTGGTGTATTTGTTTATCGTCGCGGGTATGACTACACTGCAGATACTTAGGATTTAGCTGTGAAGTACTCTCTACCAATCGATATGCAGATATTTGCATATTCTGCACATTTCACATCGTACGAATTATGGATTTGTGTGGCATATGTTATGGGTTGTGGAACACGGACGTGCTCAAATGCATTTATTGTTTTTATCACAGCACAAATGCCAATAGTACAATAGATCGGTGTATTCTGCATCTAACATTATAGGTTTTCTATCTTCTCAGGGGAAAGGCGCCAAAACTTAATAATGGTTAACATTTCAGATCTCTTGTTATCCTTAATGTTGAAAATTCACTTTGCTTTTGTAAATTTTTTAACAGACTATTCATTTTCCTTTTATAAATATTTATGTTTTGTATTTATTTCCGAGTTTAATTTAAAAAAATCATCATTGCAAGTTGCATCAATTCTGAGTTAAAAAATAATCGACTCGTCAGAAAATATGACCGCGTGATTACATGAAAATGAACTTTGATTTATCAAAAGCGGAATTTTGAATGCTGGAGGTTTTGAAGAGAAGATCACAAATCAATTCAAAATTTTTGTATACTTGCGCAGTGAGATTAGGGGGGAAATGTAGCTCTCTGATACCACATTAATGTTATTTATCCTCTGGGAGTAGTTTTTGACAACGTTGGCTTCTGATGCACAAACAGCAGAATTCAATCTTGACAACATTGTTAAGGTTTTGCATAAGTTTTTACAATACTCTTTTAAAATCGGTACCTGTCCGCTCATCCGTCCGACCGCCCGTCCGTCTGACGGCCCGTCAGTGCGTCACAGCAAGTTTTCTCAAGGACTTTAGAAGCTATAGTAATCAAATTTTGTGAACAGCTCAGAAGTTTCTACTTAATGGAAGTTTCGCAGCAAAAACAAAAAAAAATGCTAAGGCTTTTAAGGGTAGTCTCCTAAAAAATCGTTGGCCATAAATAGTTGAAAACTGCAATACAGATAACGAGGTAGGCGGCAGAAGCGGAAGAACACGAAAAATGGTGTCTGCGCCTCATAATTTGACACCAATGGACCAAAAAATCAATTAACGAATAATGGCGGCCTTTTTAAATGAGAATATTGAGTAAACTTAAGTTATTTGTTCACAACTTCAGCACTGAAAGTACAGGCTCTTAATTCTTGATGAAAACATACATTTGTAAGTAGCAAAGTCCTAGGGGTTGATTCGAATGAGTACAACAATGGAAAATACCTCAGAAGTTGAAATCCAATCAACTTTGTTATTTATAGTGGAATTTGTAAATAAAATGTTTTTCCACGTGAATTCAAACGGGTGCCCGTAAGTAATCCAAAGAAAGGTCTTTATAGTCTAGAAGTTTCAAAAAGTTATTTCACATTCACGGAAGTAATAGCAATTTGAAAGTTCTCCAAGTACAACAAAACAAGTGGAACTAGCAAGAGAGTGCTCCTGCCAGAAAGGTTTTGCAAAACAATTAGTCAACCAAACAATATATCCTGCATATCAAAACTTGGCTAATAAAAAGATTCCATAAATTGAGCTCAAAAAATGAATAAGGTTATTATGTTTTTAAATTCGGAGCCATTTTGTTTCAAGTTTCTTGACCCCATTGCTGAATTAGTCATGATAACACATCAATATTACAAACCATTCATAAAATTTTTATCAAAATTCCCACATATTGGTTGTGTCTATGTCCGTTGGAAACGTGTTTCTCCTTAGTGTCACGTGTTAATGTTGTTGTAATTGTTAAATAAGCAATTGGTTGCACCTTCAAAAAATTTAAATTTTAGCTTTTGAGAAATTTAAGGGTCCCATTTTGATTTTAGAGGCCAAAATGTAAACTTTATAATATGCACTATTATTAACAAAGTTGATCGAATTTCTTTTTCTGAGGTATTTGTTGCCTTTGTACTCCTTATGCCTCGCCTCTGAGATTTTTTTAAAAGATTTTTCGGGTCAAAGGGCGAGGGAGCACATAAATGTTCATTCATTCCCCCTTCCCCGGCAGCCCTCAAAGCGAAACTTGCCATTTTAAGACCTGTTTTGAAAAGCTATCATCAACACATTTCATTTGATATCCATATTGCCTACATGCGATAATTTTTTTTCAAGAGCCACTCCTCTTTATGGAGAGGCCCCCCTTAAATACCTTATAAATTTCTTTTTGTGCTGAAATTTTGAAGAGGACGTCACTTTGCATCTACTTACAAAATCTTATGTTTCTAGTTTATGCAGTTTGCGAGAAAAAGTGGTGTAACACACGGATGGACGGACAGACAGACCAACAGACAGGACGCAATTTTATTAAGGTTTTGTAAAATTTTCTTACAAAACCTAAAAAAAGACGGGTTTTCTACCATTCGGGCTTTCCATCGGACAAGACACTGCATCATTTCTCATTTCCTGATAAAATAAATATTAAAAATATCATTAAGATTTCTTTCTGTCAATGATTATTAGTGATATTTCAATAAAATGGCAGCAGGTGAAATGGTGTAGCAATGGTTTTAAAGAGAGCATGCAGTTGTTGTAGATGTCTTTGAAGTTTTCGTTGAGTTGTTATGGCATCATTTATTTACCCCGGAAACTTTACACCATGTATACTCAATTCCTGATCCAAAAAGCAAACACTGTAACGATTTTACTTCGTCTATCTCGCTTCGAGATTTGCTGAAGGAAATCTAAGCCAACCTCTCATCCATTATAGACGTGAACTCTTGGAACATGTCAACGGAGTATAGTCAATAAGTCTAGACACCCTTAGTATACTCTGAGGTGACTGCTGGCAAGCTAGCTTGCTCGGTGAGGAATCCCGGTGGCAGGTCTTCCGCCAACAGGCTAAGCCCAAAATACAAGTATTAGCCACCGGTTCAAATAATCTATTTAAAACTCGTCAATCAACGTCCAACAGCTCGATTTTACTTTACTATACCTTCCATCTCTTTCTAACTACGTTCAGTCCAAAAGAGAGAAATCAGAAACAGACAACGTTAATCAATACCAGGCGGTTCCGAATATTCACCGATGTCGTGAATCTTAGAAACATAGATATGATCACGCCTGATTACTGTTAAATTATTAGTTTTGCAAACCTTACACATTTATCAAAGTTCAAATACTGTTGTTACGGGTGAACATTGAGACTCCGTAGCGCTGCTCACCCAAACACTACCATACGCGATTACGTAAGAGTTTAACCTACGCAATACCGAGCCGCACTTTATTAATTGTTGTTTTTAGTAGTCCGATGATGTAACTAGCAACAAGTAATTTTAATTTCCATTCACGAAAGAATTATTATCTTAATTACAAACAGAAGCCTCACAATAATTTTAAGCTTGTTAATTGTTTTAATTACAAACAGAAGCCACACAATAATTTTAAGCTTGATAATTGTTTTAATTACAAACAGAAGCCACACAATAATGTTAAAACTTAATAATTGTTTTAATTACAAGCAGGAAGCCACATAGTAATTTTGCTTTGTAACTTAATGTACATTAAACTCATTTAGCTAGGTCGCTTCCATTCCACACGCCACAATTACGGACAACGCAACCAGCAGCAAGCGGCGGAGGCACCAAGCACCAGCGCGAGCTCGAAAACGAAATGCGAAATACACACGGAGCGGAAACAGTCGTCATCCATTCAACATATGCGGCAGAGCATGCAACGCAATCGCATCGTCATAAGGCTTCGTAATCTAATCACGCCCCATTCCAATGCAATGTTTGCGCACTCAAGCATGAGTACAGCGATTGTAGCAGATATTATGAAACATCCAAAACCCTAAAGACACATCGTATCGTACATACCGAGCCTAATAGGCGCAAGTGCACCGTCGGCGTTAAATCAGTCGCTAATGCCCACAATGCTTAGACATGGGAAGCTACATTTGAACCCCAATGATAGTTGGGAAAGAGTTCTAAGCAATTGGGAAGGTTAAGCGAACATCAATCCCACCTTCCAGCCAGGAGAGTCTTCATTTGCGGCTAAAGATGGTTGTTTCATCATTCACGCGACATTGTATTTTTCATAATAAGACTCTATGGCTTAATAAATTGCGGGGAGTATTTCCTAAAGATTAAACATTCAAAGGATCATGTGAAACGAAACCAACCAACGATTCAAATGCTCGTCATCAGCGGGGCATCATCAGTCGCCGAAGGCGACACAGCGGACAAGTAAACGACGAATCATCAATACCAGACAATGGAGATGGAATCAATGCATTCGGCGATAGTACGTTCGATTCCCAATAGGATCGCCACGGGTAGTGTGTAGTTTGAGTGGAAACAAGCGAGGGGAGTTACTCGTGCAAAGTCACTCAAAACGAGTTTTTCCCGGTGCATAGAAAGGAAAAAGAAAAAAAACGGGATTCAGTCAGAATATTTAAGCCGAGAAGATTGGTGCGGGCGGTCTCTTTTCCCTTCTTTCTTTCGAGCGGACAGTTTTATTCGGAATTCAACAAACAACGGTGGTGCGATAACAAGAAACGAAATAAGTGAACATAGTTCTACTGGTGCGAACAACGGTTGTGCTCCGGGATTTAGATCAGTGTGGGATCACAGTCTTACGAACGAAGAAAATCGAGACGGCGAAGAACATCTGGAAGCGAAAGAAATCTGGGAGCGAGCGGAAGCGAGGGGCCCCTCTCCTAGGTTAGGAAATAAGTAAGTGGCTTCTTTGAGTTTGAGGTTGTACATTTTTATTTCCATTGCAATAAATACAGTTTTCCCCATACAGCAAGAATTAATTATTTTCTTTGCGGGTTGTGCAAAGTGCGGCTCGGAAAAGCTTTTCCGGGAGCGGTGACCAGGCGAGAAAACCTGGACGGTTTTTTCCAATAGTGGTAGTGTTCGGGTAGGGAAGGTGAGTGCCGGTTCCTCGTTTTCCTTTTGCGGTAGGTGAAGTGCAGTGAACGGGGGTAGGGAACAACAGATTTGGTGTGAGGGCGTTATTCCCAGCTCGCCCTGGTTGATAGAGTCCCCGCGGCTTAGCGTCTCAGTGTTAGATTCCTTTCTCCTTTGCTGCTCCGGCGGTCGTCCTCTCGTTTGGACGGCCCTTGGGAGGATCGAAAAGCGGACGAGTGGCACCCACGCCCGTCTTCGGGTGAGCTAAGTTGGGAACGGTGAAGCCTCCACTGGAGTAGCCGCAAGAAAGTGGTGGCCGTAACGGGGCTAGGGAGTCCGGGATCATCAATTTTCCACTTTGGAAAGTTGCGGGTAATACTGTACATTCAGAATTTTGTTGTTGTAAAGGTTAAACATTTTTCTTTACCTTTTGGACTTCTTAATGTAATTATATTGCCTAATAATACCAATGGGATTATGTCGACATATTTTGACTGTTTTCTTGTTTTTCCAAATGACGCAATTGTAAAACAAAGATACAAATAACAAGTTGAGTAAGCAGGAGAGTGCTCCTATCATAAGGTCTTTGCAAACATCCTAGGGTTAGAAACAAGTTTTCTAATAGCGTGAATCGATAACTTGAACCATTCATCCAATACTTGGATATGAAATCGTTCAAATTCATGCAAAAAATGCACAGTATCTTTCATAAGGACAGTGCAGCCACCATTTTGATCTAGCTTGAATGATTTTTCAGAATGCCCGGCCGAATAAAAATATTCAAGTCAAAAACTATTCCTTAAATTTTCATGAAAATTGAAAGAAAACCAAAGTGCCTAGTTCAATTTGAAATATGCATCAACCATAAACACATGTTATTCTTGTTGTAATTCCATACAATTGAAATGGCTTTAACTCATTTAATTATGATGTGATATCGATTAAATTTTTTGAGCAAACATATCTTATATCAATCTATATAATTCCTGAATTTCAAAAAATTTCAAGGTACCGTTTCAATTTTATGGGCGAAAATGTAAAATCTATAAATCTATATTATTAACAAAGTTGAGTGTATTTCGATTTCTGAGGTATTTGTTGCCCTTTTACTCATAAAGACCGACATTTGTGATAATTTGAAGATTTTTCGGCTAAAACGTGTCCATTCGCGAGGGGGAGACACCAGTTTCGCTACATTTTGCCTTCCTCTGGACCCCCTAATTCATAAAATGGTTTTTTTTTATTTCAGATCCAACTCGACTACCTTTGTTAAAAAAAAAATGTTTAAGGGCTAATTCGTTATTAGGGGGGACTCCCCTTAAAATTTTTTTAAATTTTTGGTAAGGCCTTAACTTTTGAGAGACCAGCACTTCTGGCCTTTTCACAAAGTTTGAGCATTCTAGCTTCTATAGTTTCTGAAGTCAACAGCTGTGACGCACGGACGGACGGACATACGCAGAGACAGGTCACGAAACTAGTAGGTTTTTGTAAAAAAATTTTTACGAAGACCTAAAATAAATCTTGTTTACGTGTCAAAGCACCAAATGTACGTCCGTTGACGAGATATATGAAAACTTCTGGATGCAACTGACTGCACATAAAACATTTGAAGGTGGCGAAAACCAAAGCACAGCGACCTTAATCAGATCAGAAAATTAAACTTCGACGGGGATCGCATTTTGCGGGCCACACCGTTACAATCCCAGTAAGTGATCTACTCTAAGTAAAATTCACGCTTCTTTTTTGTGGGGAGCCAAAAGTTTTTTTACCATCTGGTCTTGCGCTACATATATTATTAAGCTTATTACAAGAAGGATCAATTTGTGAAAAGTTCCAGTAAAAAGTCATATTTTTAGATAGGCAGCACGATACTGACACCACCAGTACTGCTATGGCTGCTAGCCGTGTTTAGGCTGATTCCGCTTGAAACTACACCCGCACATTGCTCTGAGCCTTCCATTCAGTCAAAAAATTAAGCGTAGATATATTTTATATTAAACAAGTGCAGGATTATATAGCACCATAAATAAATATACACACACATTAAATCACCCTACCTGGCGTTGCAAAGCATGGTGAAACAACGAGTAAACGGTTGCGTTTAACCCTGCTCGCACTAATTACTTGGGATAAAAATAACGATATAATCGCCCGATGTCTCGTGGAGGTTGACAGATAGAGATCTGTCATCTTACACTTGTCAACTGTTCAGCAAATTGTGCAAGGATGACAAGCCTCTGTCGGGTATTGCTCCAAAATATCGAAGGTTATTACAACGCGCGTAAATGCATATTGCATTAAACATCCCAATCAATTGAGCCACAACAGATTTGAGTAAAGGTAATTTACATTAAAAACTTAGTGATTGATGAATTCGTAATATATGGAAAGTAGCTTTAAGTAAATTTTCTTTAAATACTTGGAAAGCAATGTATGGAACGTAGCTTTAGATAAATTTTAGTTTCATGTCAGAAAAGCTAGGGTCCGCGAGTAGCAGCCATAATAAGTACCCAGCAATAATGGCTCAAGAAGATTTAAGAAGATTGTCGTAATGTTTTGGACTAATTTAGCAGTCCCGGAAAGAATGTGGTGGTCGTTCCATGCAAACCAGATGAATTTCAATGCACCACAAACAAATTCTGTATTCTAGAGCAGTTGCGATGCGACAGTGAATATGATGGTTCCAATAGAACGTTATTTAGTGAAACAGGTAGATTTAGGCAGTGCCGACACATGGCACGATCTGTAGATTGATATTATTTCAACCAGTACTGCAGGTGCTGCAAAACATAATTTCCGTACGCAATAGTTGATAATGGAAAGCAGAATTTCCGCAAGTTTAAGGTAGTATTTGTTCATCTAGAGTTAACACCGGCGCTAGGTTCTACTTTTTAGGCAGGTTTGGTGGAAAAGAAAAACCTCGGGACCCACATTCTCGCTTGGAGGCTTAATTGGGGCTCATAAGCACACCTACGCCCGTCTTCGTATGAGTTTCCGGATCTAAAGGCCGTGACTTAAGCTTTTTTGTGTTTGCGAGGAGATAATCGGTAATAATTATTCGATACAATAAATCACGGTAATAGAGTTTATACACTATTAATTTCTGCATATCATAGGTCGAGTACAAGAATCTTCTGATATGAGTGTAGTTCTATCTGGCCAACTTGTTGTAGTTTCATTGCCATCAAGTTGGCTGTCAAGATTTAGGAGAGGAGGTCCCTAGATAGGCATTTATTTTGTTTAGATATTATATAGCCTCATTGCTCTACGTGGACATAGATAAGTGATTCTAAAGTCCCTGCTGGAATCATTTCTATGTGGTGAGCTCTTAACTTCTCATTTCAGTTAACATGGAGACATTAAGGAAATCCGCAGAGCCATTAAACAGGAAAAACTGATACTAGTTTATTGGAGTTATGTTTTAGTTTTCCGATCAGTACTCTGATAAATTTAGTTAAACTGACCTTCAAGCAAAACTACTCAATTACTACGATAAAATCCCGGATGGGCAAGTTTTTCAGAGTGAGGCTAAAACTAAAAACATTTGATAATCATTTATAAATTTTTTGGATCTAAACTTTCAAGGAGTCATAACTTCTGATTTACATACCAAATTTATCACCAAGTTAAGTACCTGTTTTGGTTTCGTAGGAAAATTGCTGTGACGAACAGACAAACTGATCATCTATCATAGAGTTTTATTATTCTTTTAAATTGCAATCACAATATCAACACACGCTGTTTCTGTTATACAGGATATTTATCGGAACAGACACTACTATTTCCATAGGATCTTTCCAAAATCTTGAGAGAAACTGCAGAACATAAATGTTTTTAAGATTCTTTTTAATCAGCAATATTGTGATACTGTAACAAAGAGTTACCACTGAAAATGTAATAAAACTGACGATCTCTCAATAATAGCATCACCAATATATTTTTTTTAAATTAGCTGGTATGAAAATGTCAGCCGTAGTAAAGTCTAGTTTAGAAAGGACTATAACCAAGTTTCACAAAGATGTGCAATAGTACAACACTCCAAAATTTTAATTCTTCAATTCAACAATAGATATAGTCAGAGAATGAAAAAATTTAATAAACAAGTCTTAGGATCAGGAAAATGATAAGTTTACCAAGAAGCGGTACTAGAATAGCTTTTATCCTTCAAGTAAACCCACGCTAGAGTACAACTACCCAAAACCTACTTAAACATCATAACAAAAGTTCGCCATCTGGGTGTGTTTCAGCAGGAAAATAGACGAAACAAGTTGAGTTAGCAAGAGAGTACTCCTACCAGAAGGTTTTTGTAAAATTCTAGGGTTAGAAACAAGTTTTCTAATAGCGTGAATAGATAACTTGAATCATACATCCAATACTTGGATAGAAATCGTTCAAATTTATGCAAAAGATGCACAATTCCTTTCATAAGCACAGTGCAGCCGCCATTTTGATCTAACTTAAATGATTTTTTCTGAATGCTCGGCCGATTGAACATATTCAAGTTAAACACTATTCCTTAAATTTTCATGAAAATGGAAAGAAAGTGAAAGTGCCCAGGTCAATTTGAAATATGTATCAACCATAAACACATGTTATTGTCGTTGTAATTCCATACAATTGAAATTTTGTGAACAAAATTTCAAGAAGTTTAAAGGTACCGTTTTGATTTTATGGGCAACAATGTAAAATCTACAAATCATACTATTTTTAACAAAGTTGAATGAATTTCGATTTTTAAGGTATTTGTTATCCTTGTCCTCATAAAGGCCCATATTCGTGATAATTTTCAAATTTTTCGGCTCAAAGACGTCCAATCGTGAGAGAGGGACACAAAGTTTTGGTACATTTTGCCTTTCCCTGGACCCCCAAATTTATCAAATGATATTTTATTTCTCATTCTAAAAGTTCTCATCAATACTTTTCATTTGATACTCTTCTCGACTACATATGATTAAAAAAATTTGTTAAGGCCTAATTCGTTATAAGGGGGGACCCCCCTTAAAAAATTTTAAGTTTTTGATAAGACGTTAACTTTTGAACACCATCACAAAGTTTTGAGTATTCTAGCTTCTATAGTTTCTGAGGAAACTAGCTATGACCCACGGGTAGATGGACAGACGGACGGACGGACAGACAGGCGGACACAGGTCGCAAAACTAG
Organism: Odontomyia ornata; assembly: GCA_963969285.1. Lineage (NCBI taxonomy): Eukaryota > Metazoa > Arthropoda > Insecta > Diptera > Stratiomyidae > Odontomyia > Odontomyia ornata. Next base: position 139,548,078 of record OZ017740.1, read on the forward strand.
TAGGTTTTTTATTGAGAAAAATTTTACAAAGACCTAAAGATAATTTCATATAGATTTGGTACCCAAGGACTACATTGTTTAGTATATACCTAGTGCCGTATGCTTCAATATCACTTCAAACCAACCATATTATTATATTATAACCATCAACTCGTGAAGAAAGACTTCAAAGCTAAAACCATATCGTGCTTAACACTAGAAATATGTTATCTTTCTACCGTATGAGTTGTGGACGAATCATTTCAGATTTGGAATTTGCATCAAAGTCCTTAGCATGGAGGGTACATAGTTAGAGTACTCCAATACAAATCAAAAAACAGCTGCAATTTGGTGAATTTCACCACCTCTCTAACATTCCCAGAATTTCGTTGATTTTTACGACTAGACACCATCAATGTCGATGAAATATTGACCATGTTAAAAGGAAAACTTTCATTCAATAACAGCCAACAATTCACAGATCAACAAACCGATCTTATAGAAATCACAATCAAGCAGAACTCTTTAAGGTTCAATAATAACACATATGTTGCCAAAGATGGTGTGGGTATGGGACATCTAACATCCTCTGTACTGTCGGATATATTCGAATAATCTTTGGAAAAGGTTTTTATACTCAAAATCGTCAAAAAATGCGAACAAGATGAACTATTTACCTACATGAATAAAATACACTTGAATATAAATTTTACGATGGACAAAGGATCAAACGGACAACTCAACTATATAGATCTAGCTGTGATACGCAAGTAAACAGGATTAGACAACCAAATATACAAAAAAACTAACCACAACTGATCATACCATACACGTATATAATATCTAACCACCCCTCACAACATAAACTAGCAGCGTACAGGTCAATGGTGCAGAGACTCCACTCTATGTCCATGACTTTTATTTGTTACTCTAATAAACTAAGCAACATTTCAAGAATAACTAATAATTACACATACAAACAACGGGACTAACTGGCTGAAACGTACAGGAACGACCAACAGTGGATCCTGTTGCCATACGTAGGCAAAGAGACATACTATACAACTATCAAACCTACTTAAGAAATGCAAACTTCAAACTGCATTTAAAACTAACTACAACATTGAAAACAAACTGAAACGGAAACTGAATGATACATCAATATACGAGAACAGCGGCATATACAAGCTAACATGCAAAGACTGCAACATGGTGTACATAAGAAGAACAAAACAAAAAATAACGACAAAATACAAAGAGCACTTATGACCCTTCTTGAATAACGTGGCAGATTTCAACTACGTGACGCATTTACAAAACCACATGCTATCATATGTACTTCTTAGCTAGAAATAATATGCCAAATGGTTCTAGCTCAGGTTCTGGAATTAACAGAGGAGGTATTAAATAAGTAATCTAGATACCTTGCACATATATGAGCCCCACATTCAGGGTGTTAATTGCATTCATATCCCAACCACAAAAATACTTTTTTGAGCTAAACAGTACTCATAAAAAGTTCCAGATTAGAAGCTCGAATAGCTTGCATATTTTCAAGCAAAGACCAAGGTTCTACTGCCCTGCGTGATCGCATATCAATGCTTCCCGAAAAAAGATGGGGAAAAATGCTGCATCTAATGAACACAATATAGATACACAGAGAAAGCATGCTTCACATATAGTCCGCAAAGTGTAGCGGCTAGAACATCCACTATGTAAGCTAAAAATCCCTGGTTAAAATTCCATTGGTGACAAAGAGATTTTTTTCAAGTGGTTTTTTGGGCGGACTATAAACCATAGATTTCGTCAAAAATTTTTGACGAACCGGAGGTCTCGACGATTGTAAGACTGCGGAAGCTGCAATGGGCTGGACACATGAATCGTATGGATGAGCAACGGATACTCAAGAAGGTATTCATCGGGAGAACTCAAGGCTGGAGGCCAGTGAGGAAACCGAGGAAACGCTGGTCTGACTCGGTCGACGAAGACAGGTCATCGCTGCTCGGATTTTGGAATTGGAAGACGCGGCCAATGTCTGTCTGTTTGCAGGAAGCGAAGGCCCGAGAGGGGCTGTTGTGCTAAGAAGAAGAAGAAGACAAACTATAAATAGGCACAAAAGTTTAAAAACTTTCAATTTATCTGTAACAAATTTACGCAAAACATGGCTGTGTATCAGCTTTCTGATTAAAACATACAGGTACGTGCTAATACACTACGCAGTCCTAAACAAATTACACTCTATACAACTTGAAAAATGATCGTCGCGGATTGTGTAAAATATAACTGAAATTTTGTAAGAAACTTATCTTTCAGGGTTTTGTAAAATAGTTTTGCAAAACCCCACTAAAATCGCGTCCTGTCTGTCCGTCTGTCCGTCCGTGTGTCATAGCAAACTTTTCTCGCAAACTATTTAAGCTAGAAACATCAAACTTTGTATGCAAATGTAAAGTGGTGCTCTCTTCAAGATTCAACTACAAAAAATTTTTAAAGGTATTTAAGGGGGGTCTCCCCATAGAGGGGAGTGGCCCCTGAAAAAATTAATTTCTTTAAAGGTAGCCGGTATTGGTATCAAATGAAAGGTTTTGATGAGAGCTTTTCAAAACAGTGTTTAAACTGAAACTTTTTGCTTCAAGGGGTGTACAGGGAGGGGCAAATTTGTGGGCCCCCTTCGCGATTCGACACGTGTTGTCCAAAAAATCTGAAAAAATTATGGAGGTAGTTGTTTATGAGTACAACAACAATAAATACCTTAGAAATCAAAATTCACCCAGCTTTGTTGATAATAGTATGATATTAGAGTTTCACATTTTCCTCAATGAACTCGGATGGATACCTAAACTACTAAGGGTCCTTAAACTTTGTAAGTTTCATGAAAATAGAATGATAAACACGGAAGTCATAGCCATTTGAAATTTCTCCATTTGCAACAACAATAACATATGATTTCTTCTTGAAATTTTGAAATAAGGTCAATAATATAAATATTATTGGGTATTCATGATTTGAGTGATTTTTGTTGGTTCGCAACAACATGGCGACCGTTGAAAATAGAAAAACAATGGGTTTTCTTTTAAACGTGCACACCTCTTTGACATATTTCTTGACTTTATTCGTTGCTAATGACTGCATTTCTGAGAAGTTGGGTGCAAAACCCTTCTGACATGAGCGTAGGTCAGTCTGTCTACCCAACTTGTTTAATATTTTTGTTGGGAGCTGCAAAACACTCTGTTATCTGTCAAATAATCATATGGCTAATGGTTATTAATATTTCTCACCATCAGATACGCTTATAGCTATTGCTCGAGATGAGTTATAGGTGGCGTAAGATGTAAATACAAGTACAAATTAAACAAATTTACCTTACACAGAAAAATAAAGCTCCAAGTATACAATTCTATGATAAGACACGCGTCTATGTTATGCCTTTGTAAGACGGGTGCCTAGGCAAATAATTGAAGCGAACGTAGACGTACAACCATGAGCTGTATGAAATTACTCATGAGCGGGAGGTCTCAACGATTGTAAGACTGTGGAAGGTGCAATAGGAGATCAGTGAGGAAACCGAGGAAAGGCTAGTCTGACTCGGTCGACGAAAACAAATCATCCCTGCTCTGATTCCGAAATTGTAGGACGCGGTCAATGGTAGGAGAACCATGGAGGACTTTTTGCAGTAAGCAAAGGCCCGTAGCAGAGAAGCAGAATATATTTATATATATATATATATATATATATATATATATATATATATATATATATATATATATATATATATATATCTTTATAAAACATTGTTTTATTCAATCATTTATTTACAAAGCCCTTTCTGTAGAAGCCGTCTTCTGCTACTTTGACTTAATTTACCCGATGATTGAGATTATTGCGTACATTTATTTATTTACTAATTATCTCATTTATTTTGTAGAACACACAAGTAAACTTATGACAATACAAACAATTTGTATCTTGAATAATATCCAGCTCTGCTTCCTTAAAGCCTAAACATGCGCTTCAAATAGTTTTTTCTTTAGATTTTTCCATCCTTTAAATGGGACCGCATTCGAGGACAAAGGACTTTGCTGTTGCAAAAGCTCGTAGGATAGTGGAAAGTTACTAAGTAGGAGGGGTTGGTAATTGCTAAATAAGTTGTAGTAGCAGGAGAGTCCTCCTGCCAGAAGGGCTTTGTAAAATAATTAGTAAATCAAACAATTTATTCTGCATTTCAAAACTTGACTTACCTGTATATACAGATTCTATAACTTGAGTTCAAAAAAATATTAAAGCTTTTATGTTTTTAAACTCAACGCCATTTTGTTTCAAGTGTTTAGACCCCGTCGCTTAGTAAGTCATGATAACACATCAATATTACAAACCATTTCTAAAATTTTTATCAAAATTCCTACAGATTTGCAGTTGCTGTTATTGTTAAATATTCAATTGCTTTCTAGAAACTTAAATTGCAGCTTTTGAGACATTTAAGGGTCCAATCTTCATTTTATAGGCAAATATGTAAAATTTATAAAATATATTAATATTAACAAAGTTGATCGAATTTTGACTTTTAAGGTATTTGTGAACCTTGTACTCTTAAAGTCTCAGTACTGTGATTTTTTCAGATTTTTCGGGTCAAAGGTGTCCAATTTCGAGAGAGGAGACACACAATTTTCGTACATTTCCTCTTCCCCTGCACCCATCAAAACAATACTTCTCAGTTTAAGACCTGTTCTCCTCAAGACCTTTGATTTGATACCCATGTCGCCTACATGCGATGTAAATTTTTTTTCGGGAGTCACTCTTCTATATGGGGAGGCCCCCTTAAACACCTTATAAATTCCTTTTCGTGGTGAAACTTTCAAGGGGGCGTCACTTTGCACTTATTATACTTACAAAATCTTATGTTTCTAGCTAATATAGTTCGTGAGAAAATGTGGTGTGACAGACAGATGGGCAGACGGACAGACGGCACCCGATTTTACTAAATAAGATTATGTTTTAAGGTTTATTTTTCGATACATGCAAATAATCATTGTCATTTATAAATAAATTGGTAGTTTTTTAAGCATGTATCATATCACCAAAACATAAAAAGTGACTGTTTTTAAATCGAATTTTACACTTTTGATTTGTTGACGATGTAAGCAGAAATCGCTAGATATTTTTTTTCTCTAACTTTTATCCTCTGAAAATACCACATTCAGGATATATTCCCTATTTGATTTCATATCAACTGAAACGCTTAACACACATGCAACAATATAGTTTTGATGCAAAAGATATTGAATAGTATCCAACGGTTGAAATGTGAACGTGTTTCAAAATTTGCTGATGGCATATTTGTAGGTAGAAATTGCAATCTCAAGTCTCGCGTTGGAGAGGGCTTTTGAGAACAATGAACTGAACGAGTTTTGCGTTGCGATTGACATTAGTATTTTCACGATTGGAGAGTGTAGGTGCTTGAAAATTTAATATACATTTGCCTCCGTCCAATTACATACTCGTATTCAGAATTTCGTACGAATATAGCTGAATATGTGAAGATCTAATTCAAATAGCATTTTCAAATCAACAGGAAAAGTTAACCACACAATCTATAGATACATACCACCGAGTCTTTCTAGGAGAAACAGTAATCCCTTCAATATGTGGATTAGGAAATTGAATGAATTATTCTATTTGTTTTGTTGAGTTATAGCAATATACATGAAAAATATGAAAATGTACGAAACAATCAGTAATACAATAACTAAAAAAACTATTGCTGCAGGAATAGAGAAATATTGGCCATTCTTCTACAAGTGAGGCCTGCATCTTCAAAAACCTTAAAAAACTAACCCCGATAACAACTAATGTGAAAAGGGGCCAGATTTGGTATAGATGCTCGGAAGGGTCACTGTTACCGGTAAAGCCAATTGAAATCGAACACGAACACAATTCTGTAGTAGTCCATTTACCCTTATGTACTCAATTTTTTTTTCATAGGAACCAGTATATTTTTGATTTATTGTAAATCTAAATGACATAAATAAGGATTTCGTAAGATTAATCAATGAAACTGGCAACATTTTGAAAATCTCCACCGCCCCAATTTTGGGGCGCTGAGCACCGCAAACCACCAGTTGAATATATTTCAAAATTGTTCAGTTTCGACTTTATTACAGGGTAATCTAAATAAAACTATTGATGTAAAACGTTCATATTTTGAATTCAAAATTAAGTTCCTTTAACTCAATGCTACAACTGTCATTTGTCACTCTGTTCACTTCTGTCAATTGGCTCATTAAAATCATGTTATTGTCTATAAAACAATAACATGGTAGCAAAATGTAGTTCGATTTGAGTGGACCAACGTTTTTACAAGAAGATTGAGCAAGAGGATTGTTTTTTCGAAGAGATTTTCTCGAAACATGAAGGTGATAGTTGCTGGAATTTTGGTGACTGACAATCATGGAATTTCAAAGAGAAGTTAAAAGGTTCGGAAAACTGGAATATTTGAAAGAACATGGTGCGCAATTTATTGCAAGGAACTGAAGGAGCATACGAAGTCAGTATTGGAGAGTTGGTTCAACCGGTGCTGGCGGCTAATGCGAATGCGGCTGCGATTGATGCTCACAATGCGGCAATAAAAATTTGGAATAAAGCAGATCGCACCGCTTGTGAAATCATCATCAAGACAATTGATTCGAATGTCATGACTTTAATCGTCGCTTGCGAGACTGCTCATCAGATGTGGAACAAATCGCATGGTATTTATAAACAATGAACAAGGCAAACCGTTCGTTCAGACTGAATTTTTCAGTTTTGACATGAATTTAGCGGATGATATGATAAATCATATTGCTTAATTTGAAGGTTTGATTCTACGCATGCAGCAGCTGAAAGTTAAGCCCGACGAGTCAGCTTTGATGGGTAAAATTGCTGGAAACGTTGACTGACAGTTTTGAAAGTTTCAAGAAAGCTTGGTGAGCCAAGTCGGATGATCAGCAGACTCTTGATAACCTGATCAACGTGTTGACATCTGATGAGCACAAGCGGAAATTTTCTACAAGAAAAGGAGAATAATCTGACGGCACTGATGGCAACCAAGTTGAAAATCCAGTGAAAAGGTAAAAGTGGAAGTCAACAAGGTTCAAGTGGATGTCAGCAAGGTGCAGCTGGTAAGCAGGCCAAAGATGATGTCAAGTCCAACCAGAAGGGAAAGAAGTCGGCTTTTAAGTGCTACGTTTGTCACGAAACTGGTCATTTTCAAAGAGATTGTCCAAATAGGAAGAAGAACAGTGATGAGACGTCTGAAAATAAGGGTTCGTTAGTGTTCATTAGCGAAGTGTTCAGTGTGGAAGACAAAAACAAAGCTTGGATCATCGATTCTGGTCCGACGGAGTACATGACTTTCAAGAAAGAGTGGTATTCATTCTTTGTGGTTTTCTCTATTCCAGCAGAGATTCGTATCGTAAACAATTCTGTGATGAGGGCTTTTGGTAGACGAAATATTGACTTTGAGGCACTTGTGAATGGCCGTTGGACTTCTTGTCACATGTAAAACGTGCTGTAGCTAGGAGAAATTTATTCTCTGTTACGTGTGCACTGGACAAAGGTATGACTTTCAGCGCATCCAAGGATAGCTATGAATTCCTGCTTGATGGTGTTGTCAAGGCTCAAGGTGTGCGATCTGGTCAACTGTTCAAGATGATGCTCAATGTCAAGGAGCCGGACACTTCCTATGTGAGTGGATCAAATCTGGCGGTCAAAGACTCTCTTCAAGTCTGGCATGAGCGTTTAGGTCATCAGAATAAAAGACATGTTGTGAGGATACTCAAGAATCACGGAATTGAAGTACAACAGGGCGACGAATGCTGTGGATCATATGTAGAAGGTAAACAACATCAAGAACCATTCAAGTCACGTCAACAGCGTTCATCTGTGCCAGGAAAAGTGATCCATGCTGATGTCTGTGTTTCACTTGCACAGGAGTCTATTGCTAGTGCCGTAATCCGAGAGAAGTGGGTAACTAAAGGCGTCAAAGTAGCTTTTGTTGGTTACTCGGAAGACATAGATGGTTTTAGTGACTGGAAGAAGGATACAAGGCAGGTGATCCGAAGTCATGAGGTAGTTTTTGGTCCAGAGCATTCCTCTAAAGTTCTAGCTTTGTTTCCTGGTGGAGAAATTGAATATCCTGTCAAGCCCCGCAATTCTTCCAGAGTGCTGAACTCACCTGAAGCTCCGCACGTACCTGAGGTCCCGGATATTGTGTTGCCAGTCATTCCTGCTGAACCGCAAATTGAAGAAACTCCTAAGGCTGCAAAAGATACCACTCAATGACGTATTCGAGATAGAAACCTGCAAAATTGAGTGAAATGTTTCTTGCAGAGTTAGAGGAACCTTGAGACTACAAAGAAGCCATGAAGCCGGGTAATCGTGAACACTGAAAGGTTGCGATGAAAGAAGAAATGTCTTCACTGAAGGGAAATTCAACCTGGGTTTTAACGGTGTTACCTCCAGGAAGGAAGACAATTGCTAATCGCTGGGTCTATCGTATCAAACGAGATGCAGAAGGGAAGGCTTGTCACTACAAAGCTAGGCTTGTCGCGAAATGTTATAGTCAACAAGAAGGTATTGATTATCATGAAACTTTTAGTTTTGTAGCTCGTTTTGATACTATCAGGGCGATTCTAAGTGTTGCTGCCAGGGAAACCCTGGAGTTGGCCCAATTTGATGTGAAGACGGCATTTCTAAACAGTGTTTTGGATGCAGAAATATAAATGGATCAATCTGAAGGCTTTGAAGATGGTTCTGGTCATGTGTGCAAGCTGATGAGAAGTTTCTACGGACTAAAGCGATCTCCAAGGTGCTGAAACAACCTGTTCAAGGAGATTCTTATCAAGTTTGCTCTAGTCCAGGGTGAAGCTGATCCATATCTTTCCTTTTGAATGTCTGGTGAGGATAAACTCATCATTGTCCTTTAGATTGCTACAACACAGAAGAGTGTGATTTAAGAGTTCCTGAGGAAGCTGGAGATGGAGTTCAAGATCACACGTGAACCGCTTGGCTGTTTCCTGAATATGCTCATTAAACGTGAAGAAGATGGTTCAATCCCTTTGAGTCAGAAGGTATACGCGAAAAATCTTCTTCAGGAATTCAACATGGCAGTGCAGTTGGAAGAGAAAACTGGCTTGAGAACATTTGCTCCTTACCGTGAAGTTGTAGGATGTTTGATGCACTTAGCTGTTGCTACTTGCCCTGACATCACGTTTGCAGTCAATTATGTATCGCAGTTCTTGGAGGATCCGAAAGATGTCCACTGGTTGCTGGTAAAGAGAAAGCTGAGATACGTCGAAGGGTCTACGTCAGTTGGTATCAGGTACGAGGCTGGTTCCAAAGGAAGTGTCTTGAAGGCCTTCAGTGATGCAGACTATGCTGGTAAATCGGATACTCGCCAGTCTGTTAGTGGAATCGTTTTCATGCACAGTGGGGGACCGATATCCTGGGCTAGCAGATGTCAAGGGAGAACTAAGGCTGAGTATCTCATTGCTAGTGAAGCTGCCAGGGAATCTGTGTGGTTGTCTCAACTGTTCGCAGAAGTCTCTCCCATACATTTCCAGAAACCTGTTGTACCTGATAAAAGCTAGGTAAGCGAGATACCCTTTTGCTTGTCTAGTTTGTGATAGCGTATATAACTGAAAAGCGTTATTCACGGAAGCATTCAAGGGCCACATCAAAAGTTGCCAATACCATTTTTTTTTTATTTATGCTCATGTGATAGCAATCTATATTTTGATCGAGGCGATCAACTCCATCCATGTATTTGCTGTACATTTGTACACAAAAATGCAATGGCGCGTTCTTCTTACAGTTTGTATGAATCGTACCTGTTCCTTGATGGCCAGATTCCCTCAAAACGGTGAGTAATTTTTGCGATGTAAAAAAAAATTTTCAATGAAAACATGCACCGGGAACCTGTAGGCAATTTGGAAATTAAGCTTGTAACGACGGATCCTCCAACACCTAGATTTGAATCAGTGTTGCCTGTACTTGCTCCTTGATAAGGTAAAGTCTGTATAAGATACCCCAAGCGTGTTGCCATACACCAACTTTTAAAACCGGAACGGAATTATATTACCATAGATATGGTATTTTGTAATGTGATGTCCAGAATACGGGATTATTAATTCATCGATGCTAACTTCGTTGTAACGACGCCAATAATTTATCCATTTTCCGTTTAGTTTATTTCATAAAAGTTGGACTTTGTGAACTTATCCTGAACGTTATCAGAAACATGCATAAACCTAAGTATTTGTTCAAATTGTGATCGGTATACTACATTCGCTACACTAGGGTGGTAGGTGCCGGCTCCAGTGTCCCAAAACTATGATTCCTAGCTTGGACATTATATCCACTAAGTAAAAATATTGCTAATACAAGGCGAATTTCATCTTTGTTACATAAAAAAGCTTTCCTTCAAAAACTGCATATCTTTTTGAACTTTCAACGATCAAATTCACGATCTCTTTCTTTGATATTCCGGTAAATTCTTTCTTTTCCACTTTTTTTTCTATGGCCTTCTTTCTTTTTTTTTGGATTTTAGCCATTGAATAAGATGCGATCTCTGACAGAGGGACGTTATCATCACTTGAATCTGCGTGCCCTAATATTTTGGACTGTAACACTGGCCCTGTTTTTTGCACGCATTCAAGTTGCACCTCAGCCCAAAGTTGATTCCCTGACAAATGTTTCAAGCCTCCCACAACCGCATCTTCCTCGTCACTAACGCCATCGCTCATCATATGATTGCTTGGAGGGTATGCGTAGATAGTACCCTCAATAATATTATCTTCTATATCTATAATTTCAGCCAAAGACAACCTGAAAGAAAATTATTAATAGATGAATACAAAAAACAATGCACAAGCGTAAATGAGGTACGTAAATATATACCAGAAATCAATACAAAGAAAACATAACATCCAAAATACGAAGTATAAAATCAACATGCGAGTATGCACTCAGCGCACCATAATGGAGCCCAGCAAACAATGCCTCTAAATATCTATATCTCAAAAGAAACAATCAATTTTCGGTATAAAACCTACTAACCATATATGATTCCATACAAAAAAAATTGATTTAATGGTCTAACCAATAAATAAATTAATCATAAACTTACTTTTTACCACATGACACCGTGGTCATGGCACTTGCACTTTTAATTTTACAAATGGTAGAAAAAATGGCGCCAAAATTTTGTGATTTTGGTTTTTTCAGGTTGCCAAATTGCAAAGAAAAGCAAAAGTACAAATAAAAATGATTTATGGTCGACTTATATATTAAATCAACCTTGCCGTTTTTAAAATGGGACGGTGAGCCCATATGGGTTAAATATAACACAAGGAATGTGAAATAATTTTAAGTTTACTTAAAATAATTTGTTAGTTATACCGATAGCGGGTTTCCAGTTTGGCACGTTTTAGTGGTTAGTAAAAATATTTGTGTTTGCCGTATTAATATTCTGATTTAACAGTTCTTGAATGAAGGAATCAGGAGTAGAAATCCGATTGAATAAACGTTTGATACTCAACTCAATCATATAAAATAAGATGGGCTTGAATATGGTCACGTTGCGAAGAGAAGTGTGATTATAATATTTTTTTATTTGGTTGTCTTTACTTAGAGAGGCGTTTCATACGAACTTTACTTTCGAAACTTTGCAATTCTTTTGCAATGGTAGATAAGACAGAAAGAAAAATAGGTGATTATTGGTTGAATTACTTTTTAATACATCAAAAGTTAACAAATTTACTTAAGGGGGAGAGGATCCAATAAAAACCCTATTGAAATTAAATGCTATGCCCGTCTGTCCATCACAGCAGTTTTTCTCCGAAACTATTGAAACTACAGCTATGAAACACTGTAGGATGGTCAGAAGTGGGGTAATCTCTTGTCAATTTTCAGAGAGGCTTAAGGAGGGGCTCCTCATATAGAGAAGTAATCCCTCAAAAAAAATTTTCACCTCTCTATGAAATCATGAATATTGAAGTCTGATCTTTTGAGTCAAATGAATGCATGAAACTCTCAGCAGACACGCTATTCTCACGTCTAAGTTACATGATGACTGGGATAAAAACCAGTAGATTAGACAATAACCTCTGAGCCGTTGACACAAGCCATCACCGGACATGCTATTTTCAGATAAAAGCCACTATAGAGAACAATATAGGCTCTGAGCTGCCCGACTTCAATTGTTGGCAGATACGTTGCATTCAGTGCTAAGTCAGATGTCCTACTGCCATTCAGGCGTAGCCTCTGAGTTGTTGATCGAAAACGGTTTGCAGATACGTTACCACGCAAGTACATTTTAAACAATCCACTATGTTTCCCCGCTAAATAAAAACATTCTGACTGCTGAATACTAAACAATTCACCGATAAAACCCCTGTGAATAACACAAGAAAAGACCGGCATACATAATCAGCAGCTGAAGTTCTACAAATCACCACCAGTGATGTCATCACAACCCTGTCCAACTCTTGAGAACTCGCTGTACCGCCAGAGTGGGTCCGTGACCACTCTATTGAGATAAATCTTGCACGCTGGACCACGCCGCTTAATACACCCATGGTCGAGCCGGAAAACCAGCGGGAAGGAGGTGGGAGCATCGTTGAGTATTGCCATATATACAGTAACCTGCGCCGATTTCCGCATCTCACTGTGACGAAAGCGGAGCGGAAAGAGCTTGCAAAGCAATTTAAATCCCTGGAGGTGGAATTCGAAAAAGAGAAGCGCCGTAAGCGGGAGGCCTCAAATGAACCCACAAACAACAATAAACCAAATGAACAGATGTGTTTTTTGAAATGAATAAATGCACTTAAAGACAAATTGGTGAGCTCTACTAGGAGAACTTTATTTATTTCTACGTCTAGCACTCGTTGCGTGTAGACGTGTTTTTAATTCGCTCCTGTAAAGAATTTTTATAAATGGAGGGATGGGATGGAGGAGCCCGACGGCTTCCCACTGCTGGGGGACCCAGAGCCAGGCATTTCTAAAATGACAAATGATAAAATCATAAAGCGGAAAAACGAACAAGACAGCTGTGAGCATGAAAAGCGTATTACGCTTTCAACCGAAGAGTACGAAAAAGTAACCAGGGAAAACGCAAGGGTTATGAAACAAAACAATGAGTTGAAACTCCGTATACAAAGTTTGGAGGATATGGTCCGGACATTATCAAATGCGATCAAACCAAAAGTGATGAAGCCACAGAATACGTCCAGCAAAGAAGAATCGATAACTAAGAAGAATGAGAAAAAGGAAACAACAACAAGCAAGAACAACGAAAAAACAGCACCAACGCAGAAGACTCCAATATTTAAAGCAAAATCGCAAGGTACGAGCAAGACATCAATCCATGATGCTGAAAACATCATGAGCGCAGGAGGAGCGAACGACAGCGCCAATTACTATGCGGTGCTGTCTGCAATGAACGGCGAAATGGACATCGAGATAGAGTGCAACGATAGCGTATGTAATATTGAAAGTAGTAATAATTTCATTCAATATTTAAAATCAAAAAATAAGGAAAAGGAAAAGAAGCCAACCGGTGTGTCTGCTGGTTCTCCTAATAAAATTAATAAGATAAATGAGAAAGTTCCTCCAATTAACGTGACAGCCGATCATAAAATCGATAACTTTGAAGCGAAGAGATTGATCGCTGATAAACTCACAATCAAGACAAAAACACTGGCTGATTTCAAACTGGCGAAAGATGCTCTTAGTAGTGTCAAAGCTTCCCACTTTACATACACACCAAAGGCGGATAAAAATCAGACCTTCCTATTGAAGGCCTTGGACTGTGGGGGAATACAGTTGATCTCCTTGAAATGTTGCAGGAAGCAGCACCAGCTGCTAAGTTCATTAGTATGAAAAATTTTGCTACAAGGAGATCAACTATTGAAAGTAAAATATTACCATTTTATTTGGTCCAAATTTCTAACGATAGCAGTCCAAGTGCCCTCCAACAGGTAAGCTACTTAAACTTCAGAGGTGTGAGGTGGGAACACCTTCAAAAAACTGAGGTCAACCAGTGCTACAGGTGCCAAAGATTCGGTCATTCGGCTGCCAATTGTGCCATGCACTATCCTCGTGTTCAATGCAAAGATATCCACGCCCCGGTGAATGCAAATTGGCTCAGATGGAGCCAAAAGAAAAATTATACTGTGTTCATTGCAGTATATTTGGACATCCAGCATCATATTGAGGATGACCTCGGTATCAAGGAGCAAGAGTTAAATTTTCCCCAAAACAAACCAAACTAGATCACAATTTATTACCTCCCAACTTCGTTAAACACGGGGTATCACGTGCGCTTGCTGCTAAAAGACCAGCAGACAACAATGTCAATAAAATATATAATGCAAGTGGCAATAATGAGCTGCTTCTCAATATCTACCAACAGCTTGAATCTCTTTCAGATAGGATAAATAAACAAGACCAAAAAATCAATTTCGTTTTTCAACGTTAAGGCCAACATGCTTCGAAACAGGTTGTCATCCAGTCACATTCCCATGGATAGGATTCGTCTCATCTAGCTCAACGTCAACTCCATTGTTACTATACATCGGCGTGATTATCTCCTTGAATTCATTGTTAAGCAAAAGCCTGACATCATGTTTCTCACTGAAACCCACCTCAATTCATGGCACTCCATGACATTCAAGGATTTCGAATTCGTAAGAAACGATAGGGTAATATGTGATGGGGGAGGTGGCACCGGGATATTGGTTCGAAGACCCTATTGTTTCCAAAATATTGAAAGTGTCCGTAATCAAAATTTCACTGCCAGGTGCGGATAACCTCTTCGTTATCTCTGCCTATGCAACTGGTGGAACTGTTCTCAACCTCAAGGAGGAATTCAGTTCCTTGTTTGAAATACTCGGATTGAACAGGCTGCATAGTTATAATATTCTTGCTGGTGACCTGAACGCCAAACATACATCATGGCTGAATGCCAACAATAATCCAAGAAGTGTATTCCTTTAATCGTGGATAACAGAGAACCAAATTGAATACAGCTGCAATCTATATGAGTCGGAGTTCCCAACATACCCTAGGACAAATTCATATTTGGACCTCTGCATTGCTGACGCAAGACTTGAATTCAGCTTTAATAGTCCTCAACAAAAACCGCAGGTGCTTCCTTATGATAGCGACCATAACGCAATCGTAATAGAAATCAATCATCAAAGGGATGATTTCTTCCTCATTTCAGTTCAACATGAAAATCATCGGTTAAACTTCGAAAAAACAGGCTGGGGAAAGTTTCAAAAGAAGTTTAATCGGGAGTATCAGAAGCAATGTCCCCCTTCTGATAATGGCAACTCTTGCTCAATGGCTCCTAATGACAGGAATCTAACTAACGATGAAATAGATGTCTATTTGTCGAAGTTGGAGAAGCTGACGTCGGAAACGATTGAGAAAGTCGTTCCCAAGATTAAACATCGAAACAATATGGAAGGATATGAAACACCAACCATCACAAGGTTGAAAAGATTGAAAAGCCTTCTTCTCACACGCGTTAACAATATTTATCGACGATTTTTGGAGTACAACCATCCCTCGTTAGCTTTGTTAAAATTACATCTAAAGGATGTCCGGAACTTAGTCCGGTCATACTTCAGGAGTGAGGTCACCAATCAATGGCCGGAAAAATTGAGAGGTATTAGCCCGCAGGACCTAGACGGCGTTTTCGCGAAAGTGAAAAGCATATTCCACAAGAAGTCTCGAGTGTAGGTATCGAATCTTGAAGTCACTAGTGATGAGATAAATCTTCTCGATAGGGCTGGTATCAAAATTGATAGTACGACTCCGGATAGAAATAAAAACAGGATTATAGGTGAAGGATTGGATAAACTTGCCCTGATTGAAACACATTTTAAATTGGTTCTTCTACCAAACCCTGAGAGAGGGAATGAAATATTTTCAGAGATCGTTGAAGCAAAAGCTTCTGAGTTCAAATCGAGCCTGAACGGCCAATCAATTCTTCATTTCAATGAAACATTAACATCTGACTTCATACCGAGCTTGAATCTCATTGATTATTTTGTCAGCTATGAAGACTTGTGTTTCATATTTTGCAGGATGAATAACAAGAAATCATGTAGTCTTGATGGTATTCCAAATGTAGTTCTCCGACATTTGCCTGAGGCTGCAATTAGGAATTATTGCATATTGTTCAACTCAAATTGTTGAGCAATTCATATTTCCCAAATGAATGGAAAAAGGCTAAGGCATTTCCAATCTTGAAGCAAGGAAAAGAATCTTCATGCTCTAAAAGCTATCGCCTAATCAGCTTGCTGCCTAATATCAGCAAGGTGTTTAAAGTGATACTCAACAGAGCATTAAACGCCCACGTTGAGGAATATGAGTTGATGCTGAATTGCCAATTTTGTTTTCGTGCCAGGCATTCGACCATACATGCAATAACGAAAGCAACCTCAGACATCTGTTGGAAACTGAATGATAGACAATGCGTTGGAGCATGTCTCATTGATATGGAGAAAGCCTTTGATACGGTATGGTTAGATGGATTGATTTCAAACTCCTTCAGGACAGGTTCCCCAGACACCTTCTTGCCATGACGTGCGATATGTTATACGGAAAATGGTTTGTTGTAACTGACGGAAATCTGACAACAATGCGCGAATTCAAGGTCTTGAATTGTCTACAGCAAGGAACAGTTACCATGCCTCTGCTCTTCTCAATCTTCATTCGCAAGCTTTGATTTTAGCGTCTTACCAACGCAATCATTGGTAGCGTTTGCTGATGATCTGATCATCTATACGGCTGACTAAAAAGCTACAATAGTGCAGGCAATCTCCAAAAAATGTTCAATGATGTGCAGCTGTACACTGACAATTTCCGAATGAAAATCAATGCGCAGAAGTGTGAAACAATCTTGTTTCGGACAACGCTACAGGGGGTCAGTCAAGATCTGAAACGTTATTAGAAAGATTTCCACATCATGGCTGGCGAGGGTAGTTCAGAACGAGTTCCATAGAAATACTATGTTTGATACCTCGTTGTTTATCTCGATCGGTATCTGTACTGTTATGACTATGTGAAAATCATGCTTAGTAAAGCACAAAAAGAAGTCATGGCCCTACGAAGACTCTTTCATTCCAAATACATTGATCAAAAGGTCAAAATTATCTGTTACAAGACCTTGGTTGGACCAGTTTTGACATATGGATGTCAGATCTGGTACAACCAGAGTGTTAGTACTATGGAAAAATTAAGAGTTTTCGAAAGCAAATGTCTTCGTGCATGTACTGGTTTGTACAGCAAGCCTGAGACGGATTTGAAACATTATATATCAAATAGAAGAACCTATCAAACTGCTGAAGTGACCAGAGTCGATTTCTTCATATTGAAACTTCTTCGGAATCATATCGCAAAATCTATGACTGTGAGTGAAAACCCTTGGGTTTCACAACCATTTCACCCTACAGATGAATATATTGCGACTTGCCTCGCTACTGGCTTCATTCCTCCAGAAGCATTCGTGTATTTGGACATGAATCGATATGTTTTCGATTCCAACGGCGTCCCAGTCATTTACCACATATATCGACGGGCCACCAATAAGAAGATTAAATTTCCTCCGAATTTGAGTTCACGAGACCAACAATTCTAATGGAGATACTCATTTGCTAGATTCGTTGAAGCTGATCGAATTTAGATGACGCAATCCAGATATTGGTGGCAGAATGACAATGTCTAAATTATTCGTGCTTATTTCCAGTTTTTGTGTTTTTCGTTATTTAGTTTTTGAATTTCAGCTCATTATTGCTAGATTTAGTATTGTTGCTCATTTTTGTTAAAAATTAGGTCTAGGTTAGGTATATGTCATGTTTGTTATATATGGTTAGAGATAAGGTTAAACGCTATTTACATTCTTGCCCGAACGGAGGAAAGAAACATAATATAAGTAATTTTTGAATAATGCTGGTTGGTTTTTTCTCCTTTTTCCAATTGAATCAAAAAATATGAAATAATCTTAATTAATTTAAATTTGCAAGTGTATTTTTTTCATTGAATGTGTTTAACTGATAACGTATAAATTTAGAGAGCCATTCGGGCCATTAAGTTTTTTATAGTTTTATTGTTTGGAATTTGCTTTATGTTCTATTAAATAAAGCGCTTTTGACTTTGACTTTGGAGGAAAGAAACAATATATAGTTTTACAAGTGAAGAGAAAACACGTTTATTGCTTGGCACTCTATTGAAAAACAATTGACCCGAGTCTCAAGTGAGCTGGGCTTTTTTATAACATTCTTAATTACATTCCGTTATGATGCTCTGCTTATCTTAAACTTGTTTTGTGGACGACATATAGTTGTGTGCGTGGCATTAGTGCAGCCGATGACGTAACAGCTCCACACAAAGTCTGAGGACTATAATTAGTCTGAGGGACTGATTTAATTTGAATTTTCAAATTTTTGTTTTTTTATTTAAAATATACGAAGAGGATCAGTAATGCCACAGTTAATATTATGGTTACTGAGGTTCCCATGATTGTATGAATTTTCTTTTCAAATTTCAATTCTGTAATATGCTTTAAATTATCTATCTGAATTTTTTCAAGTTCGTTAAAAATTTATTGCT
Organism: Odontomyia ornata; assembly: GCA_963969285.1. Classification (NCBI taxonomy): domain Eukaryota; kingdom Metazoa; phylum Arthropoda; class Insecta; order Diptera; family Stratiomyidae; genus Odontomyia; species Odontomyia ornata. The sequence continues at coordinate 139,566,708 of OZ017740.1, forward strand.
ATAATTTTTCTTTTCTTGCTATTGGTATCAAGTTATGATTTTTGCAATGCTTTTGGTTTTTTTTTAATTCTGTATAATAAAGTTTTAATGTGCAATCGTTGAAATTGATCTGATATTTTCCTTCTAAGTTCCATTGTCGTTCATCACATGTACTTTCTTTTTTTAAATTTTTCTGATTAATAATAATTCATCCAGGATTGATTTCTCAAACAAAAGCTTTACCAGTGACAAGTATGCACGTCTGGCTATTTTTGAAACATAAATTTGTCATTTTTAATGCTTTTACATAGTTTTCATTGTTATAATCGTACTAAATTTGATTTACTTTTACAAAAGCCGTCTCTTGAAATGATGTTTCTTTATTTTCGGAATCGGGTATGGTTGTTCACATATAGGAATTGGTATTGATTATTCCGATAGGTATTCTTATCATGAAAAGCAATTATTTATCATCATATTGGTTAATGAGTACGTTAGATACTATTAATTTTGATTTTTCTATATTTATTTTATTTTTATATATTTCCTCTGGAGTGAGTAAATTTCTTGATATCAATTTTAATTTTGATGACATTATATTGTCTTGTAATATTTCAATTTTGTTTTGTGAATTCTGTAAACTGTTTATTAATTTAACATATGCAATTTCTTTTTCCCACTTATCTGTAATATCTATTATTTGTTTACTATCTCTACGTATGTAATTTAATATATTCTCAATTGATTTTTTTTAAATCGATTATAAATTTCAATATGTTTATTTGAATTTTCGATTACTGCATGTTTATTTGAATTTACAATTCTCCTTTGTTATTCTATTTCTTCTCTATCGTCATTGTCCATTACCAAAAAGTATTTTATAAATTGATCTTAATGGATTTATAACTCCTCTTTTTATTCTAATACTTGGAATCAAAGTTAAGTATTGAGCTTGTATATTAATTATTTCGGTTCGCAAGGTCCTAGTTTGTTCAGGACAAAAAGGATAGGGATGTGATGCATTTTGAATATCTTTAAAACTTCTTGAATTAGGGATAAATTGACATAGTGTAATATTATTTTATATTTATTGACTAAATTAACTTTTTCTATTCTTATTTCTGCGTATCCTGTCTCTGTATCAATAGGTTCTACTGTCAGTAATGCAAATACGGGTATATGTTTTAAATCAAAATTATTAATTAATAATTCTTGAAATTGGTTATATTTATCATCTGATATTTCGGTATAAATTGCGGTTTGTCTGCTATAAAGGAATTTTCTAAGTTTCTCTACTAGTTGGTCATTTATTTCATTTTCATTTATTATTAATCGTCTATGACAATGTATTCGTAAATATGATTCTTTAGAGTTGGTAAGCAATATTTGTTGCAAATATTTATTTATGTAGGTATCTTTTATCAGTATATATTCACTTGAATCCATCTCAGCTGAATGTTGTGTTGGTAATTCTTCTACATTCATACGTTCGCTTGAAGTTGCTGTTTTTTTTTCTAATATGGTTAAAATATTCCATGCATCATTTATTATACGCGACAGGTAATCTGCGGATATATTATCTTTTCCTTTAATATATTTAATGTTGATTTTATATTCTCCTAGTTTCAAAATCCATCTTTGTATTCTCTGGTTAATATCTTTGCCCTTGTATTTTTTGTATAACCACTCTATTGGTCTATGATCCGTTTATAAATTAAATTGTCTTCCGTAAATGTATGGTCTAAAATAATTTACTGACCAAACAATAGCTAGCAATTCTTTTTCGATTGTTGCGTATTTTCGCTCGTGATCATTCAGTGCTCTAGATATATATGATACAGGATGTCTTGATTGACTTAAGACGGCTCCTATGGCATAGTCACTTGCGTCTGTAGTAATATCAAATTCTTTTTTAAAATCGGGATGTTGTAAGACTGGCTCTGTAGTTAGGGTTTCTTTTAATTTAGAATATGCTTCTACATATTCAGGATCATTTATGTTTATTTTATTATCTTTTTTTAAATACTTCGTCATTGGTACGGCTAACTTTGAGTATTTTTTTATAAATTTTCTAAAGTAGCCCGTAATACCGAGACAGGATTTAATTTCCTTTTTAGTTTTGGGTATCGGGATTTTTTGAATCTTTTCTATCTTCTCGGGGTTAGGTTTAATTCCCTGTTCATTAATTATATGACCTAGGAATGTAGTTTGTAGCTTGTAGCTTGTTTTAGTAATTTAAATATTTTTTCGATGTTGCACAAATGTTCTTCCAATGAGGTCCCAAATATTAGTATATCATCAAGGTACACTACACAAATTTTATTTATTACTTCGGCCAATATCTCATTCATCATGCGTTCGAACGTCGCTGGTGCGTTCTTAAGGCCAAAAGGCATACGAAGATATTCGTAATGTCCTTGCGCTGTTGAGAAGGCTGTCTTCTTTATGTCGTTGGGGTGCATCTTTATTTGGTGAAACCCTTTTGCGAGATCTAACGTGGTAAAATATTGACTACGACCTAGTTTATCTAATATGCCGTCTTTATTGGGTATAGGGAACTTGTCGTCAATAGCTACAGCGTTAAGTCTGCGATAATCTATTGTCATTCTCCATTTTTTAATTCCATAGTTATCTAACTTCTTTGCCACCATTACAACTGGTGAGTTGTAGGGGGAGTTACTTTTTCTGGAAATATTATCTTTTAGCATTTGCTTAATCTGTTTTTCAATTTCTTCGTCGTGTATTTGAGGATTTCTGTACATTTTTGAATAAATTGGTTCTTCAGTGGTTGTTCGTATTTCGTGAACAACTGTACTGGTAGCACTTAGTTTATCTCCTTCGTTATAAAATAATATTTTATATTTTCTGATTAAACTTCGTAGTTTTACTTCTTCCTCATAATTCAGATGTTTAGTGTCTACAATTATTTTTTCTACTGGTTCCATTATATTTATTTCATCGAACTTGTATATTTCTCCTAATATACTCGTATAATTGGTTTTGTCTTCTTCGAATGTTCCTGTTCCTTTATTAAAATTTATTTCTGCGCGGAAGGCTATTCGATTGTCTATTTGTTAATTCTTGAGGAGTTTTTATTATACGAGTAGTTTCATCTTCGATTATTTTTCTACCTGCTATAGTATTTAATTGTAGTTTAATTTTTCTTTTATATTCATTATTTATATATTCTTTATCCATCAAGGATATAGACGATCCTGTGTCTATTAATGCTATTAAAGTTTTATTTCGTATAGTTAATTCTATCATGAGCAGTTTATAGTCGTTGAGGCAGGCAACTGAAAATTTGCCTCCTCTACGATTGGGGATTCTTTTTTTGCTTCTATATTATCTACACTCATAGGAACTCCTCTTTGAGGTTGAGGTTGTCTACTAAATTGAGAGTTATATTGGGGATTATATTGTTGATGAAATTCTTTACGATATTGATTTGAATTGGGACGGTAATTAAAATTTGGGTTTGGATATCTGAAATAATTTTGTTGTTGTGGAATATGAAATTGATTAGAATTATTTTTTATAGGTGGTCTAAATTGGTTTAATTGATGAAAATATTGGTTTCTAGGTTTAAATTGAGGGATATTCTTATTATGAAAATTTGGTTTTACTTGAGGACTTTCTTTCCTCATATGGTCCTTTACAATTGTTAAATGTCCTATTTCTAATAGTTTCTGGTATGCTGATGATATATTCGATACACGTTCTGTTCTTAACCATGATGAATCGTATGGTGATAACTTCTCTAAAAATTTTTTCAGGAATCGTTCTTCGTTGTTTGTAGGTGAATAATCTATTGGAGGATTCGCATCTAACTTGAACTTCTGCATAATTTTATTCTGGATTGCTTGTAATTGGTAATATAAATCTTCAACATCTCTTGCTTGAATTCTTTCTGCTTTTTCACGCAATGCAGTGTACGTTTCTGGTATGCCACAATGAAGGATTAAGGCTGCTTTGATTGCTTCCCAATCTATTCCTATTACTGTTAGTCTGGCTTGTTCAGCTCGTCCTTGTAGCTTTCCTAGTAACACGCTGTATATGATCATCCTTTGTTCAACTACGTCTGGACTGAGGGTGATTATTCGTTCGACATATTCTATGTAATTAAATAGTGAGTACCCTCCTTCGCCACTGAATACGGGTGATCGCTCAGCTAAGTTGAGTGATGCTGCAAAATCTAAAGCCATTTTGGATTAAAGTCTAACTGTTACCTAGTCAACTGATTTGTAGTTGCTGTGAAAATGCTTCTGGGTTCTTCGTTTTTACTTTTCACTTGTATTTATTATAGATTGTAAATCTCGATTAGGTTTTGTACCAGTCTCTGTACAAATTTATGAGCTTTAATGGCTTGTTCACCTAATGGTCTTCGATTTGACAAACTTTTAACTTGAATCTATTAAACGATTACTGTTTATTACGGTATGAACTCGTTTTTATTATTGTCATCACTTGGATGAAGTTAATATTCACTTTAGTTATTTGATTCACAATTTTAATTTGCAATTTTAATACTTTCACGAATAATTAAATTGTAGCTTCTTTCACTTACGGATACTTATATTATTTAACTATCCTACCGACTGCGCCATTTACATTCTTGCCCGAAAGGAGGAAAGAAACAATATATAGTTTTACAAGTGAAGGGAAAACACGTTTATTGCTTGACGCTCTATTGAAAAACAATTGACCATAGTCTCAAGTGAGCTGGGCTTTTTTATAACATTCCTAATTACATTCCGTTATGATACTATGCTTATCTTAAACTTGTTTTGTGAACGACATATAGTTTTGTGCGTGGCATTAGTGCAGCCGATGACGTAACACGGTTAAGTTAGGAACATTGTTATAGAATTTTTTTGTATGAGATAAAGTTTTTGATTGCATTTTATTTGAATTAAGTTAAAACATATTAGGTGTAGGATCAAATTTCACTGTTGTGTTAAAATTATAAATAATTTTAGGATAGTCTTGGTTGGTTTTTTCTCCGTTTTCCGATTAAATTTCAAAATATGTAATAATCCTAATTAATTGAATTTGCTATCGTTTTTTTTTCGAAGAAATATGTTGATAATACCGTATAAATTTAGAGAGCCATTTGGGCCATTACGTTTTCGTATGTTTATTATTTGGAATCTGCTTTATATTCTTCAAAAATTTATACCGATTAGGATTGAATAACGCGCTCCTGTCTTTGACTTTGACTAGGAGAACTTAAGCGTGGAGTAATTTGGAAGAGAATATTTTGTTTAGATCTTAAAGGTCGGTAAACTAGATTCGCGTTTGCATCGAAACCATATATATACTTGATGTTTTGCTAAACGAAACTCACCCCAAGCAGTTAAGCATGAATGATAGGCTTAAAACCCCTCCACTTTCTAAGAAGACTCATGTGCATATGGCACAATACTTGAATGAATTGGTTTGGTTTTATTTGGCAGATATTTTATGTTTGCTGCAGGTATTCATTTATAACAGACTGTAATATTTTTACTTTTAGTCTGATTCTCTGACAAAACTTTCAAGGAAAGAAAAAGCTCAAACTGTTATTTTTCAGAAGTTATTTGACATTTTATTGCTTTTAAATTGAGGCTTTTCAGAATTAAATATACTTTACCATACTAGTATGGGTGGACAGATAGATCTACGCTGACAAATGCACTCATATTAAAGTAGGGTCTAGTGTGGATAAGTGATTTATCAAATAAAAATTCTAGCATTGATTTGTGGTCTGCTAAAATTACACAAACTGAACATTTCTTTAATGAAAAATGCTATCCCCAGACCTCCGCTACCGTTTGAATACAGTCACTTTCATTCATTCCACCAGCAACTATTATTCCGGCAAGTTAGATAGTATCTATTTTCAATTAATTTGTATACATCACTTAATCTCCAAAGGATATATCTTGCCATTCGGTTGGATATTGCAATGTCCTTTAATCCATCGCGTGGTCTGTACAACTCTTTGAGAGCTAAATTCTCAGGGTGCAGAACATTCCATCAATGGTAAAGTATGTTTGCACGTTTAATTAGTGTTTGTAGACTCCTTAGGAAATGTCAATATCTCTGCAGTGTGTCGACATTCTTGTCACCATATATCCTTCCAATATTTGATCTTCTACTGCAGCAATAGCTACCATCAATCTATAGCTTAAACGTAGCGCAAGGAACGGCAATAGCGAAAAGGGAACTTAATCCACAGTCGATTTGAAGTGAGTAAATAATTGAGATTCTATTCAAATGGCACACTTGGCATTCGATGTTGTTAATGGTCGCTGTAACGAGTTGAAACTTTCACTTCAACATCCATTCCTGTTTTTGCTGAATAGACATCATTCGGTGGAAAATTAAACTAATGAATAGATGCAAAATTAATGTCGAACGGAATTTATTTTCCATCTATTTCGATGATAATACTAGTTTAAAAAGGATTCAGTTTACCGAATCGCCACTGTGGCAGAGAAGAAAATTAGATATGATATCAGTGAAATAAGAATAAGTTCTTTACTAAACTTAGGGAAAAGCCCCGCAATACTTGCAAAGATGAAATTTTATAATTGGTAAATTCCCACAATAGAATCTTCCTTAAACAAGTTTATTAAACCGAAAGCAATTCCGACTTCAATTTAACTTTAAATTGCATTAAAAATAACTAGAAAATAATAAGTGAAATATCGTTTAATTTAAATTTTTTTCATTTTAAGGTTTCAGAAAATAATTTTACGAAACTCAACTAAAATCGTGAACCTGTCTGTCCGTCCGTCCATCGGTGAGTCACAGCAGTTTTCCTCGTAAACGATATAAGGTAGAAATATAAAATTTGTATGTAGGAATAAAGTGATCCTTCTTCAAAGTTCAACTGCAAGAAACGTTTATAAAGTATATAAGGAGCAGCTCCCCGTAAAGGCGATAGCCCCCTAAAAAAATTTCATCAAAGGTAGCTGATATGGGCATCAAATATAAGTGCTTAATGCGAGCATTTCAAAACATTAAACTGAAATTTTTTGCTTGAAGGAGAGCACGTTGGGGGGCGTACATGAAAAACGTGTCCTCCTCGTAGCTGGACACCTGTAATCTGAAAAATCTTAAAAAAATTACAGAGGTAGAGGTTTATGAGTAGGACAACAACAAATATGTTAGAAATAAAATTCGCTCGCTAAACTTCGTTCATAATATAGGGTGGTTCAGCCATAATGCATGATGTGCATGCATGATGAGAGTCACACCTTAACGTCAGGTTTCGCCCAACTTAATTTGACATTTTTTTGCTTCAGTGTTTGACAAACTCAACACAACTGAGCAGTGCGTTAAGGTTATTGAAGCATTTTACAAAAGTGGGCATTCAAATCAAAATGCATTTTGTGCACTTCGTGATTTTTTATGGTCACCATAATCGACCAAATGAGTCCACAATCGGGAGAATTGTGCGGAAATTTCAGCAAACCTGGTCTGTGGGAAATGTGAAATGGCCTATGCATGCTCGCCCAGTTCATTCTGTGGAAAACATTGCTGTTGTTCGTGATAGTGTTGCAGAAGAGCCGTCAACCTTAACTCGTCAACGTGCCCAACAATTGAACATCTCACAAACATCAGTGATGCGAATTTCGAATAAAAATTTGAATTTACACGCTTGCAAAGTTCAATTGACATAAGAGCTGAAGCCAACAGCCCATTTCAAGCGTTAGCAACGCCGAATGGTTGGTTGAACAGACAGAAGGAAATAGTGACTTCACAAAGAAAATCATCTTCAGCGACTAGGTAAACTTTCACCTCAGTGGATTGGTTAACAGACAGAATTGCCACATTTGGGCAAATGAGAATCCTCGAATTATTGTTGAAAAGCCGATGCATCCACAAAGAGTGACTGTTTGGTGCGGTTCATGGGACTGTTTGGTGTGGTTTGTGGGCTGGCGGAGTCATCGGGCCGTACTTTTTTGAAAATGAGGACGGCCAAGCAGTTATCGTGAATGGTGTTCACTATTGCGAGATGATAACGGACTTCTTGAGGTCAAAAATTGAGGTTATGGAACTGGAAGATATGTGTTACCAACAGGATGGTGCCACTTGCCACACAGTCAACGTAACAATGGCTCTTTTGCTCGGGAAATTCAATGGCCGTGTTCTCGCACGTTGGGGCGATGTTGATTGGTCGCCATATAGCCAAGAACAATTTATGAGCTAAAGGATGAGATGATTCCGCACATTAACGACATTGAACTTGAACTATGTCTCCATGTCATTGAACACATGGACAATCGGATAGAAGTATGCCGCCGTAGCCATGGCGAACGTTTGGGCGATATTTTGTTTCTAATATGTTAAAAAAATATTAGCATCATTCTCTTAAAACTTTTTGTTTTATTCACAATTAACATCGTACGTTTTTGTTGGACCACCCTTTAGTATGATCTTCAAATTTCACTTTCTACCCAATAATTTTGAAGTTCGACATTAAAGTAGTCTTACAAGCATCCTAATACTCTGTAAAAATTTCTTTAATTACAACAACAATTCCAAACGATTTTGGTATTTTATGGACTTTCCATTGAATCTGACACTGCAGTTTTGATTTGATCTCCATAAATTTTCAGATCAGATCAATAACATAAATATTTTCGTTAGTATGCACCAAAATGGCCACCGTTAAAAATGGAGAAACAAGGAATTTTCTTTTGAAAGTACACATCTCTTACTCATTGTTGGTGACTGCATTTCGTAAGATGAGACAAAATTCTTCTGAGATGAGCGTAGATCTGTCTACCCAACTTGTTTTATAAAAAGAATGTTTAAACTGCTTCAGGACAAGTTCCCTAGATATATGTTGTCATGTTGTGCAATATGTTGTACGGGAAATAGTTTCATTTTAGCTTTCTTTCTTTCTTGTAGCTGATGTAAGACTTCGGAAGGTACAATGAGCTGTCCAGACCCGAGAGGGACTGTAGTGCAACAAAGACGAAGAAGAAAGAGATGATGGAAATATGATGACAATACACGAATTCAAGGTTTTCAATGGTCTACAGCAAAAATCAGCCCCTGTGCCTCTTCTATTCTATATATTCATTCGCAAACTATTGAACGGCGTTGATTTTAACGTGCCACCAACGCGATCACTAGTAGCGTTTGCTGATGATCTGTTATTCATACGGTAGACCGAAAAGCTTCAAAAGTTCAAAGTAATTTCAAAACATGTCAGAAGGAGAATGATTTAAGTCAAGAAAAACATTAATGACATGCGCAACAACTATACTCTTGCCCTAAAAGAAAAACCAGTGTTACTATATTATAACCATGCAAAATTTAGTTTCAATATTGTTAAGATCATTGATTAACCGGAACCTTAAATATGTTTTTGTCATAAATCATATCTGAAAATTTGGAAAAGGTCTAATCAAAAGTGTAGTGTCTGGTTCGATGGAAAGCCCATGTAGTAGAAAAATCGTATGCGATGGATCTGATCGGAGAAAATTCAAACATTTATAATTTTTGTAAGTTTTATTGAATTTAAGGACCTTTTGCAGGATTATTTCAATATCTAATTTCATCCAATTTCAATATTTTAATACAGTTTAAGTGGCGAAAGGATGTGTAACTTTAACACACCCTATTAGTAGCAAAGTTAAACGAATTTCAATCTCTAAGTTATTAATTAGTGAGTCTACTTCAACGATTTTTTTAAGCAATAAATTGTATGTGCTCACCTTCAGCTATTCTTTAATAAATTCAATCAACTGTTTAAAGTTCAGGAAAAATTTTATTCAATATTCTCATTTAAAACGACCGTCATTTCAATTCACGATTACTGGTTGCAGGGTTGCAGTTAATTTTATAAAACGGCATGTAACCTGTGAAGAAACTAGAAAATAAACTATCATAGGAAAAAACATAATTATAAATGCCTCGCTTTTATTTATTTTTGAAAAGTCAATTAAAAAATATGCAATAAAAGCTACATGTTGGATTAAAAAATAAAACAAATCACGAATACAGGCATTTTAATTCTTTTTTAAGGAATACGCTAAATATTTATTTGAAATATATAGTGAAAATAACACGATATCTTAAAGCGTTCTGATTGTAAGAATAAAAAGATCTTATACTTATAAGTACGATATGATATTTCTAGGTAAACGTATTTTGCAACAAGGAGAAGAAACATATATGTAGATACTTGCAGCTTTTTAATCGATAATATTTGGTGAATTTGAGATTTTTTTTGAAGAAATCATTGCCTTCTTTATTCGTAAATAAAGAAATTTTCTTTCTAATTGCAGAAAATAAAAGTTTGACAGCTCTTAAACCCTTAATTGAGCGCATTAGGACACAAATAATCGCATGGGGTCACTACTGACCCCAAACATATAAATATAAACAAATTGGTAGAAATAAATAAAGCGAAGTTTGTAATTTCAAAAGTAATTAGATGCTTAATTTAATCGAAATAAAAAAATAAAAACATTTAAACAATGAAAAACACATGACAACTTGTAATGCCTTTGAAAATTACTGATTTTTAGTAAAGCCAAGATCAACTTGAAAAAAACAATAATTATCCAGATGTATTAGCACATTCATCTATTATGCAACTAATGCAATAAGCCCTGAAGTATTGCTGACAAACAAATTTACCACATTTATGGCATTTATTTGGCACTTATCTGTCGTCCTTTCTAGAACACGACGAACAGCGACCACGCTTAGCAGTCGATTGAGGCACGACTTCCTGCATATCGTGAACCTCACCGAATCGTTTTTTGTCTACAAAGGATAGCACGCTATATAATCGGAAGTTTCTGGTGGTCCTCCACTAATTTTACTGTCAGTTTATATATGTGTGCTACTCTTTTCAGTATTCGCCCTGCGTATGACAAATGCATCGATGCCAGATATATTTAAAAGGTGGAAAAATACCGCCAACGGCCATCTTTTTGTTCGTCTGGCGACGTTATATTTAGCGCATAGTAGATCATTGCAGTTGGCATCACCTTTGGTACTATTAGCGAAGGTAACTATTTTTGGTTTCTGAACGCTAGCTGTTGTTTCGTCAATAGAAGCATCATAATGAATGGAAGGAAGTAAATTGGCAGCTTTCTTGGGCTTTGGGACATAGGAGACCATAGTGATTTGATTATTGGATCCAAAAAGCGAAGTCAATTGTTCCCTAGTCGTTTTTGGCGTGAATCTAGATGCAATGTCAGGTTTCCCTTTATTCAATGTACCAAGAAGTGTCAATTTATATTCAGGTGCTAGCAGCTCCTTGGCCAGTTTCATACTAGTGTACCAATTGTCAGTTGTTATGTTATTAATTCAACAAGGCGTTTTACAATGTCATCTGGAGAGTTAGATACTTGATATTCTCCATCTGGTTGTTTACCAGAATACGAGTATACCTCAAACTTGCATAGGCCTGCACTTTTATGCCGTATTTGTTCGATTTCCTCTAAATCGACCACAAAATCCAATTAACTGTTCATCTATTGTTAGATTCTCACCCGATGTATAAGCTGCTAAAAACTTGATCTCTAAAATGTTACAAAGATCCCTAATAGCTGCTAAATTGTCGATTTTTTGTCGTTCCTACCGGTCTGAGGTATTATCGAGCCAAACACATCGTAACAAAAATAGAAACCAGTTATAAGACATTGTCAGCTAAATTGTTTCTACACCTGATCCTTCTTGTGCCCATAAATCAATGAAATTCAAGTGAGATGATCTTAGGACTTAGGACTCCAGCAAAAACCCCAAAAATGCGCTTATTTCCAAATTATCCGTAGGTAGTGATCTCGATCTCGTTAAAATTTATCCGTTATCTTATCGATAAACAAATTAGTGCTCATAACGAAAAGTTCAATAATTTTACTGTCAAAAAATAGTCGGAAATATTCCAGAGGAGATTTTCCGTTCCTAGTATACTTTTTGACTCCCAGTGAATGAATAATATTATTTTGTGCCCGAGTCTTCCCTTTGTTTGATACTGGTACTTTAGACCATTTCACTTTTGGGCCATTTCTTTGAGTATGTCTAGATGAAAAATAGTTACCCTCCGATAATTCAGGAACATTTCCGCTATCTTCGGACTCTTCGATTTCGCTTTCAGAGTCATGGGCAGTATGTGTGGAAGTATTGTCTGCAATTCCATTTTCTGAGGTGGAACCAGCGACATCGTGCTCATCATCGGACCATTTTTCCAGCCAATGCAGTATCTGTCTTTCCTGATTCATATTGAAAGTTCAAACTAAAAGCGAAATAAATGCAAACGTTATAAAAATAAAGGCAAGAAAACATAAATGCAATATGCGATGAAATAATAAAACATACTAGTAAAAATAAATAAATGTTTGTAAAACCAAAAAAATGAAATCTTACCTTTTGCTGAAGATTTTCACGTAATTGGTCGCATGGGGTCAGTACCTGAAAGAGCAGCGACACGTGCGTAGGCTTTCCGACTGTGACTGATTTGCATATCCCGTGGGTAGGTGGGAAAAAAGAAAGAGCACTGTCGCGTTCCAAACACTTTAACATAATTTTTATTAATTCGAAATCGACTTGACCCCATGCGCCTAATTAAGGGTTAAAATTTACTAGTTTTTGCCAAAATATCATTCTAAAAGCAATTTTTAAACAGAAGTGGGCATGATATTAGCAAAGTTTCTCTGCTACTGTTTCCTACTTCTTCTTCTTCTTTGTAGCGCTACAGCCCCTCTCGGGTCTTCGCTTAGAGATAGTTAGAGTATCTCAATTTTCATGACCGCATTGATTTTTTTTGGAAGTTGGTTTGGTCAGTACCATGCTCCCGTGTGCCTGCTCAGCTATGATATGATCTGATTAAATCAGTACATATCACCACTGAGTAAACACTTGTAGTCTGTCAGAAAAATCCCCTGAACTAAATCACGTTGCTTCCAACGAGATTTGAACATAGGACCTTCGGCTTATGCGTTCATGCTCTAACCACTAGACCACATAGACTACTGTTTCCAACTACATAGATTAAATCAGAATTATTTGCCATTTTTGCTGAAACATTCATTTCGATTTAGTTTCTTTTTAATGTCTCTAAGCTACCGGTATTTTTAACTGGGAAATACTGTTCCACAAAACTATCTTCTCCACATTTTTTTTAACGATAGTATCCATCACTGTTCTCTTCTGACTTGAAGTAAGTACGTATTACAAGGTGCGTTCAAAAATAAACGAGACTGAGCTGAAAAAGAAACAACAGGAGCTTTGTTCTGATAAATTCGAGTTTATTTATTCAAGATAGTCTCCTCCGTCCTCGACACACTGTTTTGGGCGATCCGAGAGCTTTCCGAAAGAGTGTTTCTGGTCATTGACCTGTACAAGCGTTTTGGATGTCTTCTACGGACGCAAAGTGTTTTCATTTCATGGCCAAATGCAATTTTCCGAAAGTCACAGGGAGCCATATCAACTGAATATGGTTAGTTATTGATGGTTAAAATGCGATTTATAGTGAAAAGATGAGTCACAAGAGTGGGTTTTTATGGCAAAAGTCTCGTTTGTTTTGAAAAGCTCCTTGATTTGTGCGGAACAAATCGTGCACAGATCTTTCGTAAGCCCAAATAATCGGGTGAAATGCGATAAATTGATGTTTTGTAGATATTCAACTCCGATTCTATGAAGTTCAATGAGGATTTTGGCTCATTTTTGGTAAATTCACGCACAATTTAGACGGAGTTTTCAGTGATCACTGATTTTGGGCAGCCCGTATGTTCATTGTCATTTATGTCCTCACGACGATCTCGGAAACGTGTAAACTACTCATGAACTCTGGCACGAGATAGACAATCATCACCATAAACTTTTTTCATCAATTCAAATGTTTTGGTAAAGGTTTTACCAATTTTAAAACAAAATTTGATATTAGCTCTTTTTTCGAAACTCATCTTTGTACCGATGACACAAACATACTGTCACTTTAGACGCAATAACTTCGCTTCCACTGAACCGAATGTCACCAAACTTTCACTGGAAGTCAGGGAGGGATGTAATATTTCAACGCACTATCGGGTCTACAGATGGCGCTATCAATTTTTATGACAAAAGTCTCGTTTATTTTGAAAGCATCTTGTATAACTGAATGGGCTTATTGTCCGTTGAAAGAATCACTCGAAATTAATCTTGCTGCCACCAACAGCATTCAAAGCAGGGACGTTTGGCTTACATAGCGAATATTCTATCCAATAGGGTTATCAATTACTTAATTTATTATTTCCGGGAAACAGTTTATGCCTGCCTGCATCATATTCATATTTGAGTTTATAAGGAAATATAAATTGTCGCACCTGTATTTATTGTTTCAAAATTGAATCAAAATCTGGGCAAGGTCGTTTTTCGTGAGGATGCCTTTCTTTCCAATAGCTTTAGGTAAATTTTTGAAAACGAGGAATGTACACAAAAAATTAAATGATAATGTAAGCAAAGTTTAACTTTCAAGAACTTCCGTAAATTATTCCAAAGTATCTTGCAAATATACTGGTCATTTCCTACTGCTGTTGAACACAATTTTCTTGGTTGGCCTCCTTGTTGCTTGAAAAAGGAACAGCTGTACAGTAACTGCGTCCATGTTTGTTGAGCGACATTATATCTTTTTTAGATTTTGTACTAAAATACAAAACCCTATTGAAAGCATTACCTGTTTTTGTCGGTCGGTATACCACAATAGCCTTTCTACGAAACTATAGAAGCTACATCCATGAAACTTTGTGAAAAAGTCAGAGGTGGTAGTTTCTTCAATATTTTGGGGTGAATACTTTTACAAAATAATTTTTCGGGGGGCATCTCCATGTAGATGATGACCCTACAAAAAAAAAATTGTTTCACCATTGTTAGTCAAATAGGGTAACTCCACCGTACAAAGCCAGTTTGAGAAAAGAGGAGGGATCTCCTTGTTTCTCCAATCCACAGCTTTCATATTCCCTCATCCTAAATTCGGTTGGAGCCCTGTTTTATCGAACGGTTACTGCTGGATGGATTGGGTTAGAATTTTATATTCGGGAGCACCGTTTGATTACAAAACCCATGAGGTGAGGAATAATTAGTTTGAGCATTTTTTCAATTAAATTTAATGCATTATAGTTTTAATATGACATATAAGAAGCATCACATTCTTCGTCAGTTTTACAGCTACCAAATTTATTTTCTTTAGAAGGGTTTCATAAAGGAAAGGAGGGTGTCCTTCTACAAAATAGACTGGTACCCTGCTACAAAAAAGATGGGTGCCATTTTAAAGTATGTAGAATAGTTTACATCGAATGTCCCCTCACTTTATTTATAGTAGCATAAGCTCGATGGCGGTGAACTAGTTTAAATGGCAAATATAGGAGATATTCGATGTAAACAAACCTTCTTTAAAAGGGCACCCGTCTGCTTTTTAAAAAGACACCATTCTTTCCTTTAGAAGAATACCCTTCTTAATGAAATAAATATTTCAGCTATAAACTGACCACACAATGTGGTGCATCTTATCTGTCATATAAAAATTAAATGAATTTAATTGAAAAATGCTTAAATTTAATTTTTTTTCCCTTCATCAGTTTCGTAATCAAAAAGTGCCCCAGAATATGCAATTTCAGCCCGATTGGGCCAGCGGTAACCAACCGATAAAACAGGGATCCAACCCTGAATTTTGTTATCATATGGTAGCAAATGAATATACTAAAGCAGGGAGATGGGCTGACCCCTTCGCTATTCAATTTGGCTCTGGAGTACGTCATAAGTAAGTTACCTGTCGACACACAAGATATATTACTATACAAGTCAAGCCAAGTACCTATGCCGAGGACCTCAACATTTTGTCACGGTCATTAACAACTGCCAAAGAACTCTTCCTGAAACTCGACAGCGAAGTAAAACTAGCAGCGTTACAAGTCAATAAGAACAAAAAAAACTCATAACGCAGTCGAGGAAAAATACCTTAAATGCCCACAATATCAGACTTGGTAAATACAATATCGAAAATATGGGCAAATTAGCATATTTAGGTACTAAATAACGAGAACCGGTCATGAAAGAGACGAA
This sequence comes from Odontomyia ornata, assembly GCA_963969285.1. NCBI lineage: Eukaryota > Metazoa > Arthropoda > Insecta > Diptera > Stratiomyidae > Odontomyia > Odontomyia ornata. The sequence goes on from OZ017740.1 coordinate 139,582,740, forward strand.
ATACGCCGAAGAATACAGCTTGCAAATAAAATATTTTATTTAGTTTTGACGGCCTCGAAGACTAGCTGTATACACAGGAAAATAAAGCTCCAAGTATATAAGTCTGTGATCAGATATGTCTTATGCAATGGATGTGAAACATGGACCCTAACCCAAGCATTCGCAAATATATTGAACACCTTTGAACACGGGTCCTGAGGCGAATAATTGGAGTGAAGCTAGACGGATGTCAATGACGAATTCAATACAACCATGAACTACATGAAATTTTTGACGAGCCAGAGGCCTCAATGGTTGCAAGACTGCGGAAGCTGCAATGGGCTGGCCACATGAATCGTATTGATGAGCAACGGATACCCAAGAAGGTATTCGTTGGGAGTACTGCAAGACGGAGATCAGTGAGGAAACCAAGCGAACGCTAGTCTGACTCGTTCGACGAAGATATTTCATCGATGTTCGGATTTCGAAATTGGAGGACGCTGTCAATGAACCAAGGCAGTTGGAGGCGCTGTTTGCAGGAAGCTGTTAAGCTACTGAGAAGAAGAAGATGGTCGCAAATGGCCTAAGGGTCGCACATTGGGTTCATTGGGTACCAAAAAATGGGACATGCAAAGAAATACCAATAACTGTGAAAGCCATACTTACTCATCCTTTGTGGTAACTTAACAGGATAATGGCGCGTTTTTCGTGCTTAATAACGGAATTGAAAGCAATAACCATGCAACGGGGTAGAATTTGGGCTTCGGCTAAACTCCCTGCTCCTGAAAAACCGACATTGTTTCAAAATCTGTGACAGAGGCTTGAAATGGATTTGACCTCTGGCAACAACCTTGGAACTAAAAAAAGGATTATGGAATTGGATCCTAGAATGTCCGATCACCGAAAAATTCTAGTACAGTTAAGGATCTTTCACAACAGGCCACTCAATATAAATTAAACATACTGACAATCCAGGAAACGAGCTCGAGACACACAATATTCAAAAGCAAGAAATCTGCTAGAAAGAAACCGTTTGGAGTAGATTTGATTGTGTATAGGGAGTTCAAATCGTACGTTATCGATTTCAAGGCAGTCAATAAACAGTTTTATTTGATCCGTATAAAAGCAAAATTATTCAAAATCTGGCTGGTAAACCTATACGTACCGACCAAAGAATAAGACAAAGGAACGTAGGCAATGCTCTATAATCAACCAGGAAGACTAATCAACTCATTGCCCACAAACGACACATAAATAATTCTGGGTGATTTCAACGTTAAAACTGTCAATGGGCTAACTCATCGAGGAACAACTAGAGGATATAATCTCATCGATAAAACAAATGAGTCTAATTGCAACTCGGATAATTACTTGATCAAACTAACCTATCGATTTCGTATGTCAAAGGCGTATTCGGTGAAGACCAGCCTGCTACAAAACATTGACGTCAAAAGACTGCATCTGTGGCAGAAAATTTCATAAAGGCCTGCGACAACCAGCTAGCTCCCGTCTGATTAGACACATCGCTAAAAACAACGCAATGAGATATGGGTGGAAGCAAAAGCAACAGTTAAGATTGTAGTATAACCGACGATTGGACATTAAGTTTGGTGCAAAAGAAATGATCGATATATTGAAGAATGTTAAGATCCATTCAACGAAAAAAATCAGGTATATAAATGATATTTAGGTAGAAAAAGAAGGATAAAGTGAGAACATAATGAACATCTTAGAAGAACCAGAAAATGTATATTAAGGAAAGAAAATACTATGACAACCAATTGAGAAGCATTGGTATAAATCTAGCCTGCAGCAATGCAAGAGGAGTATTGAAAGTAGTGAAAAGCCAGAAAGGTGGCTATCAGCCTAAGATCACACTCTACCGTGCTGAAATTGGTAACATCGTCACTGATTAAGAAAAGATGGACATTATATTTCAAGATCCTCCTTAATCCTCCACACAGCTCCAGAACATCGGAGCCTATAAACATTCCTGGAGAACTTCCGTTGGCGCCACTGACGTGAGATGAAGTTTTTTACACCAAAGCCTAAAAGCATAATAAAGAACTGAGCATCGATGAGCTTTCAGTAGGAATCATTAAATATGGTGGCAGCAGTGTTCAGCAAGGCATCCATACAGTCTTCTAGCACACTTGACAATGAGAACTTATGCCGAACGAGTGGAGAACATCAATTTTATTACCTATCTACAAAAAAGAAAAGCTATAATGTGAAAATTATACAGGCATATCACTATTTTGTACGACATACAAAACATTATCAAATATCTTAGAAAATAAAATTAGATCATCGGCTAACAATATTAATGGGGAATATTCAGGTGGCTTTAGAGCAGGTAGATCCATGATAGATCGGTTGCTTACAGTCAAACAACATTCAAGTGCTGAAAGTTCAACATAGACGTAAACCGAATTTTTTTTGACTTTAAGAAAATATACGACAGCATTGATTGTAAGTTATTCTACCAAATAACATTTTGCTTTGGTATCCCAGCCGAATTGGTACATCTTACCAAAATGACGTGGATGACCTCTCAAATCCGCATCAATAACTAACTCATCGACCCCTTTGACAAAAATATCGGACTAAAGCGTTCTTCAATTTAGCTCTGGAATATCTCATCAGAAAATGACCTGTTGATACGTTGTCATACAAGTCTCGCCAAGAATTAGCCTATGCGGACAGTATCAAAATTTTGCTACAATCGTTAAAAACTGCCAAGGAACCTTTCCTCAAACGGACTTAACCAGGGAGATGGGCTGGTCCCATTGCAATTCACTTTGGCTCTGGGATATGTCCTATAAAAGCTACCTGTTGATACAAGACGTATGTTGCTATACAAGTCGAGCCAAGTTGTAGCGTATGGGGAGGACATCAACATCTTGTCCCGGTCATTAACAACTGCTAAAGAACTATCCCAGAAACTCGACAGCGGAGCATAACTAGTAGGGCCACAAATAAATGAGAATAAAATAAACCTCAAATACCCACACTATCACAATTGACAAATACGATGTCAAATATTTGTACCAATTTGTGTATTTAGGCGCCAAAGTAAATAAAATCGGTAATGAAAGTGACGAAATACGCTTTATATATATATATAGATATATATATATATATATATATATATATATATATATATATATATATATATATATATATATATATACGTGAGGTATAAAGAAATTTGTGGCCTCTAGCATAAATATCTCGGTTGAGTTCGTGAACCAGCAATATCGGACAGGCGAAAACAAAATGGCGGTCATTTTAGACGAAAAATTGTGATTTCTATTTTGACCAAAGTATAGCTCCGATTTGGATGAAATTTGGTACAAAGGTTTACTGATGTTTGGGATGAATTTCACAATCAAAAATTCATAGTCCGCTCGTCTGAAACATAACAGCGGGCACTTAAACGTCAAAAACGTACAAAATTTTATTGTTGCAGTTGTGACCAAAGCTATCAACCGATGTTAATGAAATTCGGTAGTTTGATAAAAACCATAAGTACCTAAAGAACTATGTAAAAAACTGGAGGTGAGGTCGCAAAAAACAAAATGGCGGCCAGTTGAAGCTCAAAATTTCAATGGCTTCGCGATTTTGATCTGATGTATTGTATATGAAACTTGGTTTTAAGATAGAAATTGATTTAACCTAGAGACTATGACATTTTGATAATCAAGCATGAGCAAGTTTCAAACTGGCAGCGGTTTAAATATGCGTTTTTTGCAGGTATTTGTGGCCCTCTAGTGGTCAAGTTTTCCAACGGATTTTGATGAAACTTGAGATTATGGGTCTATGTTCTTGCTTTATGCAAAAAATTATTAAAATCAAATGAAAGATAAAAAAAGTCGAAAACTTAAAACCAGTTTCACTAAAAATTGAATATTTTAGCCCTGTCGATTTTAACGAGATTTGGCACATTGATTGATGAGATAATAGTACACAAAGATTTAAAATAATTCAAAATCAAATGCATGCATTCAAAATGGCGGCCCCAAAGGTCAGAACGCAAACACAGTTCGCTATTTTAGTAGCAACTGAAATAATGAATATTTTTCATGGAAACGTTTTAAATGACAACTTGGAAGTATTTATAAAGTAGAACATTTTTAGGATATTGTAAAATATTTTCAACAATACCCTAAAAAATTATAAATCGCGATCGCTCTGTCTGTCCGTCCCTCCGTTTGGTCATGCGTCACAACAAGTTTTCTCGCAAACCACATTAGCGAGAAGGAAGAAATTTCCTATGTAGGTCAAAAGTGGTGCCTCTTGAAATTTGCAGTGCAAGAAAATATGTTAAGATGTTTAAGGGGGGATGACCCCATACAGGGGGGTGACTTAATTGTTTTTTTATTTCTGTAGCCCTCCGGCAGCCAAATTTCTCAACAGATTCTGATAAAACTTGAAATTATAATTTAACCTGCAAAAAATTATGCAAATTGGATGACAAATAAAAAAGTCGAATTCAAGTGATGATTAAACTTTTATGGAAATCTTTTGAAATTAACTATTTGAGCTATTTAAGCCGACAAGTCATCACTTTTGTGTGGTAAACACTGTTAAATGTGTAAACAGCAAATGCGAGAAGGGCAAAACCTGTGTTTTTATGTTTATAACAATTCATTACCCGCCGATTCTCAATATGTGATCCATCCGTGTGCAAATCAATTTAATTAGCAAAATATTTGCTCCTCTATAAAGGGTCTCTAAATACGAACATCAGCGGATTCTTTTTATGTTAATAAATACCCATTTGAAGCTATGAAAATTGCAGTAAGAAGTCTAGTAGTAGGCAGGCCAAATTCTTTTCCGAAACCTGACACTATATACGAAAAAATTACCTTTCCGGCTGGTGCTGCCAACAGGGATTTTTCTAAATTTTGACGATCTTGAAGACCTGCTGCATACACATGTAAACAAAACTCCAAGTATACAAATCTGTGATAAGACCTGTAGTATGCTATGGGTATGAAACATGGAACCGAATCCAAGCATCCGCAAAGATATTGAATACCTTCGAAAACGAATTCTAAAAGTGAAGTTGATACAATCTTGAGCCGTTTCAAATTTTTAACTAATTGGAGCTCTCAACGATTGCAAGACTGACGAAGCTTCAATGGGCTGACCACTCGAATCATATGGACGACTAATCCATACCCAAAAAAGTATTTGTTGGGGCAACTGAAGGTCGAAGACCAATGGAGAAACCGAGAAAACGCTGGTCTAACTCGGTCGATTTTGCTTCTGTTTGTATGAAATTTTCAAGAAAGGTGTATCGTGTAGATATCTTAGTTAATTCAATTAACCAATTTAAGTAGTGGAACGAAAGTAAAATGGTGGCTTTCTAAGGCGAGGTTCCGTTATTCTTGTTCTGACCAAAGTATGTTGCAACTTTGATATCAACGAAATTCGGTATAGAAGTTCATTGAACTATGCAATAGAGCTCATTTAACTATGCAATAAAGCTCAGTTAAAGTCAAAGTCAAAATTTCTTAAATAAAACAAGTTGAGTAAGCAGAAGAGTGCTCCTACCAGGAGGTCTTTGTAAACATCCTAGGGTTAGAAGCAAGTTTTCTAATGGCGTGAATCGATAACTTGAATTATTCATCCAATACTTGCATATGAAATCGTTCAAATTTATACAAAAGATGCACAGTTTCTTTCATAAGCACAGTGCAGCCGCCATTTTAATCTAGCTTAAATGATTTTTCTGAATGCTCGGCCGATCGAACATGTTCAAGTTAAACACTATTCCTTAAATTTTCATGATAATTGAAAGAAAATAAAAGTACCTAAGTCAATTTTAAATATATATAGGGTTTTCCAATAAGAGGTGTTATTTTGAATAGATCTTCTTATTTAACACCTTGCGACTTCTTCCTTTGGAGCCACGTGATAAAGGAGGCCTATGCCAATAGCCCAGCATCAATTCAAGATCTCAAAGATGAAATTCGTGAGGCTATCGAGGACATAGGGCAGCCACTTTGCGATTTGGTTATGGAAAATTTCATGAAGAGGATATGGTCCTGTAAGCGTGTCGTGGTGGTTATTTGCCCAATGTTAATCATCACTATTAACGGCATATCTTCTTCTTTATAATGAACTAAACATCCGATCATTTATTTAAAAAAATGGCATTTTTCTTTTAATATTAAAATAACACCTCTTATTGGAAAACCCTATATGAACCATGAACACGTGTTATCGTTGTTGTAATTCCATATAATTGAAATGGCTATAACTCACTTGATTATGATTCGATCTCAATTAAATTTTGTGAACATATATATCTTATGTCAGTCTATATAATTGCAAAATTTCAAGAAGTTTAAAGTTACCGTTTTGATTTTATGGGCAAAAATGTAAAATCTATAAATCATACTATTATTAACAAAGTTGAGCGAATTTCGATTTCTAAGGTATTTGTTGCCCTTGTACTCATAAAGGTCCACATTCGTGATAATTTTCAGATTTTTCGGCTGAAAGGTGTCCAATCGCGAGGGGGGGGGACACAAATTTTGGGTACATTTTGCCTTGCCGTGGACCCCCTAATTCATGAAATGATCTTTTTATTTCAGATTCTAAATGTTCTAATCAAGACCTTTCATTTGATACCCCACTCGACTACCTTTGATTAAAAAAAATTTTTAAGGGCCAATTCGTTATTAGGGGGGACCCCCCTTAAACATTTTTTAAATTTTTGTCAAGGCCTTAACTTTTGAGAGATCATCACTTCTGACCTTTTCACAAAGTTTGAGCATTCTAGCTTCTATAGTTTCTGAGGAAATCAGCTGTGACACACGGACAGACGGACAGACGGACAGACGGACAGACGGACAGACGGACAGACGGACAGACGGACGGACGGACAGACGGACGGACAGACGGACAGACAGGTCGCGAAACTAGTAGGTCTTTGTAAAAAAATTTTTTACAAAGACCTAAAAACAATAATAAATAACTTAAAATGTTTGAAAATTATAAAAATCCTCAATTTTTCCTAATTTTTTAACTTCTAATTTCAAAAATGTTTATTTTACAGCAAAGTTGTATGGGAATAAAAGCTGTGTAATTAAATTTTCTATAAGATATGATTGATGGAAATTCTAATATTTATTATCTTTGCCGCAAAATGCTATAATTGTATAAAAAACAGCCTTTTTTAAATATATTATTTTTAAAACCTTTTGAGCTGGACTTAGGGTCTTCATAGGTCACTGAAAAAATTTTTATGAAATAGTAAAACAGTACACCAATTTTCATCAAAATCGATTCACAGTAGTGGCGCCATCGGGCGGTGAAGTTTAGTTCTTATCGGACGCCCTCCTACGCAATAAAATCTCTGAGAATCCGTTCAATGGGTGATATCAATTATCGTTGAATAAATTTGCGGCCATTTTAACTGAGAATATTCAATAAATTGGTGTAATTTTTCTCCATTTTCAACATTTAAAGTACATACGGGATATTGACTCTTGATGAAAGCATGCATATTATAGGTAGCAAAATTATGGTAGTAGGTTCTTGGCGAAGCGAAGGCCCGAAAGAGACTGTAGCGCTACGAAGAAGAAGGTTCTTATGAGTACAACAAGAACAAATAACTTAGAAATAGAAATTCGTACAACTTCGCTCATAATAATATGAGGTTTATTTTGTTCATTAAATATCTGCAGGCTAATTCTTTTTCTCGAAAAGCCGTCAGGTCATGCTTTGTTGTGTGCTCACACGTCAAAGCAAGGCCTGACGGCTGTTCAAGAAAAAAAAATATAATAGGAGGATTTGCAAGTGTAACATTTTTCACCGGAAAACTATATGGGTTCACTTCAATACATCCGAATCAGATATTTCTGCAGTTTGGTAAAAGGTTCTTAAAATCTATTAGTTTCAATAGAATCAAATTGTATTTACGAAAGTTGACAATGACCGGTTTTTATACCATTCGGGCTCACCGTCAAACCAGACGCTGCGCTTTTAATTAGATCTTCCCCAGATTTTCAGCCAATATGACTAACAAACATATCTTTAGGATCCTATTCAGTCAATGATATTTATAATATTGTAACAAAATGGCGGCAGGTTAAAGTTAAGTAATAATGTTTTTTTTCTTTTAAAGCAAATATGTATTTGTTGTCGATGTCGTTAATGCTTTAATTGAATTTATTCATTATTGGTGTTTTTTGAATACAAAACTTTTCTGACATGAGCGTAGTTTTGTTTTTTTTCGATTTCTTACTTTTTGCGAAATTAACAACTTCACCGTTTTAAAGTTCTATAAAAAACGGTTAAGTATACATATACAGCCAAAAACTGTTGGCCAATAGCTTGAAATTGGAACATTTGCGTATTTGAATTTTTTTAAATGTTCTTTTTCGGAATCAAAAATTAAAGAAAGATACACAATTTCATTAAAATCAAAAAGTATCGGCCTCATTTGAATGAGGTTTTACGTAAATGAGTCCAATTATTAAAGCTCATGAAGCGATGATGAGAAAAATTGCTCTCAATCACCACTTTTTTATCTAAAAATATGGTTACAATCTATACCAACTAACGCTCAGAATTTGTTATGGCTTTTCACAATCACCACAACGCGTTGTGGTCAGTACCAACAGAGGCATCATGTAAATTTCGTCACGTGACCGTTTCAAGTTAGCCACAACTTACAGCAGTAATTGCTGTCAGAAAGTTTTGCTAAAAATGGCCTAAACAATTGTTCAATCAGCATTTTAACTTAGCGATGCAAAACAATTGATCAGAATTGAAACATTTGCTGCCAACCAAAACCTTTAATATTGAAAAGAAGATTGGAAGAATTGTTTCCTTTTCTTTTCGATTCTGCCTATAAGGTATAGTGATAGCATCATCGTTTTATGAAATCCTCTGTTAAATTCATCACCGATGTTCGAAGACGTGGAAGCATTCGTCGCAATTTCAGCATGAATGCTTTCTGGTAAATATGCACATCAAATGCTCGAGTGCATACAGAGTAGTGCATCCTTGAAAGTACAATTTGATTTCGACTATGGCTGTTACGTGAAGACGATGAAATACGCAAGTTCAAAGAGTCCCTTAAACTTATTGATAATTCTGAGAAGTGACTGCGGTAAGCAAACGGTAAATATGAAAAAGTACGAGCAGTTCCTTGGAATCTTATTGCATTAAAAAAATTTTTACAATGGAACTCAATTTATAGCTTATTGTTTCTAACTAAGATAATGTGTTAATTTGATTACTGGAGTAAGTTGTTGAGGGAACGCCTAAAGCATATTTTGAGCTTTTTTCCTGTATAGGTCTTGCACTACCGGTTTGCGTTATTTTGCTCACATTTGGGATAGTGTATTCGTTGTGATATTTTGTATATTTTGAGTACTTTTCCTAGACTGCGGCATTAGATTTGTTTTATTCTCATTAATTTATAGCCCTACTAGTTCTGTTACAGTATCGAATTTCAGGAAGAGTTCTTTGGCGGTTGATAACGACCGTGACAAAAGGCGGATGTCATCTGTATCAGCTACCACTTAACTCAACTTGCATAATAACGATCCTCGTGTTTGAAAGGTACCCAACTTTCCTTAATGGTGTTGCCGATGTCACCATAGCAGAGCGTGGTATTAAGTTGATAGCGTTGTTTCATGCTTTTCATTACTTTGTATGCTTGTCTTGTATTGTTGCTCACTAGGCTTTCATTGATATTTTCAATTGATTGACATAGTAATTTTTTTCAATGCTAATATTCTTATTCGATACTTTTCTGAGATTTTCATAATGGTTTCTCTTAGCCTTGGTTTTTCTACCTAAATATTGTTTGTATTCCAGACTCATTGAACCAATAATTTTTTTACGCTAGACTTGATGTCCGAATACCTGATCTGCTATGGTCCTGATTGCTCCTTTTGTTGCGTTGTTTGTTTTCAGTGATGTGTCTGATAAGATGGAAACCAGCTGATTGTTGAGGGTCCTCCTGAAAGTTTTTGCCATAGGCGCTATTTGTATGGAAGTAATGATCCAGGTTACATAGCCCCTCATATGTATGGACGTCAAATGTACTCGAGGCCCAACGTTGTTGGATTAGAAGCTTGTCAATTTGGCTTTTTGTTTTGCCACCCAGGGATACCCAGATCATTTTATATACGCGTCGAAATAGGAAGCAAGTTTAAAGTATGACTAAATTTTTGCTACACGTAGAGTCGATCAGGTATTGGCTGTTGTCATTTGTTTCACCGTAGAGTCTATATCCTCCAATCATTCCCCGATGAGATAGCTCATTGCTAACGTTAGCATTGAAGCCATTTAGAATTATTTTCATGTCATTTTAAGGCAACGAGTCGACAAGACTTTTCAAGTGATTCTAAAACGTTTCCTCCTTTCTTCGGCCTTTTCTTCGCTGGAGCTCACATGCTTCGAATCTTACATATGCGTTCATTGACTGCTTTAGAACCAATATTATGCGATTGAACATCCATCTATAATGAAGGCCACTCCGATTTTTCACTTCTCATATGTTGAATATCACTTTCTATTCAGTTCGTTTCTTGAATTGCCAGCATATTTATTTCATATTGACAGGCTTGCTGTAAAAAGTCGTTAATAGCGCCAGAGTTGCTCAGTGATCTGACATTCCAGAATCCAACGCCATAGTCCTTTTATCGTTTGGGAGGTCGTTGCCATAGATCCGATGCATTCCGAGGCTCTCTTTCAGGTTTTGAAACATTATACGATTTTCTAGGGACAAGGAGTCAGCTCGCTACCAAACCTCCATTTTGCCGTTATAATTATTACTTTCAATCACGTTATTAGTCACAGAAGACTCGCCTTCAACCTTATTTAGGGTCCCATTATTGGGAAACCAGTAAATCTAATATGTAACCCCAAGCCCATTTACTACCACTTAGTCGTTCGATTTAAGATAAGGAAATACGGAAGCTGTGAGTTGGGAAACGATGAGACCTTTTTTCGTTTCTCAAATGAGTTTGAATTTTCCTGGTTTACTCTAGCAACGATGCATGGTTATGGAACAATGTGCACTTCCAATTGACTATACCATTAAGAGCTTGTTGAATGAAAACTTCAAGAAGGATATTATTCATGAATATCTATAAGAGAAACAAAATGGTAGCTGTTTTAAATGAGAATATACAGGGAATATGTATAATTTTTCCCGATTTACAACATTTCAAATACAGACTATTAATTCTCGATGAAAGTACATATGGGTTCAACAATAAAAAATACCTTCGAAATTGAAATTCACTTAAATTTGTTAATAATAATTTTAGCATTAATAAATACAACATTTTTAGAAGTAAACTCATACGAGTACCCTTCAATTCACCAAAATTGTATTGCAAGTAGTGCCATAAAACCTCCTTATACTCCGTAACTTTCAATATAATTTGATCGTATTCATGAAGGTTGAGATTTCAACTATGATAACAAAAACAATGTACGGATTTTCTACCGTTCGGGCTTTCCATCAAATAGCGACTACAATGTTGATTAGATATTTTCCAAATATTCAGGTAAAATTAAAAACAAGAACGTGGGCAACTAGAGAGCCACTTAAGTGTGTTGCTACTGTGGAAGTCACCACAGTTGCACACGTTAATTTCTGGCAGAGGGGTGAGTAACCCGAGGTGGCATACTGAGGCCGGATAGCACTCTGTCGTGCCATGGAACTTCTTGGACACCCGCTGCTCGTGCTGAGCCACGCTATATAAAACACTAACACGAAGGGAAAAGGACGAGAAAGGGGGAAGCCACTTTAAGAAATGAAAGATGATTGATTTACCACTTCATCATCTTTCTATTTTTACATGAGTCTAATTACAACGCACCGATGTGGCGAGTCGATTTAAAAGATATAAACAAATTCCATAAAATAAGGCCCCTTTTCAAATTTACAATTGAACCGACTAAAACCACATTATCGCATAAAAAGTAAAAGGGAATTAAAACATAAAATATAAAACAAAATATATACCAATAAAATATTATATTAACAAAAAGAGAAAAATATGATATGTATTTACTTACCCCTTGCACAGCTGCGGAGCGCTCGGCAACTGAAAGGGGAACGGGGCACTGCTAGAAACTGTGAAATTTTTAAAACAAATTTTTAAATCAAATTTATTTTTTTTTCCTTTATTTTTTTTAACGTTCACTGAAAGGGCACAATGAAATTAGTTCACTATCGGTCACTACTAATCGGAAGAATTCTCCTCTTCAACCCTTTCTCTTATTGTCCGCACCGTTTGCTTTTAGTCATTATAATTCCGGATAATCCCAACTCCCAATCCAAATATTTTCTCCTAACAAATCCCAAATGAATCAACCACACCAACATCTTATTCTTAAATTTCCACCCAGCAATCCAAATAACAGTCACCTCCAATTTAAAAACAAGAATCACTTTTCGGTTTTACGATTAAAATTACTTCTGAACTTTCACGGTTAAGGTCACTCAACGTTCACATTAAATGCAGTTTTCATTTTCCAACTCAAAACCACTTTTTGATTCCAAAATAAAAGCAACTTACAATTTTCAAATTACAACTCCTTCTGAAAAGTCAAAATTAAAGCAAATCTTCTCCACACCACCAAATAACTTCCTTATCTTTTTAAACTAAAAACGAATCCTTTTCTCCCTGAATTAATAATTCACGCACCGCCACAAACAATCCCTTTTATTTCCAAGTCAAATCCTGATTAACTTTTTCCAATCCAAAAGCTTCACCCTCGAAAATCCAATCCCGTAATCATCTGCTTCCAAATCACCACTGCCATATCTACGTAACTCAGTCGAAGCTCAATACACTTCGACTCCGCTACTCACACATCTTTCCCGTACCGTCAAACGCAACAATTTCCATTTTGCATTTATGGCAATTTGCACAACCATGGAAGCGTTTGATTAGATGCAAAGTGTCATATATATATATATATATATATATATATATATATATATATATATATATATATATATATATATATATATATATATATATATATACATATGTATGTTTGTATATATATACACATATATATATATATATATATATATATATATATATATATATATATATATATATATATATATACGGAAACTATTGCTTTTGCCGATATTCCAAAAAGAGTGCTTTCCTGTACTCGGGGAACTTGAACCCAGGGTCCCAGTGAACCCCCGGTCGAGAATCCACGATGCCACCAAGGGAACCACCTTCTGTTGATTCCCCATTCGTTGAATTAGCAACTTCAACTATTTCTTGATGAGCGTGGCAATGAAATTTATAAGTAGAAGAACGTGAATGGATTTTCGTTACTTTGAGAAATAAAATTTGTTAGTGGGAGCTAATGAATAAAATTAGTAAGTATGAAGGAAGGAATTAGGTTTTGTTAAGAAAAATGTGTCGAATGAAATTTTGTTAATGGGAATGAATGAATGGAGTGTTGTTAGTGGGAAAATTAAAATTATTATTATATTACAATTTTTTTAGGATAAGAGGGTCGGATTGAGATAATGGGGAATTAAAAATTATAGGAAAATTGGAGAAATGTTAATAATAATAAATAAATATACAGGAGAAAAGGTATAAGTGCTCAAAAGAAGGTGGAGATGTTACAGCGGCAATTTAAAGTTGCGAATGGGAGAATGCCAGTACGCCGGAATTTGCCACAGTGTGTGGATGCTTTAGCGGCATGAAAGGTGGGGGGATTTCAATTCGTAAGGGAGAGGAAGGCATGTATGCAGTGCTAAAAGCCATTATATTGATCACGTGGAGGCTCCATAAGGTCGAGTGCTAAAAAGCCTTTCTGGGTCTATATAAATTCGTTTAAAAAGTCCTGCGATATGCCCTACTCAATGAATTCTGATGGTATCACGTCTTTTGATAATAAGTAATAAAAACACTTTTCAGTTAACTTTCACTTTTTATATTTTATTTCAAACACTACAACTGTTTCGACACACCGTGTCTTCCTCAGGTGTTAATATTACTAAACTGGCTGCCCACAAAATAATTTAACAAACTCAATAACTCTAACGGTAATGATAAAATAAATATATAATTATAAACCGTACATTACAATACATATATTAAGGGATAGAAGTAACAATTTTAACACTTGGAAAATAATTTAATAGAAATCACTGTAACGATCGTCAATGATACAATAAATATATAAATAAATAAATATAACATAACCATACAATATCCATACATACATTAATTAAACGAATTTCAAATTTAATAAAGGCGAACTATTTAAGTCCAATTGGTCATTTAGTAAAATATCAAACGATTTTCTTTTATTTATTTCCAGACTTTCCAATGCATTTAATTTTTGTCCTTTTTCGGCAACGTGTAGAATATTAAAGTCATTACAAAAATCATGGTTCATCTCCAACAAATGATTTGCATAATTAGAAACCCCATCCTTATTTTTAAAACTATAATGATGCCCGTACATTCTTTTTTCAAAGGATCTACCTGTCTGTCCAATGTAAACTGTAAACATAAATCCTCTCCATTTTATCCCTGTTCTGGAGTTCCACAAGGCTCCATTCTTGGTCCTCTGTTGTTTCTCGTATTTATCAATGATATTCCTTCCCTACTCAACTCCCGTGCACTCATGTATGCAGATGATTTGAAAATATTCAGGGTGATCGAATCTGTCAATGATTGTTTTATTCTGCAGAAAGACCTGGATATACTAGCTGGCTGGAGTGCAACTAATCGGCTGAAGTTTAATGTAAACAAATGTTTCAAGATGACTTACTCCTTTAAAAAATCTTCTTTTGATTATAACTATGCGATTGCTAATGTTTCTTTGAGAGCTGTGGTGTCCCACAAGGACTTGGGAGTATTTTTTGATACCAAGCTTCATTTTGGACAGCATATAACTCATCTAGTATCTAAAGTATCTCGTATGTCAGGTTTTATCCTCAGATCCACAAAAGATTTTAAAGATATTTCATCGTATGTTTGTTTATTCTTTTCTCTTGTTCGAAACATATTAGAGTATTGTTCGCAAATATGGAGTCCGCATCAACGTTACCTAAAAGATGCTATTGAAGCTGTGCAACGTAGGTTTACTCGGTTCCTTTTTGTTAAATTCCGTATCCCGTATTGCGCTTATAGTGATCGCCTGTCTTTTCTGCGCATTCCTTCATTAGAGTCTCGCAGAGTTTTTCTCGATGAATGCCTTCATTTCAAGCTTTATCACAATTTGTTTCCTGTAGGCCTTGGCATTAAAATTTCCTCCTTCAATACCAGACGTCCAACTAGATCCTCGGTAGTCTTCAATGTTCCCTTTGCTCGCACTGATATTTTATTTTTTTCGCCTGCTGTACGACTCCCACGTAATCATAACGCGCTTGGTCTTGGTTTAATACCGCTGTCTTTTGCTAAATTCAATAAAAAACTTAAGGAATCGGTTCCTCTGTTTAACTTCGAAGAATAATTTTTCTATTTCTAATTAATTTATTGTATTTTGTACGTAGTTTCCTTTATCATTAAATTTTTTATTATCCTTTTTGGATATATTGATTGTATGTATAAACTTTGTTTTATTTTTCGTTTGTCTATAATGTTATTGGATTTTATCTGTTTTATAGATTAAATAATTAAATAAATAAACAGACCTACGCTCATTTAGAAGGGTTTTGTACCCAACTTCTCTGAAATACAGTCACCAGCAACGAATAAAGTCCAGAAGTATGTCATACAGATGTGCACGTTTAAAAGAAAGTCCGTTGTTTCTCTATTTTCAACGGTCGCCATTTTGTTGCAAAATTACAAAAACCACTCAAATCATAAATTCGTAAAAATATTAATGTTATTGATTTTATTCAAAAATTTTATCAAGATCAAATCAAAACTGCAGTGTTTGGTTCAATGTAAAGTCCTTAAAAAGTCAAATTCATGTGTTATTGTTGTTGTAATCGGAGTAACTTCATATGGCTGTAACTCCTATGTATATCATTAAATTTTTATCAAACTTACAAATTGTAAGGATCTTTTGTAAGACTACTTGAATAACGAGTTTCATTGAGTTTAAGGGTACGTATACAATTTGAATGAAATTCAAAAATCACACTATTATTAACGAAATTGAGTGAATTTTGACTTCTATGGTATTTGTTGCTGCTGTGGTCATAAACACCTACCTCGATTATTTTTTTCAGACCACAGGTGTCCAATCGCGAAGGGGGACACACATTTTTCGTGTGTTTCTCCACACTGTGCGCCCTGGAAGCAAAAAATGTTAGTTTCAGACCTGTTTTGAAAAGCTCTTACCAAGACCTTTCATTTGATGCCCATATCGACTGCCTTAAATGCATGTTTTTTTCTGGGGCTACTCCCCTATATGGGGAGAACCACCTTAAATAACTTGTTAAATTTTTTTTGTAGTTTAATTTTGAAGAAGGTATCACTTTACACCTACATACAAAGTTTGATGTTTCTAGCTTAAGCAGTTTGTGACATAATGACACAATACATAAGAATAACAATGTTATTTTTAAAGCGTGTATGTGTTTGTTGTTTGATATCGATTACGTTTTTCTAGAGTTCATTCATTATTGGTGTCTGCATAAGGTAGGTTGAGTACTGACATGAAAGAAGTTCGGTCTACCCAACTTGTTTCTAACTGAAATAAAGGTGTTTTTGTAAAAGCCAATTTTTTTATTGAAAAGCCGTCGGGTCTTGCTTCTTTGAGTGAGCAGACGTGTTTCGGCTCGTTTGAGTAATTCTCAGTGTCTGAGACACTGAAAATGAGTTGAAATTCGTCTGCTTACTCAATGAAGGAAGACCCACTCAGAGGAGGAAGACCCAAAAAAAGAGAAAATTGATCTGTCGATATCAAATAGACAAAATAATTTACTAAAAGCCAAGCTCTTGATATTCAGAAGACATTGTTTGATTCTCTATTTTGTTTACCTAATTTTCTACTGATTTTCTTTAAAAATGTTCATACATTTGAGTATGCACGAATGACGCCTACAGTTATGTTGAGCTTACCAGCGTTAAAATTCTCTAATACTTAAACCACTGCATATCCTTTTTGCACAATGCTGCCCACGCATTTTCGTTGTCTTTGAAAGTTTTCTTGTCAAACAACTAAACATTTTCGACGATTTACTGAACGTTTCCTCCAGAGCTACATATTTACAGATATCAAGTGGACGGATATAAAGTTTGCTCGTACAAGTTGAAAATATTTCAGCGCTGAATTGCGTCCACTTCATTTAAATATAAACTAGGAAAAACATATGTAGCATACATATATACATATGTCGAGGAGACGGGAAAATCAACATTGTAACAATAGCTATGGTGGAGCTTTGAAAGTAACATGAACAACATTTATGCATTCCTTTCGAGGTGCTGACATTCATACGAGCATTGCTTGCATTTCTAAACTACAAACTGCCTGAAGATATTACCTTAATTTATTTTACCTGTCACTTGCCATCGCCATTGCGATTGCAGTTCCATCGCAGGAGCTGAGGAAAGTAATGCAATACCATTATGCACTCCCATGACTAGATTTTAGCTACGCTTCACTCCGAACTCTCACACACTAGCACAAACATGGAGACTAGGCACATACCGTCGCAATCATAAAATTTGCAAATCGAGTCACATACTTTGGGGAACAATGTTTAAACTAAATTCCTCGTATTCCAAACAGATTAGTTAACATGTTCTGCATGAGGAAAATTTTTAAACCACAAGTACTCCATTCTATTTAGCTCTGCACCCCCTGGTGGCAGCCGAGGGAAGGTTTTCAGTGATTGTGTGGGAGATAACCCGATTCGAGTGGGATATGAGCATAACTTGGCTCGATACAATTATTTGTGTGGCAGCCATCCAAGAACAGTTGTCAAACTTGTACAGGAGATAAGAGCATCAATGGTCTTATGTTTGCATTGAGAGTCTTGTCATCCATGAGAACTCCCACTAGTGGCACCCATTATTAGCAACCACTTGAACCTTTTGCTTCATAAAGCTCTCTGTTTTTACTAAAATAAATCAATTTCAGCTAAGGGTATCATTGCATGCATCCCCTATTATTAAACCAGGACTGCGTGTCGATTCGCGTCCTCTAATGTTGTCACAGTCTTTCAAACGATAAGCTGTAAAAGAATGATGCCAGTTCAGCATTTGCATATTTCGACGTGCACGAGTATGTGCTACCATTCCTGTGTATAGCAATTACGCCATATAGTCTAATAGAACGTCATTCCGGGGACAGACAAATGCAACGATTACATCACAAATTTGGAGAATTTGAGTAGCATGATGAACCAGACTAAGATACTTACAAACAACGAAAGCTCCTTTACTAGCTACCCTTGAGCGTTCAGGAGCAGAGCACACTCAACGCAAAACAATGCGATTTCGTCTAATTAAATCACTGAATATTATGTCTTTGACGACTTTTACGTTCAATTTATTGGAGGTTACTTATTACATACATTCAGAGGATCAGTGTTGATTACATGACAAAGACAAACAATTTCAGAAAAATAAAGTCAAATAAGTCAACAAATCTTTGGCATATAATGGCCAAATACAAAAATGTGAAAATTTCTCAGAAAAAGTAGGTGTAATTCAAGCTAAAATTGATTTGAGATTAATGAACGCCATGGGGTTGATATTTTTATTAAATTATTAATTTATTTCTATTAACGTACTTTCATGTTTTTTTAGTCAATTATTTTGATTATTTGCTATTCGCAGGCCAGCTTTCTTTTCTATTGAAATCCATCGTTCCTTGCTTTTTTGATTGAGCAAACGCGTTTCGACACCTTTGAGTCATCTTCAATGTATGAAGGAAAGGACTATATATAGTTGTATGGTGGGTTAAGCTAGTAGATACTAAATTAAGGCAGGTAGAGGGATATTAGGTTTTCATGTTTTGGGGTGTTGGATGTCAGTTTTTTCTCTGAATTATATAAATTGATATAAGATCTTTACGCTCACCAAATTGTATGGAAATCAGATTGTAATCATGTGAGTTATAGCCATTTTAATTACGTGCTATTACAACAGCGATAACACGTGTTGACCAGAGACCTTTAGCTTGCGGGATGAGTGCTCTAACCATATCACGCGGATTACAAGCATCAACGTAGTCACTAACTATTATAACGGGCAAGCGTTCAGCACAACTTTCAGTAGGACCCTTCCCTATAATCCCTATAATTATCTGGCAGTTAAAGATCAAAGGAGTAGAAAGTTACATATGTTTTGTTTGCAATTCAACTCGTCCATTTGGATACTGTTGCAATCAACAAGTGGCGCATATTTGGAAATTCATTCTCATCTAGCTGAATTTTTCATCATTAGGAATAAAGAGGCATAAATTCAAACGCCCAAAAGTTGCTAATGAATGGATATCCAATTCAGCCTGAAGTCATTTCTTTCCAATATGCGACAATAACAACAATGGCATTTATTCGCGTCATTTAATAGTAGATTTTATGTATATTAGTATTGAATGGTGCAAACATTTGGGTGTTGTTGGTAACAACAATATCATCAGATGGCTGCAAGCATGGCGACGACATGGAATATCGTCAAGGGCACAGCTGAGAAGAACCTGCCAAATATATGCCCTGGAGCACCAGCTGTGTGCTTGACCGGGGAGAGTTTTCGCGGAGCTGAAGAAGCACTGGGTTTCGAGGCAGTTTTTGATATAGATTGAGTGATGACAGTTAGCCGAGACGGAATAAAAAAAATCCCCGTTGGCAGCACCAGCCGGAAAGGTAAATTTCTCGTATGTAGCGTAAAGTTTCGAAAAAGAATTTGGCTTGCCTACTAATAAACTTCTTTCTGCAATTTTCGTAGTACCACATGGGTATTGACTAACATAAAAAAATCTGGCCACGTTCGTTTTTAGAGACCTTTTATCGGGGCGCAAATATTATGCTAATTAAATTGAGTTGCACGCGTATGGATTACATATTGAAAATCGGCGGATCATAAATTGTTGTAAACATATAAATACCGGTTTCGCCCTTCTCGCATTTGCTGTTTACACAGTTCACAGTGGTAACCACACAAAGGCTTAAATAGCTCGAATAGTTAATTTCAAAAGATTTCCATAAAAGTTTAATCAGCACTTGCATTGCCATTAATGTATACATTTTCAATTTTTTTCTGAACTATGAGGGCCGTCATTTCGATTTTTATTGAAATCGGCTGCTAAAAATATTAAGCTGTAAATTTTCGACTGTTTTATTTGTCATTCGATTTGCATAATCAAATTAAATTAACTTGCCTTAATAACTTATAATTTCAAGTTTCAACGGAATCTGTTGAGAACCTTGGCTGTTGAGAACCTTGGCTGCTAGAGGGCTACAGAAATAAAAAACATTGTATGACACCCCCCTGTATGGGGAGACCCCCCTTAAATACCTTAAAATATTTTCTTTTACTGCAAATTTCAAGAGGCACCACTTTTGATCTACGTAGAAAATTTCCTCATTCTAGCTCATGTGGTTTGCGAGAAAACTTGTTATGACGCACGAACAAACGGGTGGACGGACGGACCGACAGACCAAGTCGCGATTTTATAATTTTTTAGGGTATTGTTAAAATTATTTTACAATATCTTAAAAATGATCTGGTTTATAAGTTCTTTCAAGTAAAGTCATTTAGAACGTTTCCATGAAAAATATTCATTATTTCAAATGGCACTAAAATAGCGAATTGCGCTTGCCTTCAGACCTTTGGGGGCCGCCATTTTGAATGCATGGATTTGATTTTGGATTATTTTAAATCTTTGTATGCTAGGACCTCATCAATCAATGTCTATCTCGTTCAAATAGGAGTTTCACTCTAGACAGGGCAAAATATTTCAATTTTTAAAGAAAATCGCAGCTAAAATATTAGGCTGTACATTTTCGACTTTTCTATTTTTCATTCAATTTTAATGATTTAGTGTAAAATACAAGAACATAGTACAGAGACTCATAATCTCAAGTTTCATCAAAATCCGTTGGAAAATGTGACCGCTAGAGGGCCACAAAAACATGAAAAAAACGCATATTTAAACGGCCGCCATTTTGAAATTTGCTCATGCATGATCACCAAAATATTAGAAACTGTGGATCTAAGTAATGGCTATTTTGAAACCAAGTTTCATATATGTCGAATTAAAATTGCGACTTTTGAAAGCCTTTGAAATTTTGAACTTCAACTGGCCGCCATTTTGTTTTTTGAAACCTGACCTCCAGTTTTTTTACGTAATTCTCTAGATACATATAATTTCTATCAAACTACCGAATTTCATGAAAATCTGTTGAAAGCTTTGACCACTATTACAACAACAAAATTTTGCACGTTTTTCGACCTTTGAGCGGCCGCCATTTCATTTCTGCAGTACTGACTTTGGATTTTTTATTGTGAAATTCATCACATACATCAATGAACCTTTGTACCCAATTTCATCCAAATCGGAGCCATACTTTGGTCAGCACAGAAATCACGATTTTTCGTCTAAAATGGCCGCCATTTTGTTCTTGCCCAGCCGATATAGCTGGTTCACGAACTTAACCGAGATAATCACCCAATACACCTATCCTGAAACTTTGGTGAAAATCGATATATATATATATATATATATATATATATATATATATATATATATATATATATATATATATATATATATATAATATATATATATATATATATATATATATAATATATATATATATATATATATATATATATATATATAATATATATATATATATATATAAATATCATATATATATATATATATATATATATATATATATCTATATATATATAATATAATATATATATATATATATATATATAATATATATATATATATATATATATATATATATATTGACGCGTGTTTTCCGGTTCGCGGCCAATAATTTTAATGTTCCGGGAAAGTGAAAACGCAATGTCTTTTTAATTTAAAAAGAGTTTATTCAATTACAATAATGCACAATAATCGATTTAACACTTTCACTAATTTTAATTCTCACTATTAAAAAACGTAACACTTGTCCATAAATTTCTTATCGCAATTGTCTTCTAAATCACTTCACAATTACGAAAATCACTTTTCTATTTGCTTTCCACACACTATCGCAGTTCTTATCGCGGTCGAATGAATGATCCCCCATTCATTCAGCTCGCCTTTATATAGGGTCTGTACCTATTCACCCATTTCTCGTACATTGGCGAATGTTCTACCGAGAGGTACCTGGTAGATTCGAGCAAATTAATGAATGGAGTGACGTCACTTGCAGATGTTGATCATGCTTGTTGGGTTCTCGTGGGTTCGAGTAAATTCATTTGTTGACGTTCTTAATGATTATGAAAACAATTGCGACAGTAGCTCGCAGAATTACTCGTACATGTAATTATTTGTACATGTAACACTGCCCCCACCTCAGTTCTTTTCGCCCCGAAAAGATGTGTCGCTATTTGTAGTCAATTCTCCCTGGGTGTAATATGGGGCAAGACGGTCCAGGTGCACGATTTTCATTTTAGCTCTCGGCTTACGATGTTCCTGTATTCGGTATACGACGTCGTTGATTCGCTTTGTAACTCGGTATGGTCCCTCCCAATTATGTTGCAACTTTGGAGACCTGCCCTTTCGCCGTTGCGGGTTATAAAGCCACACCAAGTCATCTTGCTGGAAGTCAGTAGAATTAGCATTTAGATGATACCTGGTCCTCATGCGGTCAGTAGCCGATTCGAGGTGTTTTCGCACTGTCCGATGTATCTGGTTCAACCGTTGTCTTAGATCACTTGCGTACTCCGAGACCGTTTGGGGTTTCTCAGGGGGTGTTCCAAACTTTATATCGGCTGGCAAACGAATAGTCTTTCCAAAAATGACTTTGGCTGGGGCTTGGCCCGTCGATGCATGTTCGGCAGCTCTGTACGCCATCAAAAGTAGTGGGATATGTCGGTCCCAGTCCCTTTGGTTCTCGTCAACCATCTTGGCCAGATGTTTATTGAGCGTGCCGTTGAACCGTTCGACCATTCCATCGGATTGGGGATGCAGCGGTGTTTTCCTCGTTTTCCGTATTCCCAGTAGTTCACACATTTCGCCAAAAACTAGTGACTCAAAGTTTCGGCCTTGATCTGAATGTAATTCGCAAGGTACGCCGTACCTACTGACCCAATTTAACACTAGCTGTTCAGCTACGGTAGTTGCTTCCTGGTTGGGAATGGGGTAGACCTCGGGCCACTTGCTGAAATAATCGGCTACAACCAGCGTATATCGATTTCCCCAATCGGATTCAGGAAAGGGTCCTGCGATGTCAACAGCAATCCTTTCGAATGGCACGCCTACGTTATAGGTTTGCATTTGTCTTCTCAGTCGTCGCTTTGGGCCTTTGACGGAAGCGCAAATTGTGCATCTGCGACACCAGTCCTCTACGTCTTCTCGAGCGTGGAGCCAGTAGAACCGTTCCCGCAATTTCTCTAAGGTCTTGTTAACACCAAGGTGGCCTCCCAAGGATCCTTCATGCATTTCCTTAATCACATCGTGGATTCGGCTTTTGGGTAGTATAGTTTGCATCCTATAGGAGCTGCCATCCGCCGTTTCCCATTTCCGCTTGAGTACGCCACCCTCCACCTGAAGAGAGTTCCATTGTGCCCAATAGCTTTTCAGGGTTGCGCCATGCATCGAAACGTCCTTCCACTCCGGTCGCCCAGTCGTCTCCTTCCATACGAGCAATGGTCCGATGTCTTCATCGGCTAGCTGGGCATTTCGAATCTCCTCCGCTGACCAACCGTCATCGAATCCGGCCGTTATCACTCGCAGATCAACGGTCGGCTCTTTTTCCTCAATCCGCCGGCAATGCTTGCAGTTAGCTGGACATGGATGACGAGATAGGGCGTCAGCATTTCCATGAACTCTGCCCTTGTGAAGTAGTTGGGGCCTCACTAGGTCTGGTCGGAT
This sequence comes from Odontomyia ornata, assembly GCA_963969285.1. NCBI lineage: Eukaryota > Metazoa > Arthropoda > Insecta > Diptera > Stratiomyidae > Odontomyia > Odontomyia ornata. The sequence goes on from OZ017740.1 coordinate 139,606,713, forward strand.
AGTCGATCGGGTTGCACCAGTGTCGTTTGTTATGGTGCAATGCTCTTCATCAACTTGACCAGGAACGCATCTGTTTGCTTCTCTACGATGTTGCCTTGGCACGGTGATGGGGGTACTGGGCATGTCGATCCTCCTAGCTAACGTTTACCCCACGAAGTTTGCCCTTGCAGTTGATGGGCATCCATTCTAGGCTCCTGACACGGTCTGGATCTCCACCATCTAGGACAATAGCTCCGTTTTCTTCGCTTCTTGCAGTCTCTTTGCAAGTGCCCCTTCTCTCCACAAACCCAGCATCTAGGCGCACCATTTACCTGCGGCTCTCGCTCATTTTCCACGCGCTTACACATGCACCCGTCTGCAACTACTTCACGGACCCGGGCAGTGGTACGAGTCGCATTTTTCGCTGCCTCAAAGTTCAGACTATAAACCAATGCGTCCTTAACCGTTTGCTTTTGGGCTAAACCCACGGCTTGTTGCAATTCCTGGTCCTTTAACGCACTGATGAATGCTTCTGTTGCTGCGTCATCTCGATGTTCTGGGTCGTAAGCTGGATAAGCCAAAAGTGCCAGGCGCTCAATGTCTTGGGCTAGCTGCCGTAAGGTTTCGCCAGACTTCTGCATCCGTTGCCTTAGCTGTGCCCGGTAAATCTGTTTCACATGATTGTCTCCATAACGCATGTCCAGCGCATTCATTATAGCAGCCGGGTTTGAATGCAGCTCAACGGGGATAGTCTGCAAAAGCTCGGCAGCTGGGCCTCTTAGGGCAAGAATTAACGCAGTTGCTCGTTCTGCTCATTCCGGTGATTTATCCTAGGGGCTGCTTCAAACTGGATTTTGTTAATAGTCCAGACCGTTTGCCCATCGAATATTGGTGCTTGCACATTTCTAGATGAGCTTTGCGAGGCGGTTACTATCTTCGCTGCTTCCAATTATTTTTTCATGTATTCCATATCATGGTTGATTCTCTCCTCGACCTGGCTGACCTTTTCCTCGACCTGGCTGACATTTTCCTCGATCTGGCTGACTTTTTCCTCGACTGGTAAACCTTTTCCTCGACCTGGTCAACCTTTTCCACGACGCCTTTAATTTGTTTGTTCAGATGGCCGAGCTCCGCTTTTATTTCGGTTGACTGTTTCTCCAGCTTCTGTGTGATGTCTGCCTTGATTTCGATCGCTTGTTCATTGAGCTTCGCAGTTAAATTAGATGACTGTTGTCGCAGCTCTTGCTGCATCAGCAATTACATTTGCATCAGCGCATTTTCTGGCTCCTTTGGTTTTGGTGTTGCTACTTCTCCACCTTCTGCGCCTTTTTCCGCATCTGAGAACTCACCCGAATCCAGATTCACGCCTTCCGACTCGATCGCGTCACGCAAGCGTGCAATCAGTGTGGCCTTTGTACCTTGCGTAGCCAGGTTTCGCTGTTCCAACTCTTCCTTAAGCTCCGACATGGTCAATTCATTAATTTTTAAGTTTAAGCTTCGTGGCATTTTTAATGTTTCTTTAAATTTTACTATTGTGAACTATAAAAATGTTCAAATTTTCACTTTCAAATTTTTTCTTTCGCACTTCTTGACACCACTGTCGCGTGTTTTCCGGTTCGCGGCCAATAATTTTAATGTTCCGGGAAAGTGAAAACGCAATGTCTTTTTAATTTAAAAAGAGTTTATTCAATTACAATAATGCACAATAATCGATTTAACACTTTCACTAATTTTAATTTTCACTATTAAAAAATGTAACACTTGTCCATAAATTTCTTATCGCAATTGTCTTCTAAATCACTTCACAATTGCGAAAATCACTTTTCTATTTGCTTTCCACACACTATCGCAGTTCTTATCGCGGTCGAATGAATGATCCCCCCATTCATTCAGCTCGCCTTTATATAGGGTCTGTACCTATTCACCCATTTCTCGTACATTGGCGATATATATATATATATATATGATATATATATATATATATATATAATATATATATATATATATATATATATATATATATATATATATATATATATATATATATATATATATATATATATATATATATATATATATATATATATATATATATATATATATATATATATATATATATATATATATATATATATATATATATATATATATATATATATAAATATATATGTATATATATATATATATATATATATATATATATATATATATATATATATATATATATATATATATATATATATATATATATATATATATATATATATATATATGAAGCTCTCCGCAATAGGTAAATTTACCTAAAATTGGTGGCGGTAGAGGGGGAATCGCAAATGGTGAAAATTTTGCTTGCATGGAAAAAGAAGCGATAAATGCATTTTGTTCTAGATTGCCATGTTTCAAGTGATAGTTCGGCAATTTGATAATACATGCAAACTTGTGTAGAATTTCGAGAAGCCAACCAATTTGGATACATGGCATTTTAATACGTACGTAGTTACTAGTGCAAGGTATAAACAAATGAGTAAAGTAAAAGCAAACAAACATGAGTTTGTATTGAAAAAATAAAAGAACAAGTAGGGTAAATAGACCTACGCTCATGTCAGAAGGGTTTTGTATTCAATTTCGAAAATGCAGTCACCAGATCGAATCAAATCAAGAAACATGTCAAAGACGATTTAATTGGAGAAAATATGAAATACGAAGATCATACTATTATTAACAAAGTTGAACGAATTTCGACTTCTGAGGTTTTTGGTATTGTTATACTCATAAATAGCTCCCTTGATAATTATTTCAGATGGATGATGACGGAGGAAACATATTTTTCATGTATTTCCCCCCTATGCCCCCACTGAAGCAAAAACTGACAGATTAACAACTGTTTTGAAAAGCTCCCATGAAAACTTTCATTTCATACTCATATCGGCTACGTTTGATACATTTTTTTTCAGGGGCCACTTTCCTGTACTGTTATCATTGATTAATGGCCAATTTTTTCGAATCCTAGAATGGTTACAAAACCTTTTTGCTAGGAGCTCTCTCCCGCCTCCTTGACTTGTTTCACTTATTATCATTAATTATAGGTACTCATCTTCAGTCATTCATTAAATTGAATCAAGTGTTCAAAGCATGCACCTTAAACGTTGAAGTTGGGAAAAACTAACTCAAAATTATTCAACCTTCGCATTTAAAACAGCCACCATTTTGTTTTATGATTACTGATACCACTAGCTGAACCGATTCTCAAAGATATACATGACACCTATCATTCCTGAAATTTTCATGCAAATCCTAGCAAAACTGTAGTGTCTGAGTCGGTAAAAAGCGCATGTTGTTCCATAGCCATATGTTGCCATAGTAATAAATGCAGCGCATATTGTTCCATAGTAATACAGGAAAATTCGAACCGCTATAACTTCGCTAAATATGATTCAATCTTTATGAAACTTTCAGAATAGATAAATCTTATAAATGGACATCTACGCACTGAATTTCATTTAATATAAGGGTACCGTTAAGATTTTATTCAAGAAAACATAAAATCGATAAATCATACTATTACTAACAAAGTTGAGCGTATTGTGACTTCTCGCGTGTTTGTTGTTGTTGTACTCACCAAGGCCTACATTCCTGATTTTTTTCAGATTTTTCGGATCACATGTGTCCAATCGCGAGGGGGGGGGGACGCAAATTTTTCGTGTATTTCCCCTCCCTGTGCGCCCCTCGAAGCAAATTTTGCCAAACTAAGACCTTTTTTGAAAAGTTCTCATCAAGACCTTTCATTTGATACCCATATCGGCTACCTTCAATGAAATTTTTTTTTCGGGGGTCACTCCCCTATACGGGGAGACCCCCCTTAAATACCTTATGAAATTTTTTTGTAGTTGAACTTTGAAGAGATCACCACTTTATATCTACACGCAAAATTTGATGATTCTAGCTTAAGTAGTTTCCGAGAAAAACTGCTGTGGCACACGGACAGACGGACGGACGGACAGACGCACAGACAGGACGCGATTTTAGTAGGGCTTTGTAAAATTATTTTACAAAACCCTAAAAATTGTATCTTCCATAGAAGAGAAAAGGAGTTGAAAAAGAAATAACTTTGGTACTGTTTAAAAACATAAGAAGAAGAGAGCGCACTTGGATGAATAGAATCATCGAATTGATTTGGTGTGTTTGCAATCAGGAGACTGTAGTTTGGTGGAAATAATCAGTGGTGGAGTAAGAAAAACCATAAACGATTAATTTGCTGTGGATAAATATAAATTGAACATCCGAAAAGAAATGTTAATATTACGCATTTACGATTCAAGGATTGCCGTTTTAATACTGTTTTTACGAGATAAAGTAAATTAAAGTGGCCGAAGTGATCAAAAGTAATTGTTATCACTTAAAGTAAATTCACTAATACACCTTTCTCCATATCCCAAGTGGCAAGTGCTCACAGGATTTGGAATAGGGTAAGTAGTTATTATTATGCTAATTATTTTTTTCTTAAATTTGAATTAATATAGTTTACTTGTGAAGTCATCACCAGCACATATCATTAATTTTCTTGTTTTAAATGGGGTTTTTGTTTTATCGTTATTAGTTTTCCTTTTTCTTTGTTTAATCTGAGATTGCGACAAAAGCGTGTTGCTTCCAGTATAGTAAATAAAACGACTATAATTTTCTAAATTAGAAACATCTTTCATTTTTTAAGATGACGACCTCCTCTCACTTCCTTCCCCCCGTGTTAAGCTTCAATGTGTAAGATGGCACAGCATGGACAGAGAGCGCCCCGGAAGACTCGTGACATGACTGAGCGCTAGCCGGCCTCAGCATGCCACACCGGGTTAAGCACCCCTTCGCCAGAAACTAACGTCAAAGGAACAAGATGTGGACGAAAACAAGTTGGGTAAACAGACCTACGGTCATGTCAGAAGGGTTTTGTATTCAATTTACAAAATGCAGTCACCAGATCGAATAAAATCAAGAAACGATTTTATTGGAGAAAATATGAAGTTCGAAGATCATACTATTATTAACAAAGTTGAACGAATTTCGTGTTCTGAGATTTTTGTTGTTGTTATACTCATAAATATCTCCCTTGATAATTATTTCAGATATCCATTCGCTAGGGAGGAAACACATTTTTCATGTATTTCCCCCCTGTGCCCCCACTGAAGCAAAAACTGACAGTTTAACAACTGTTTTGAAAAGCTCCCATGAAAACTTTCATTTCATACTCATACCGGCTACATTTGATGAATTTTTATTTTCAGGAGCCACTCTCCTGTACTGTTATCATCGATTAATGGCCAATTTTTTCGAATCCTAGAATGGTTACAAAGCCCTTTTGCTAGGAGCTCTCTCCCGCCTCCTTGACTTGCTTCGCTTATGAGTATTAATTGTAGGTACTCATCTTCATTCATTCATTAAATTGAATCAAGTGTTCAAAGCATGCACCTTAAACGTTGAAGTTGGGAAAAAAAACTCAAAATTATTCAATCTTCGCATTTAAAACAGCCACCATTTTGTTTTACGATTACTGATACCACTAGCTGAACCGAGTCGGAAAGATATTCATGACAGCTATCATTCCTGAAATTTTCATGCAAATCCTAGCAAAACTGTAGTGTCTGAGTCGGTAAAAAGCGCATGTTGTTCCATAGCCATATGTTGCCAAAGTAATAAATGCAGCGCATATTGTTCCATAGTAATACAGGAAAATTCAAACCGCTATAACTTCGCAAAATATGATTCAATCTTTATGAAACTTTCAGGATAGATCAACCTTATAAATAATCATCTATGTACTGAATTTCATAGAATTTAAGGGTACCGTTAAGATTTTATTCAAGAAAACATAAAATCGATAAATCATACTATTACTAACAAAGTTGAGTGAATTGCGACTTCTAACGTATTTGTTGTTGTTGTACTCACCAAGGCCTACATTCCTGATTTTTTTCAGATTTTTCGGATCACAGGTGTCCAATCGCGAGGGGGGGGGACACAAATTTTTCGTGTATTTCCCCTCCCTGTGCGCCCCTCGAAGCAAACTTTGCCAAACAAAGACCTGTTTTGAAAAGTTCTCATCAAGACCTTTCATTTGATAGCCATATCGGCCACCTCCAATGAAATTTTTTTTTCGGGGGGTCACTCCCCTATATGGGGAGGCCCCCCTTAAATACCTTATAAAATTTTTTTTGTATTCGAACTTTGAAGAAAACACCACTTTACACCTACATACAAAATTTGATGTTTCTAGCTTAAGTAGTTTCCGAGAAAAACTGCTGTGACACACGGACGGACGGACGGACGGACGGACAGACAGACGGACAGACGGACAGACAGGACGCGATTTTAGAAGGGTTTTGTAGAATTATTTTACAAAACCCTAAAAATTGATTGGTAAAAAATTGAACAAAGAAGGCCATTATTTTTCGCTAGAAAAAAGGCGTTTCTCGTAAAATTGTTTCTACTTATGGAAAATGCACTTCCAGAAGCCTAGAAAAAGACCTCAAAAGCTTCAAACATTCTTCTAGAAAGAAGTGCTCATACGTACTTTTGCTTTTGCATTAGGTTGTCTTCTGTAACGAATTTATTGCAAAAATATACGGTGAAGTGCAATACGTTACTTTTTGAGGCTGAATGATGGTAGCATCATAAGAGCAAATTTTAAGAAATAACTGTCGAGCAAACACAAGTAAGACGAAAATGTAGCTATTTACTGGGCGCAAATGAAATGATTGTTTCGATCATGACTGCCAAAATGCGTTAGATAAAAAGATTAATATTAAGTGGGAAAACTAAGACCGAGAGAGCATCTTGAAAATATCAAGAGTAGCAAATAAGATAACTATAATTAGGAAAAGAAGATACTATTGGTTGTACCACTTAATAAGCGGAATTCGACGCTAGTTGTCCATACTAACAAATATCGTGAAAGCTCGAACTTTATATACATGTTATTTTGAAGGTACATTTGACAACTATCAAAATCAGTCAATAAAACAATTTTATCTTGTGTGCATCATTATTATTTTTCACAATGAATAACTTCAAAAATAAGAGAAAAACACAGCGTTTGCGGGAGGTTCTATTTGGGTCATTTTTTTGCAAAGAAAACTGCTGCGGAAAGTCATTGTTTGCTTGTAGAAGCTTATGGCGACGATGTTTTAGCGAAAACACAGTGTTTTGAATGGTTTCAACGTTTCAAAAGTGACAATTTTGACATCAAAGACAAAGAACGCCCAGGACAGCCAAAAACGTTTGAAGACGAAGAATTTGAAACGCTACTCGATGAGGACTCGTGTTAAACGCAAGATAAACTTGCCAAATCGTTGGGAGTGACTCAACAAGCCATCTTGAAACGTTTGAAAGCCACCGGATACATTCAGAAGCAAGATAATTGGGCCCCCTATGAGTTGAAGCTGAGAGACGTTGAACGGCGCTTCTGTTTGTCTGAAATGCTTCTTTAGTGCCATAAAAAGAAATCATTTTTGCATCGGGTCGTAACTGGGGATGAAAAACGGATCGTTTATGACAATCCCAAGCGCAAAAAGCCATACGTGAATCCCGGCCAACCAGCCAAATCAATGGCGAAGCCAAATCAATGGCGAAGCCAAATCAATGGCGAAGCCAAATATCCATGCCGCCAAGCTTATGCTGTGTATTTGGTGGGATCAGACGGGGCCGTTATATTATGAGTTATTGAAATCGGGCCAGACAATCACAGATGACCCGTACCAAACACAATAAATACGTTTGAAGCGTGCCATCATCGAAAAACGTCCGGAATATGGGACCAGACACGAGGCTATAATTTTTCATCATGACAACACTCGGCCGTATGTTGCAAGACCCGTGAAAAACTATTTGGAAAATAGTGGATGGGAAATTTTGGCCAGCCCGCCTTATAGTCTGGACCTTGCTCAATCTGACTTTCATTTATTTCGCTCGATGCAAAACGCCCTCACCGAAATACGCTACACTTCAGAGCAAGGCATCCGAAATTGGATGGATTCATTTTTAGCCGCCAAGCCGGCGCAGTTTTTTTGTGAGGGAATTCATAAATTACCTGAAAGATGGGAAAATGTTGTAACTTCCAACTGACAATACTTTGAATAAAATATATTGTACGATTTTTCCACAATAAAGCATCACATTTCACTTAAAAAATTCCGGTTATTAAGTTCTACTCCCAATATGATGACTAATTTAGAAATAAGTCTAGCGAGTAATAACAAAAGACCAGTGTAACGTAGTCCACGGAGCTTAGTGGTTAGAGCATTAAGCCCGTAAGCTGAAGGTCTCTGGTTCAAGTTTCGTTGCCGTCAACGAGATTTAGTTCGAGTAGTTCTTCGGACGGACTTATAAGCCTGTTCAGTTATGATACGTGCTGGTTTAAAATCAGAACGTGTCCCAGCTGGATGGACGGACACACGTCCAAAGCATGATAATGATCATATCACCTTGTGGAGTGCCGATACCTTAGATCATGTCAATCAGATACCCTAACTATCTCTAAGTGAAGGCCCGAAAGGGGATGTAGGGCTGCGAAGAAGAAAAAGAAGTATACAAAGTAGTGAAAAGCATAAAACGAGGTTATTAGTGCAAGGCTATGCTCTGCCATGATGACATCGGCAGCATGTAGTAATCGAGCAGCCACGTAGGCAAACTTCTCGAGGGAACTTTACGAAAAAATAGCATTTCATAATAATAACAACACAAAAAGTGCGGAACAATTTGATACGCAGCTTATTAATATTGTTTTTACTTATCCAAAATAAACCCCGCCACTTTTCCGAAGAAAAAACTAAAAAAATAACAAATAAAATCAATAATGGCAATCCCATTGTGACACAATCTAGCGAAGCTATTGCTAGATTATGTCAACGAGAATCTGCCGTTACCGCCATGAAGAGGCTCTTCGAAGTAAGCGGAGTCCCTACGAAGAGGGACTCGCAGCTTGCACAACGAGCGGGAGGGTCATCATTTGCTCTGCTGCTCATTTTTATTCAATAATTGATTGTATTTAATAAATATCGAAAGCGATTTATTTGATTTTGGGCAAAGTGTTAAAGGTGCAATTCATAATAAAAGGTTTATTGATGTAAATACGCAACTCATGCGTCTCGGATAACTCGTTGTTTAATGAATTTCTAAAAATTTTCATTGTTTCAATTACCGCATGAACCCCAAATGAAATTTTCAAAGTTCAAACAGTGCAAAAGGTGATTGGTAGAAAAAACGATTCAAGTGTGAACGAATTGATTTTGTACAAAGCTAAAGAGTTAAAAAAAATTAAAATTTCCTAAAAAAATACGTGCTAAAACGACAGAGAATGCTTTGCCAAAAGTTAACAATCACTACAGTGTTTCGAATAAAAGAGAAATAAAAATGTGTCAATCGTGATACTCATTACCATGCATCTGCGGACTGTGCAAATAAGAATCAAGGTGGAAAGGGCTTTAATTGCAACAACTTTAGGCATACTGGTCGAGAGCTACACTGCTCCTATGGCCAAACTTAGCAAATATAGTATCATAACGGATAAGGTATACGCAAGTAAGATAAACTGAATGTGATTGAATGTAATATGTATTTAGTCGGGTTCGGAATTAAAAATGATCATAAAAAGTGAAATCATTTGGGTCGTTCGAACAAAAATTTACTGTAGATAACGAATAGTTTACGGTAGAATTCCTGGTACTACCTTCATAAATTATAGATGTTGAAATGTAATGTGTAAAGATACCTAAATTCAAAAATATGAAACCACTTTGTATTCTACAGGAAAGGCCCTTACCCGCCCCAACAACGTGCGCTCGTCGAAGGAGGACTGGGTAAGTACCCTTCTTTTTCTAAATAAAAGAAATAAAAAAAAAATCTTCCAAATAAATTACTTATAGCGAAAAATATTACGATTTAAAATGAAACGACACAAATCGACATGTAAGCAGTAAAACTGTCAAGAAAAATATTTTTTTTAATCAAATCGTTTTTTCAATGTATTAAACGTAAGTCTAAATTTTAACCAACCAACCAGGTTCATTATTAGATCAACATTATAATTATTGATAAACTGGCAAACTATTAGCTTTTTGATCGAAATTTAGTCACAAGCAGTAAAAGAAGCTTAGCTTTCTTTCCATAACATATGCATATTAATGTTTGATTGGTCTAAACTTGCTTCTAATATTAAATTTTCCTTTTAATATAAAAACTTGAAATGAAAATGTTCAATTAGCAACATGATGACACGATAACAGCGTACTTTTTGCATAAAAAAATTGTCACGTATACTTAAGGAAACATAAAGAACTAAGAAAAGCGTAGTTCTTTGCTCCATTGTGAATTTCAACAATGACAAAATAAAAACAATGAATTATTAAAACCTGAAAACCTCGGTCTTTTCATTTTTTTGGAACCCTGACCGCGTAGGGGGACCTACCACGTTGGCTGGCTCGTCCACTCATGAGCTAGCCGTCGGGGGAGCTCACCCCGTTTTCTTTGGGTTACAGGTGCTCTTGCAGGGTAGAGTGGCCTTTCGCACAGGTGTCTTAATTATGATAAAGTTTTACATGATTCAGTCATAAAAGACTTTGACATAAATCTGAAACATTTGTATCTTCCATCCGAGGGAAAGTTCATGCGAATAATGTTTAGATGAATTTTTCATTTAAATAAAAAATACATGACCACGCCCACAATTGATCTTGATTCCTTTGGGGGTGCAAAGGGGCACCGCTTCCGCCTGGATGCCCCACTTTAATTTGGAAGTCGTATATACCATTGGTAATGAAAAATTCCTCCCGCACGCGTTAATCAGGCTCGGTCTGTCGTTTTTAGGGTTTCGTAAAATAATTTTACAAAACCCTTCTAGTTTTGCAACCCGTCTGTCCATCTGTCCGTTCGTCCGTCCGTCCGTCCGTGTGTCACTGCAGTTTTTCTCAGAAACTACTTAATTTTGTGTGTAGGTGTAAAGTGGTGATCCCTTCAAAGTTCAACTACAAAAAAATTTTATAAAGTATTTAAGTGGGTCTCCCCATATAGGAGAGTGAACCCCGAAAAAAAATTTAATTGAAGGTAGCCGATATGGGTATCAAACGAAAGGTCTTGACGAGATCTTTTCAAAACAGGTCTTAGTTTGGCAAAGTTTGCTTCGAAAGACGCACAGGGAGGGGAAATAAACGAAAAATTTGTGTCCCCCCCCCCTCGCGATTGGACACCTGTGATTCGAAAAATCTGAAAAAAATCAGTGAGTACAACAACAACAAATACGTGAGAAGTCGCAATACACTCAACTTTGTTTGTTTGTAATAGTATGGTTTATCGATTTTATGATTTCTTGAATAAAATCTTAACGAAATGAAATTCAGTACGTAGATGTCTATTTTTAAGATTAATCTATCCTGTAAGTTTCATAAAAATTGAATCATATTTAGCGAAGTTATAGTGGTTTGAATTTTCCTGTATTACTATGGAACAATATGCGCTGCATTTATTACTATGGCTATCGAACAACATGCGCTTTTTACCGACTCGGACACTACAGTTTTGCTAGGATTTGCATGAAAATTTCAGGAATGATGGGTGTTATGAATATCTTTGAGAATCGGTTCAGCTAGTGGTATCCGTAATCGTAAAACAAAATAGTAGCTGTTTTAAATGAGAAGATCGAATAATTTTGAGTTATTTTTTCCCAACTTCAACGTTTAAGGTGCATGCTTTGAACACTTGACTCAATTTAATGAATGACTGAAGATGAGTACCTACAATTAATGCTCATCAGTGAAACAAGTCAAGGAGGTGGGAGAGAGCTCTTAGCAAAAGGGTTTTGTAACCATTCTAGGATTCGAAAAAATTGGCCATTAAACGATGATAACAGTACAGGAGAGTGGCCCCTGAAAAAAAAATTCGTCAAATGTAGCCGATATGAGTATGAAATGAAAGTTTTCATGGGAGCTTTTCTAAACAGTTGTTGTTAAACTGTCAGTTTTTGCTTCAGTGGGGCACAGGGGGGAAATACATGAAAAATGTGTTTCCTCCGTCGCGGATGGACATCTGAAATAATTATCAAGGGAGATATTTATGAGTATAACAATACCAAAAACCTCAGATGTCGAAATTCGTTCAACTTTGTTAATAATAGTATGATCTTCGTATATCATATTTTATCCAATAACATTTTTCTTGATTTGATTCGATCTGGTGACTGCGTTTTGTAAATTGAATACAAAACCCTTCTGACATGAGCATAGGTCTGTTTACCCAGCTTGTTTAGTATTCCGTTCCTTTGGTAGGTTCCCTTGGCCGCAATACCAGCGAACCGAATCGTTTGACCTTATAATTTGCGAATGCGAAATTTTTTTCGTTGTGAGCCCTTTTGCTTGGGAAAAGAGCTCGCCCTATGACGCCGCATGCTAGTCAGCCAGTGCATTCATGCATCTTTAGAGAAGGCTGATTCCGGCGAGCACTTATGTTTTCCCTCGCCGAGGTAGCAGACCATCGCTGCCGTCCTTTACGGTCAAAGACCATCCCTCAATCACCTCTGCAGAGCTCCAGAATATTGGAGTTTATAGATATTCCCATTCCACCAACTCTCAAGGTTGTTCTACCACAAAAGCCCAAAATAAGAATACAGTGCTAGGCATCAATGAAATTCCAGTAGAGCTCATTAAATATTATCAACAACCATATTCAGGAAGCCATCTATAAAGTCAAGCAGCATATTTGACAACAAGAACCTATGCCAAACGGGTTGAGCTGATCATTTATATTCCTTATTCACAAAAACAGTGACAAGCTATGGTGAGAAAACTATGGAGGCGTATCACTACTTTTGTGGCATACCAATTATTTTCATACATCACAAGGAAATAAAATCAGATCATATGCCAACAGAATTATTGGGTATCAAGGTAGTTTTAGAACAGGTAAATCGATGAAAGACCAATTGTTCATCGTCAAGCAGATTCTTGAGAGATGCTGGGAGTTCAACATAGGTGTACTTTAAATTTTTTTTGACTTAAAGCAAGAATACGAGGTGTGGCAATTAAGTGATGAGACTGATTTTATTGCTTCGCTTGTGGTAAACCTGTGATCTTGAAATTCCCTTAAACTTCGCCAGCTTCTTTCTCCTCCTTATTGATATATTTTTATTGCTTTAGCTTGTTTAATTCACCTGCTGTTTCATATTGAGTAGACGTGTGTTGGTGGCGGTCGTCACGAAAATGGAGAAACGAAATCAAGAACAACACGTCGAAATAAAATTTTGCCCCAGATTGGGCAAAACAGCTTCGGAAACGTACACTAAAATTGTTGGTTTTTCCAATACAGCCCGAAAACCAAACGCCAAAGCTCACAATGCTTGTCTCCGCATGCCTCCCGCCCAAAAAAAGCTGGCATGAGCAAGTCAAAGGTGGAAACGATAATATATTGCCTTCTTTGATAGCCGCGGAATCGTCCACAAAGAATTTGTTCCATCGGGGCAAACCGTAAATCAAGTCTGCTAAGTACTCGAAAGATTGCGAAAACAAGTCAACAAGGTGCGCCGAGACATCACTCGTAACCGGATCCTTCAGCACAACAACACGCCGTGCCATAGTGTGTCCCAGCATTTGGCTTCTAAAGGGATTGCCGTGTCGCAACAGCCACCTTATTTACCTGATATGTCACCTTGTGACTTTTTTTTTGTTCCCTGGAACAAAATCGGTGGTCAAAGGAACCCATTTTGAGTCGATTATGGATATCCAGGTGGCCGTGACGAGGGTCCTTGCGGACATCCCAGTCAAAGCATTACAGAAATGTTACGAAGCATGGACAATGCACCTGAATCGTTGTATAGCTGCCCAAAGCGACTACTGTGAAGGAGATGGCAGATTTGTAGAACAACTTTAAAATATACGCTTTTCATGGAATTAATCTCATTACTCAATTGTCACACCTCGTATGACAGTTTTGAAAGTAACATACTATAGCAAATAATGCTTTACTTTGGCATCCCAGTCAAATGAATCCATCTCATCATAATTACAGTGATGTCAACAGGCTTTCAAGTTTGCCTCAATAGCCAATTCATCAATGCCTTTGACACAATTATCGGAGTAAAACAGGTTGATGGACTGACCCCATTGCTGTTCAACTTAACTTTAGAATAAGTCATCAGAAAGCTACCTGTTGAAACTAGAGACACATTTTTATAAAAGTTGAGCTAAGTGGTAGCCTTGACAGCATCAATGCTTTTTGTTTAGGAAATGCAGGTGTCCTAAGTGAAGGAACTACATTGTTCTTTTACCGGAGCATTTCGGCAATCAACTTAATAACAAATTGAGCTCGAGGAACACCGGCTGATATGGCTGGTACCGTTAAAAACTTCACAGTTTCGTACGAGCTGATCGGTACTTATCAGGAGCGGCCACACCAGTCACCTCGGGGCAGCTCGACTGCGTGGGTTTCAGATGACTGCCGAAGGTGACTGGCGAAGGTGACTGGTATGGCAGCTGCTAATAAGAACTGGTCATCTCGTATGAAACTGCTAAGTTTGTTAATGTTTTGTCATGGTCATTAGCAGCCACCAAAGAACTTTTCCTCAAATTTGATATCGCAACAAAACTAGTAGGGCTACAGATCAATCAAAATATAACAAAGAACATGATGCAGTCGAAGAAAAATATCTTAAATACACAAAATGTCTCACTTGGCAAATGCAGTATCGTCAAATTTGTGTATTCAAGTGCGAAATGATGAAAATTGGAAATGAAAGAGACGAACCGTGGCAAAGAATACAGCTTGCAATGAGAATAATTTATTCAATTTTCATGTTTTAAAAGATCAGTTGCATACACAGAAAAATGAAGCTCCAAATATATAAATATGCAATAAAACGTGACGATTTAAATATGCGCCCTGACTCAAGCATCTGCAAGCATACTGAATGCCTCCAAGAGGTGGGTCCTGATGCGAATAATTGGAGCAAAACTAGACGAGGACAAATGGTGAATTGGATGCAACCATAAGGTATTTAAAATTCTTGACGAACTGTTGGTCTCAATAATTGTAATACTGCCGATTGTGCAATGAACTGGCGAAGTGAATTGTATAGATGAACAACGAATACCCAAAAAGGTATTCGTTGGGAAAACTAAAGGGTGAAGGCCAGTGGAAAAACGGAGGAAACGCTAGTTTGACTAGGTCGACGAGGACAGTACATCGTTGCTTGGCTTTTGAAATTGGAAAACGCACTCAATGAGCTGAGACGGTTAGAGGCATTTGTTGCAAGAAGCGAAGGTCTAAGAGTGACTGCAGTGCTTCAAAGAAGAAAATGAAGATTAATTGGCTTTTTCAGACGCAGCGTTAAAAGTGAGCGTTAAACAGGTTATATGGGCAAGAAGAGTGAGAGGCATTGAGGGAACCTGATGGTAAAAACACGTGAAAACTTTTTAGGGTGAACGAGCGTAACGCACATACACAAACGCATTTTGTTAATCATTTGGTGGGGGAAATTTTATGCAAACGCCGGTAATCATTCCAAATTGAACATTCGGTGAAGAAGGTAGTCGTCATGAAACGATTGCCTTTCTTTAATTTGCGTGCAAAAATGAATGCGTGAACGCGAGAAGCTACGCGTTATTTAATAAATTTATGAAAGCGGAGGCCATGTTCAATTTCAGGAAACAACACGACGAATATTACGATTTCAATAAAGTTAAATTGCCTATTGTAAATCCATAGAAAATTATCAGTACGCATAATCTTCATGGAATCACATTATAATAAGCCAGTTAACAACACAAGAAAAATATGCGACTAAAAAGGATATTCAAATTTGGAATATATTTTTCAGAAAGCGGTTAAAACATGGAGGTTCTAATAAATCCAATAGAAGTTTGAATCGACAAACTTTAACAATCATAAAATACATTTTTCATTCCAGTTTTTGTTACCTCGTGCACTATTCAAGGCTAAAACATCTATTCTCAATTGCTTATCTCTCTGCCTTCGCTTTCATGTTGTCCGCCCGACGTTTAACGATCAAATGATCCTTTTGATACATACACTCACAAGACATGTATTGTATACAAAAATAGGTTGGCTGAACTATGCAACGTGTAAACATAAGGGCGTAAGCGCGAAACCTGTTTGGATATGGGTTTTTACCATTCCCGTGTGAAAAAGCCCAATGGAATGGCTTCGCATACTATATCGTTGATCCAAATATTGGTTTCTTTCACACGGGAATGGTAAAAACCCATATCTTCCAACAAATGATTAATTTGCA
Source organism: Odontomyia ornata (assembly GCA_963969285.1). Taxonomy (NCBI): domain Eukaryota; kingdom Metazoa; phylum Arthropoda; class Insecta; order Diptera; family Stratiomyidae; genus Odontomyia; species Odontomyia ornata. The sequence goes on from OZ017740.1 coordinate 139,622,968, forward strand.
AAGCCAGGTTGAAGAGATAAACTCAAATGTAAGCTTATTAATAGATAAATCTACGTCTGCGTGCAAGTCTTCATATGTCGTAATTATTAAAAATTCTAATTTTCGTCCATTGGAGCATCGGTCAAATACAATATCACAAAAAGGGATTCAAATTAAGCCTAGCAACCACTCTTCCTCAGAAAAAAACACTCATTGATTTTAAGTCAAAGATCGGGCTATCAAAATTCCTCTTCAACTTATGCGACCTGTTCGTAATGGTGGGGCGGTTATCAAAACATCGATCAATAAAAATGCTACTTCACTCTTTGATATAGCAATCGAGGCAATGAAAGATGAGTATAATATTGCTGAGACTAGATTGCGACAGCCTAGACTTGTCATCAATGGTCTAGAAAATCAATATTCAAATGAGGAATTAAGAAATGAGATCCAATCATGAAATCCCAGTATAGAGGAGCAAGACTCTATGGAATACACAAATTTTTGGCACATTTTGCCTTCCTCTGGACCCCCTAGTTCATAAAATGATTTTTTTATTTCAGATTCTAAAAGTTCTAATTAAAACCTTTCATTTGATACGACCCTTGATGAAAAAAATTGTTGAGGGCACTTTCGTTATTAGGGGGACTCCTATTAAAATTTTTTTAAATTATTGATAAGACCTTAACTTTTGAGAGACCATCACTTCTGACTTTTCACAAATTTTGAATATTATAGCTTCTATAGTTTCTGAGAAACTAGCTGCGATGCACAGACAGACGGACAGACAGGTCGCGAAACTAGTAGGTCTTTGTAAAAAAAATTTTACAAAGACCTAAAGAGGAATTCATACATAGACTACAGGAAGAACAATGGAAACCAGGCTTTCAAGTTGTATATATGCAAGCGACAAAAGAATCAAAACGATTGGTGAATGGAAACAGCGGCTGACAACATAGCTCTTCACCCCGGGGAATATCACAAAACTTTCAACTGAATCCTGATGGGCCCTCTAATACAGCGTGTCCACGTGACGCTACGAACTCATTAAATATTTTTTCTTAAACAATTGGTGGAAGAATCACTAAAGAAATCAAAAAGCAATTTAAATACTACAAACCCACATTCATCAAAGAAATAAAAGCGAAGTCTTAAATGTAATCAATGGATTGAAAAAGAATACGGTGCCAGGCATCGATAGCATCATGATCCATGAAATTAGTATAATAAAGGAGGACATCGCCGAGCTTATGACAAATTTTATAAATGTGCATATTAGGAATGGGTCATTTCCAGAAGAAGAAAAACTTGCAAAAAAAGTTTCTTTTGCGCCGCTGACGGGATTTAGTAACATATTTGAAAAAATATTAAATAATCGATTAACATCATTCTTAGTTCTAAACTCTATCGTAAGCCAACATCAGTTTGGTTTTCAAAAGAACAAGAGTACTTTGGATGCAATACATTCTGTCACACTTTTCATAAATCTAGGACTTGACAGAGGTGATTATGTCGTCACAATTTTTGTGGATTTGAAATAATCATTTGATCATGACCTCTTACTTTGTAAACTTAAATCGTATGGTATTCAGGGTAGTCCTTAGCAGTTGCTTAAGAATCACTTGGTGTGAAGAACACAGAGAACTTTAATCAACAATGTTCTGAGCGATCGAGCACCTACGAAAACAGGAGTTCTCCAAGGCTCAATACTTCGCCCAATTTTGTTCCTGCTATACACAAATAATATGAATAAATGTGGGCTGACGGGATATCAAACATTATATGCCGATGGCACAGTTCTACTTTATTCAGGACGAGACAAAACTGCCATTGAGAACACTTTCAACGTGGATCCAGGAATATTCCATAAGTGTTTAATGGAAAACAGACTAGTATTGAACACTACAAAGACAAAATGTATTGTTTTTAAGCAAAAGAACAAAGAAAACTTAGATGTCGAACTAAATATTAATGGCGAAAAATTGTAGAGGTCTAGAAATGAAATATTTTGGCCTTATCATAGGCCATCGTATGACCTGGTTGCCGCACATAAAAGCTTAAGGAGGCAGTTAGCCCCAATAATAGGCTTGTTAAGAAGATATGAGTCTTTTCCAATTCACATCAAGAAACTTGTTCTAAATGCACTTATCCTGACGAAATTACATTATGGATTACTTATTTGGAATCAATCAGCAAAGCAAAATTTAAATAGTGTATCCAGGCTGCTGACCAAAGTGTATAAAAACATTTTGAAACTGCCAAAGCTTGCTCAAACTTGTTTGGTTTACTAATTAGCAAAATCAGTAACCTGTAGTCAAATCGTTATAATATAGAAAGTTAAGTTTATCTACAAAAATTTAAAAACTAATGTATCGGAACGAACACTATTAATTAAGGTTTCACAGATCAACTCATATAATGCGAGGAGTCTAGATCAATTCGTAATACCTTTTGCCAGAACGGATCGTCTAAACAACGATACAACGAATGATGCTCTGCGTATATACAGGGTTATCCATTTCATTTCATGGTTGGGAAAGTATAGCCCTGCTATTTGACATCTGTCAAAATTAAATGTCATCCAATGCGTGTTTTTTTTAGTTAAAGGTTTGCCATTTAGAAATATGGATCGTTCAATAGTCGAAAAATGCGTTAAAATTATTAAATTTTATTATGAAAATGGTGATTCTGCTGTATCAACGTTTCCGGCTTTACGAGCCAATTGCGGTCAATATGATCGACCTACACAGCAAACAATTTCGAACACAGTGAGAAAATTTGAAGAGACTGGATCGGTTATTGATATTCGATTTTCCGTACAAAATTTTCTTTAGTGATGAGGCTCATTTTTCACTCAGTGGTTACGTAAATAAACGGAAATGCTCTCTAAATCCTCAGGTGATCGCAAAAAGGCCTTTGTATCCGGAAAAAGTGACTGTTTGGTGTGCATTATGGTCTGGTGGTGTTATTGGCCCGTATTATTTTGAAAACGATCAAGGAAGAGCCATTACAGTCAATCCTGACCGCTATCATATTTACGCAAATAATCCTCAAAATCTTGAGCAATTGAAAACCAATATTCGTGAAGTTATGGCCGAGATATTGCCGGAAATGTCCCGAAAAGTCATTGAAAATTACCTCAACAGGATTGAGGCCTGTCAGAGGTCCCGTGGAAAACATTTGAATGATGTTGTATTTCATGTATAATGACAAGGTTTAATCTTCAAATTGAATAAAAAATTTTTTTTCTATCTGAGTATTTTATGTGTTTTCTCTAGCCTTACTTTCCCAAACGTAAAATGGATAACCATATATAACAATCTAACAGAAATGGTTAAGAAGCGTACTCTCTTTTTGTATTTAAGAAAAGGCTAAGGAGCTGAAGTTCTACTTTTATGAGCTCAGTATTCTAAGGCATTTTTGACCCTATCGGCGAGATACTGAAGAGACGGTTACTCACAGATTTTTGAGAATGCGTTGCGTTACATTGCATTTTTTTTTATCTCTGAGAGCTGACCATGAATTTGGGACTAGATGTTCATGAAAGGATAAGTTCCCATTATTTTGTGTGCCCCCTTATACCGATGTATTAAACATTGCCTGGGTGGCACAAAGTATGACGAAGAAACGCCATATAATTGATTGCCTCCACTCTTTCGGCATATGTTCTTGTTGCCAAATGTACTGGATGACTTTGTGAATAGCTTGATGAACACTACTGCCACCATATTTGATGAGCTCCACTGGAATCTCATCAATGCCCGGCGCTTTATTATTCTTTTAGGCTTTGATGATGGAACAAACTTCATCCAGGGTTTGTGGGGCCAATGGAAACTCTTTGCAGACATCTATAGGCTCCGATGCTCTGGAGCTTTGCGGAGGATTAAGGAGGTTCTTGAAATATAATGCTCATCTTTCCTTAATCTTGATTTCATCAGCGATTATATTGCCGCTGTCATCAGCATGGTTTCGGGCTGATAACCATGTTTCAGGCTTTTCACTACTTTTTATGCGTGTCTTGTGTTATTTCTCGCTAAACTTACATTTATACTTCTCAATTGGTCATCATAGTGTTACATGTACAAATAATTCTGCGAGCTACTGTCGCAATTGTTTTCACAACAATGAAGAACATCAACAAAACGAATTTACTCGAAACCACGAGAACCCAACAAGCATGAACAACATCAGAAAGTGAGTCACTGCTCCATTCATTCACTGCTGGTATGTTCCCGCTAATTCACCAATGTACGAGAACTGAGTTGAATGATTAGACACCCTATATAAAGGCGAGCTGAATGAATGGGGGGATCATTCATTACAAACGCGATAGATAACTGCGATACGTGAAGTACAGGCGATATTGATTGTTTGAGTGTGAAGTGATTTTAGTAGACAATTGAGCTAGAAATTTATGGACAAGTGGAAGGTAGAATTTTAATAGTGAAAATTAAAGTTATAAAATTGTTAGTGAAGTGATTGTGCATTTTTGAAGAGTTAAATAAACTCTTTTAATTTAATTTAAAAGACATTGCGTTTTCACTTTCTCCGAACATTCAAATTTTGGAAGTGAAAACGTTTAAACAATTTTAAAGTGCACAATTGTGAAAATTAACGTGGTAAAATAGCCGAAACAATAAAAATGCCAGGAAATTTACATCTGAAAATTAATCAATTGAGCATATCGGAGCTCAAAGAGGAGCTGGAACAACGAAACCTGGCTACACAAGGTACAAAGGCCATACTGATTGCACGCTTGCGTGATGCGATCGAGTCGGAAGGCGTGAATCTGGACTCGGGTGAGCTCTCAGATGCAGAAAAAGGCGCAGAAGGTGGTGAAGCCGAAACATCAAAACCAAAGGAAACAGAAAATGCGCTGATGCAAATGTTGATGCTGATGTAGCAAGAGCAGCGACAACAGTCATCCAATTTAGCTGTGAAGCTAAATGAACAATCAGCAAAGCTAGACCAACAAGAGTTCGAAATCAAGGCAGACATCACACAGAAGCTGGTAGAACAGTCAACCAAAATAAAAGCGGAACTCAGTAGTCTCAACAGCCACATTAAATGCGTCGAGGAAAAGGCATATCAGGTCGAGGAGAGAATAAACTTTGAGATCAGCCAGGTTGAGGAGGGAATCAACCATGAGATGGAAAAAGTGTAAAAGGAATTAGAAGCAGCAAAGGCAATACTAACCACCTCACTAGCCTCGCTTATAACCGCAGCGCAAAGCACATCCCGAAACGTGCAAGCACCAATATTCGATGGACAAACGGTCTGGAGTATTTACAAGATCCAGTTTGAAGCTGCCGCAATGGCAAATCAGTGGAACGAGCAGGAACGAGCAACTGCATTAATTCTTGCTCTAAGGGGCCAAGCTGCCGAGCTCTTGCAGACTATCCCCGTTGATTTACACTCAAACCCGACTGCTATATGGAATGCGCTCGACATGCGTTATGGAGGCGCCCATCTGAAGAAAATTTATCGGGCACAGCTACGGAATCGGATGCAGAAGTCTGGCGAAACCTTACAGCAGCTAGCCCAAGACATTGAGCGACTGGCACTTTTGGCTTACCCAGCGTACCACCAGGAACATCGAGACGACGTAGCAACAGAAGCATTCATCAGCGCCTTAGAAGACCAGGAATTGCAGCAAGCTGTGCGTTTAGCTCAAAAGCAAACAGTCAAGGATGCATTGGCTTATAGTTTAAATTTTGAGGCAGCGAAAAATGTGACCCGTACCACTGCCCGTGTTCGCAAGGTAGTTGCAGATGATTGCAGGTGTGAGCGCGTGGGAATTGAATGAGAGCTGCAGGTGAATGGTGCGCCTAGATGCTGGAATTGCGGGGAAGAAGGGCACCTGCAAAGAGACTGCCAGAAGGGAAGAAGACGGAGCTATTGTCCAGGGTGGTGGAGATCCAGACCGATTCAGGAGCTTAGATTGGAGGCCCATCAAACTGAAGGGGCCAACTTCGTCGGGTGGACGTTGGCTAGGAGGATCGACGTCCCTAGCACCCCCGTCACCATGTCAAGACTGCATCGTGGAGAAGCAGACTTATGCCGTCCGGGTTAAGTTGACGATGAACACTGCACCATAACAAGCGACAGTAGTGCAACCCGATCGATCATCCGACCACACCAAGTGAGACATCAACTGCTTCACAAGAGCAGAGTTCATGGAAATGCTGACGCCCTACCCCGCCGTCCATGTCCAGCTAACTGCAAGCATTGCCGATGGATTGAGGAAAAGGAATCGCCCGTTGATCTGCGATTGATAACGGCTGAATTCGATGAAGGTTGGTCACCGGAGCAGATTCGAAATGCCCAGTTAGCCGATGAAGACATCGGACTATTGCTCGTATGGAAGGAGACGACTGGGTGGCCTGAGTGGAAGGACGTTTCAATGCATGGTGCAACCCTGAAAAGCTATTGGGCACATACTCAAGCGGAAATGGGAAACGGTGGATGGCAGCTCCTATAGGATGCAAACTTTACTACCCAAAAGCCGAATCCACGATGTGGTTAAGGAAATGCACAAAGGATCCTAGAGAGGCCACCTTGGTGTTAACAAGACCTTAGCGAAATTGCGGGAAAGGTTCTACTGGCTCCACACTCGAGAAGACGTAGAGCACTGGTGCCGCAGATGCACAATTTGCGCTTCCGTCAAAGGCCCAAAGCGACGACTGAGAGGACAAATGCAAACCTATAAAGTTGGGGTACCGTTTGAAAGGATTGCTGTTGACATCGCAGGTCCGTTTCCTGAAACTGAATGAGGAAATCGATACACGCTGGTTGTAGCCGATTATTTCAGCAAGTGGCCCGAGCTCTACCCCATTCCCAACCAGGAAGCAACTATTGTAGCCAAACAGCTAGTGTTAAATTGGGTCAGTAGGTATGGCGTACCTTGTGAACTACATTCAGATCAAGGTCGAAACTTCGAATCACTAGTTTTTGGCAAAATGTGCGAGCTGCTGGGAGTACGGAAAACGAGGACAACACCACTGCATCCCCAATCCGATGGAATGGTCGAACGTTGACGAGAACCAAAGGGACTGGGACCGACACATTTCACTATTTTTGATGGCGTACAGAGCTGCCGAACATGCATCGACGGGCCAAGCCCCAGCCAAAGTCATTTTTGGAAAGATTATTCGTCTGCCAGCTGACATAAAGTTCGGAACACCTCCCGAGAAACCCCAAACCATCTCGGAGTACGCAAGTGAGCTAAGAGAACGGTTGAACCAGATACATCGGACAGTGCGAAAACACCTCGAATCGGCTACTGACCGCATGAAGACCAGGTATGATCTAAAGGCAAATTCTACTGGCTTCCAGCAAGATGACTTAGTCTGGCTATATAACCCACAGCGACGGAAGCGTAGGTATCCAAAGTTGCAGCATAATTGGGAGGGACCATACTAAGTTACAAAGCGAATCAACGGCGTCGTATATCGCATACAGGAACATCGTAAGCCGAGAGCCAAAATGAAAATCGTGCATCTGGACCATCTTGCCCCATATTACACCCAGGGAGAATTGACTACAACTGGCGACACATCTTTTCGGGGCGAAAAGGACTGAGGTGGGGGCAGTGTTACATGTACAAATAATTCTGCGAGCTACTGTCAGAATTATTTTCACAACAATGAAGAACATCAACAAAACGAATTCACTCGAAACCACGAGAACGCAACAAGCATGAACAACTTCTGAAAGTGAGTCACTGCTCCATTCATTCACTGCTGGTATGTTCCCGCTAATTCACCAATGTACGAGAAATGAGTTGAATGATTAGACACCCTATATAAAGGCGAGCTGAATGAATGGGGGGATCATTCATTACAACCGCAATAGAAAACTGAGATACGCGAAGTACAGGCGATATTGATTGTTTGAGTGTGAAGTGACTTTAGTAGACAATTGCGCTAGAAATTTATGGACAAGTGGAAGGTAGAATTTTAATAGTGAAAATCAAAGTTGTAAAATTGTTAGTGAAGTGATTGAGCATTTTTGACGAATTAAATAAACTCTTTTAATTTAATTTAAAAGACATTGCGTTTTCACTTTCCCGGAACATTAAATTATTGGCAGCGAACCAAAAATACGCGACAATAGTATTTTCTTTTCTTAATTCGAATTATCTTATTCGCTACCCTTCTGAGATTTTCATAGTGTTCTCTCTTCATCCTGGTTTTCCTACCTACATATTCTTTGTACACCTGATTCTTTTTATCTAACCCATTCTGGCACTCATCATCGAATCAATCATTCCTCTTGCGCCAGGCTTGATGTCCGATCGTCTATTCTGCCACGGTTCTGATAGCCGCTTTCACTTTCATCCAAACTCGTAGCTCGTCTTTAGTGATGCGTCTGATAAGATGGGAGCCAGCTGGTTGTCAAGGGTGCCCATGAAATTTTTGGCCACACACGCTGTTTGGAGCCTTTCGATATCAAATTTTTCTAGCGGGCTGGTCTTCGCCGAATATGCCTTTGACATACGACATTGAAAGGTTAATTTGATCAAGTAATGATCTGAGTTACGATTGGTTCCTTGGTATGTGCGGACGTCAAGTATGCTCGAGGCCCAACGTTGTTGGATCAGAACAAGTTCCATCTGGTTTTGCGTGTTGCAATCCGGTGATACCCAGGTCATTTTATGAATGCGTCAATGTGGGAAGCAAGTCGAACGTATGACTAGATTTCTGCTACATGCAAAGTCAATCAGGCGCTAACCATTGTCATTTGTTTCATCGTGGAGGCTATATCCTCCAGTCGTTCCCCGATGAGATAGCTCATTGCCAACCTTAGCATTGAAATCACCCAAAATAATTTTTATGCCATTTGTAGGCAATGAGTCGACCAGTCTTTCCAGGTGATTGTGAAATGATTCCTTCGTCCTTTCCTTCGGTCGGGGCGTGAACATTAATCAGCCAGGTTTTGAAAAATTTCGCTTGTATACGGATTGCACACAACCGTTCGTTTATTGCCTTGAAATCAATGACGTGCGATTAGAACTCCCTATCCACAATGAAGGCCGAATTCTCATTTTCCAGTAGGCTTCCCACTTTTAAATATTGTGTGCGATCTCATGTCTTGAATGTCGTTTCCAGTCCAATTCGTTTCGTGGACTGCCAGTACTTGTAATTGATATTGACTGGCCTGTTATAAAAGCTCCTTAACAGTGCCAGGGTAATTGAGTGATCTGACATTCCAGGATCCAATGCCATAGTCCTTCTTTCGTTTGCGAGGTCGTTGCCGTAGATCCAATCCATTCCGAGGCCCATCTGCAGGTTTCGAAACATTTATAAGTTTTCCAGGAACGGGGAGCTAGCCCGTCAGCCAACTTCCATTTCGGGGGTATGGTTATTACGTCGATTCCATTATCAGGCGCGGAAGATTCGCCCTCACCCTCTTACGTCCTTGCAAAGGAGGTGGACTTAGTAGCAGAGATCTGTAGATCTGTTTACAGTTATTAGCATTTCTCGAAATTTAATGTTACATTATTGGGGAATCAGTAAACCCAATGTGCACCCCGAGAGCATCTACTACCATTTAGTTGGGGGGCTTTGGAGTGAGGAATCATGGAAGCTATGGGTTGGGGAAACAAGGGGTTCCCTCCTCCTTTCTCAAACGGGCTTGGGACCGTGTATGGAGGAGCATATAATGAATTACAATACTTTGATGATGCGATCTCAATATAATTTCTCATGTGTTTCACCTAAGAATGTAAGCTTTGCATCTCTTTAAATTCAATGATATTGCTTTGGGTACTGTCTTTAATTTACTTTACTTCCTTTCTTTTCCATTAAAATAAGTGTTTGTACATGATCAGATACTTTTGCCTATTTTAACGTCATCAAGAAAATAGGATGAATTTGTATCGATCTTTTTCTTCTGTCTGTATAAACTTGAGACTCTAATTAAGTCATATTTGGAAGTTTGAACTTCTTTCGTCAATTAAAGATATTTTTGCTTGGACGGAACTTAAAATTCAAAGTGAAATCAATCAAACTTCACTCTCATATAGCTTAGCATGCTTAAAACTAGCTTAGAGTATGGATTGCTTCTGTTGTACTTAGTAGCACCAAATTGTTATTGAGCACCATAAGGGAGAGGTTGAACCTATCAGACACCCTCGAGTTTTGAATTCAGCTGAAAGTTTTCCTAAGTTGCCTTTAAAATTTTTATTAGGACCAAAAATAACTCTGTTATATATAAAACAAATGAGAATGACTAAATGATGAATGTATAGCAAATTTAAAGCTAAAAGCCTAAGAGAGAGCAATTTTTTATTTACGATCTGAACCACTTATGACTTTAATTTATATTGCAAGATATTCATGAAGCAGATGTGAATGCACTAATTAATTTCAAAGAAAACTTAATGATGAACCTTCCAATATCATTTGAATAACAACAAATACTTAAATGGAGATGAAGTGTTAACATCATGCCTACTAAAATTATAAAGCCTTCATTTACAAACTTTCATTCACATTATTGCCTGAACTCCATTAAAGCGCATTACCTAAAAACCATTTTTCCTTATTCGCCACGCGGTAATTCTGATCGGAAAGTCGACAATTAGCCGTGCATTCTTCATTAGACTAAACCACGTTTTGGTTTGGTTCTATGCTGCATAGCTTTCAGTTGAGAAAATTACGTTTATCAGTTTGCCCTGATCCTACTTGTAGACTGCATACACATTTCATTTCATGAGATTTTCGAAAATTTCCGAAACCTGTAAAGTGCGTGCCCATGTTTTACACAACACCCTATTTTCAAGCAAGGATCAGGTCATTAATTATTGCCTCGCTTACAATATTTGAGAGCTTCGATGTGCTGTATAATTCAGAGCACATAATAGGTGTTAAGGACGATAACACATGTTGCAAATACCGGAAATATTTACTCTCAACATTTCTTAGTGATTGTTATTAGAACTAAATCCAAGAAAAAGTAATGACAGGACATAGCACATAATAATTAACCACCTTAACTTGAAAAATCATTTTGGATTTTATAATTGTTATGTAAGTGTTTTAATGAGTGTAGAGTCCTACGTGTACAGACTCGTTAAATCAGATACGTGACCAAATCACCGAACCAATTCTACCATCAATGCACGCAACGTACGTAATGGCAACGTTAGTTTCCTGTCGCTTTTCTGTGCAATGTATTAACGAGACCGAGAATGACTAGTGACCTTATCCATTCAGCTTTGGTTGCAAGTTGGAGCTGGGATCTATTTCCTGGGCTCTGAGATGGATTACAACAAAACCCACCTTAAATTTTCCTAATTATTTGAAAACTCGTCCATTGCAACAGAACGAGTAATTTATGGTTGCAGCAAAACTTCGCCTTATGCACGCAACAAAAGAGCTCTTACGTTGATTGGATTTTACCGTAGCAAGGACTGCTAGCAGTGCGACATATAGACACGAGTACGAGTACATGTCGGAAAAATCAAAATTAACCGAAGCAAAATGTAAAGGACGTTATCACTTTGAAAGATGGTATTAGCTTATAATGGGACGTGTTCTAGATAAGCACTTGTCACAATTTCACATGATTAAGTTTCGTAATATCAGTGGGAGCACTGAGTTTACTGGGATAGGGCTCCGAGAACAGATTTTAAAACAACGTACTTTAAGCTCTAATTTGTACACAATGATTTGATCATTGATAGAAAAATATTTCTGACTACACCTGGCTATAAGCCAGGTGTATGCGTCTAACAGATGAGTTGTGTTCCCATGTACTATAATATCATTGGAATTTGTTTAAATTTATATCTACATTAAGTTTTAGGAAATTTATCGTGAGGATCATTGAAATGTCACATGAAATTTAGATGTAAAAGTGAAGTATTTCCTTGTGGAACGGTTTCCTGGATCTATTTTCGTAGGGAAATGAAGTATTCTGAAAGTGATTTGTCTCTTGCAGATATGCACACTCTTATATTATCGATATTGAATGAATCAAGGTTATAGCCCTACCGGTAGCTGTACTACTGAAAGCTTAATATGGTTACGTATTCATCTTCATCTATGGCATAACAGTTCAGGCTGGGCCTTGGCCTCCTCCTCCAATCATCGCGGTATCGCGACCTTGTCTGCCAGTCGTTTACTCCCAACAAGGATCTGCTGTCAGTTTCTATCGTGTCTACCTTATATTCTGCCCAGTGATGTTCTTTTGGGTAGTTGGTTTTCTTCCATTCTTTCTACATTGCCCGTTCATCGCAATTTACGTAACTTTACGCAAGAAGAAACAGCTGGATCGTCAAATAGTTCATACAACCAATCGTTGTAACGTAGCTGTTGCGAATTGTTTGACATAAGTGTATTTGTATTTTCACTATCACTCCGGCTCAGATGAGAGCTCAGTTTGAGCTGGCAAAGCAAACCGTGAGCAGCGCGCAGGTATTTTTATCAAGTCATATCTGATTTACAATCAACACCTCAATTAATGAAGCTCTCAGTATTTATTTCTCCTAAACCTAATATTAGTGACATTTGGCGACAGTGACAGGACCTGGTGTGAGAGTGATCATGTGCGAATCTGTAATAAAATCAAGTTTAGTTATTGTTAACACGGATGCTTTGAAGAAAAAGCGTACAGCCAAACGTACGTCTTTTACAAAGCAGTTGAATGTGTTTATTACTTTGAGGGGCTTAGCTACCGCTACACCAACAGAAAAGGCTGTGCGGTTTTCCTTACTAGAGTTCAAAATGGTGGAGCTTGATGTAATGAACGACGTGTATAACAAAGCACTCTACGGATCAGATAAAGACGAAACAGAGATACAGACAGACCTCGACGCATGTGATGTATATAAGACTCAGTTTTTAACAGTGAAAATGAGTATGGTTAGTATAAATACAACTACAGTGCATGCAAGTAACACACGCGTGAGATTAAATAATCCTCAGAAGACAAACCTATCGCCAATCGACTTGCCAAATTTTCATGGAAGCGTCAAGGAAAGGCTTTCCTTTTGGAGCCAATATAAAAAGATTCATGAAAATATGGGTTTAAGCAAGAAAGATAAATTCCAATACTTAATTCAATGTACTGTTCCTGGTTCGAGAGCAAATACTCTTGTTTCTAGTTTCCCGTCAACAGCTGCAAATTATGACAATGCAATAGCTAGTCTGAAATCTTATTTTGGGTGGGACGATTTGGTCCTTGTCTTGGAATAAGATTCGAAGAAATCATTGGCAGTCGTTCATGATAAAATTGGAACATATATACGATCACTGGAAACGCTCGGAGTGATTTTTGAAAAGTTTGCTGCAACCTTGTGCCCATTCGTTGAGTCACCTTTACCTGGAGAAATACTTCAGGCTTGGCAACATAGCAGTCAAAGTAGACGCGACACATCAGGCGAAGAAGAAAATGGACCAGATGGAGATACAGAGAAGGAGTGACTCCATGCTCTTTTTGCATTTCCAGAGCAAGAAGTTGAAAACGAAGAAAGGAATGAATTGGCAAGGCAGAAAAATTCATTATCAACAGAGTCCGCGGAGGTGAGTAAGCAGAAGACACCTGTGTCTTCTACCCAACGATAAAACTTTGAAACCAAACGATGTAGCTACCGCGAATGCACTATTTGTTGCGAAAAGGGTATCTGTGAGCTGGCTTCCTCCGTTGCTTCGCCTACTGTTTATTTACAAATTTTAAAGGTAAAATTGTAATCTGAAACTCATGAAATGACTGCGAGAGTTTTAAAAGACCCTGGATCTAAAAGATCTTATATACGGACTGATCTCGCACACAAACTTGGCTACTTTCCGAAAGGTAAACAAGAAATTACGCACTCGCTATTCGGTGGCGTAAAACTTAAGAGTGAGGAACATGACGTTTCTAAGCTTTGTATGAGAAGTATGGATGACTTGTATGCATGCACTTTTGATGTGATTAATAAGGATATAATCTGTGACACTGTATCTAGCATTAAGAATGATGTATGGGTAAAAAAATTGCGAGAAGAGGGTATATTCTTGTCAGACGTTGATTCAAAGATTTGTTCGGTTACAGACGATTTGATCGACGCAGACGTCGCCGGAAAACTATTTACAGGTAACAAAAGTAAATTAGAGAATGGTTTAGTTGCTTTTCAGACTCTGTTAGATTAAACTTTGATGGGAAAACACGTCGGCAAAAATGTAAAGTCCGATACGACAACTTTAGTAACGAGTATGTTTATACAATCTTACTGATCTTTGGAATTTCGATATACTCGGGATTGAGGGCCTATAGAGAAAAAGAGTCGTCATTTTCAAGAGTGTGAAGCGAGAGAGTTTGTAATGGAACCTGCTAAAATTAACCCTGAGGGGCGTTATGAAGTACCATTGCCCTTTTTAGAAGACCATTTTGATTTGCCGAACAATTATAGTGTCTCCTATATCCACACGTTTAAATAAGCTAGTTGACAAATTGAAGAAAACAAAATCTATTCAGCTCGTACGATCAGATTTTTTGCGAATGAGAGCTAGAAGAAGTCATCGAAAGAAAAACTTATGACGATGATTCAAAACATTGTCACTATCTTTCACATCGTCCGGTAATAAAGCCACATGCAACAACGCAGGCCCACACCATATTTGATGCGTCCGTGGAAAAAAAATGGATTTCCGTCGTTGAACCAATGTTTAGAAAAGAGTCCTAATCTTATTTAACTTGTTCCCTCCATACTCAATCGTTTTCGTGAGTCTGAAGTGGGGGTGGTTGCCGATATAAGAAAGGCATTCTTGCAAATATCGATAGCTAGGAACACAAGGATTTTCTACGTTTTTTTTGGTACGAGAATGGAAAATTCGTCGTTTTTAGACAATGTCGACTAGTATTTGGTTTGATATGCAGTCTTTTTCTTTTAGCAGCCATAATTTTACTTTTTCTGTACCAAGCTTTGAGAGTAGCAGCAGAGAGCAGCAATTGCAAATTGTCGAAGGAAACTGTTGCAAAACTAGAAGAGGCTTTTTACGTAGATAACATTGTAACCAGTGTAAGTTCATTGAATAAAATGAAAAAATGTATGAGTGAGGCTAAGTCTATTATGACCAGTGGAGGCTTCGATCTACATTGTTGGTAATACTCTGGCGATGACTTAGACAATAGAAGAGCTCTTGTTCTTGGTATTTTGTGGGATAAGGATAGCAATAGTTTTTCGATAAACCCTGATGTTTTGCGGGTTGAACATGATTTCACAGAAATCATTACAAAACGAGTTATATTGTCGATTGCAAATCGTATTTATGATCCCATAGGTTTTTCATGCCCAGTAACTTTGGTGCCTTTATTGATGTTAAAGAAGCTGTGGGATGATAAAAAGGCTTGGGATGCTACGATTGATTGCAAGAATAATGAAATCTTTAGACAATAGATGTTAGAGTTAGTCTATTTGAAAAGCATAGAAATTCCTCTTAAACTAGGCTCGGGGGAACTTGAAACACATGCTTTTTTTGGATAGCAAGTGACATTGCCTATGCAGCAGTTGTTTTTGTGTGTGTAGTTTAGGGCGGGGCTTGGTGAACATACAGCTTTTGAGTGCAAGATCTCGTATCGCGCCTAAAGGAGCCACCATTCCAAGGTTGGAACTAATGGCAGCATCTATTGCTGCACGACTAACTAGCTCGGTTACAAGCTCATTAACGCGTAAAATCAATCGTATTACGTATTGGTCCGACTCGAGCACAGTAGGAGCATGGATTAATCGAGATCTGCAGTGACAAACAGTCATACATAATCGCGTTAAAGAAATGAGATCTCCGAGCAAAAATAATTCGTGGAAATTTGTTCCTGGTAAAATAAATTCTGCAGAATTCCCTTCACGAGGCTGCAGTCCAAAGTAGTTAGTAGAGTCTCGGTGGTGGGTTGGTCCGCAATGGTTATATGAGCCTGAGTCAACTTGGTCATCAAAACAGGGTGAGGTCGACGAAGAAAAAATATCAGCTGAGATAAAACGATCGACTTTGACACAAATAATCATCTCTGATAGTAACTTCAGTGCAGCTAAATTTTTCCCGAGCTACTCAAAAATCAGTCGTTTTTAAGTCTTGATGCAATGATTTTTTGATGGATGTCAGCAATCGGACAGAAAAATTGCAAAGAATGGGCTCTGTACACCTAGGGATTTAAACTAAGGGATAACTTTTAAAGAGCTTCGAACTGCTAAGACAAAATTTTTTCCTTTTTTACAGCAACAATTGTTGGAAAATTCAAACAAAGTATCATCATTGAAAGTTATGATAAATCCCGATGAGCTCAAAGTTGTAAAAATTACGATTCTTAATAGAAAGGATGACATCAATTTTTTGTGTCCAATTATAATGAATGAGAAGCATGAAATAGTCTATTTGCTAGTAAGAGAGGCTCATGAAAAATTAGGCCATGTAGGAACGCAAATAATTATGAATAATATACGCGAGAAATTTTCGATTATCGGACTTTGTAATGTTGCAAAGCAGGTTGTGGCTATATGTGTCATTTGCAAAAAGCAAAAATCGAAAAGTTTGCAATGTGAAACTCGAGCTATCAAGCTGTTCATTTAGAACTATTATCATCCTTATCGACTTAGACCTTTTTGGAAGGGTTACGCAGATTTATATATAGGAGAGGTAGGCCTAGCACAGTCTACACAGATAACGGAACCAGTTTTTCTGGTGCAAACAATTCCTTCAAAGCATGAGATTGGGATAAAATCACGAAGCATAGTTCTTTGGCTCAGATAGTATGGCACTTCAATCCTCCTTCGGCACCCTGGTGGGGCGGATGGTGGGAGCGGCTGATAGGAGTTTTAAAATCAATTTTACGCAAAACCCTTGGTAAAACGAGTCTGTCTTACGAAACGCTAAGTGCCGTTTCATATGATTTAGAAGCTATTTTAAACTCTCGACCTCTGACATATATCTCGGAAGACACTGATGATCTTAAGCCACTTTCTCCTTCGTGTTTCTTTTAAAAAATACAGGAGGCTGGTACTCCCGACATTGACATATTTTATCATGAAAAACTTGGTCAAAGATTTCGAAAGGAATATCTAGGACAATTAATTTCGAAAAATTCTAAAAAGGAAACTAGGAAAATACATGTCGGCAATGTAGTTTTAATTGGGGGTGATATTCGTAAACGCAAAGATTGGTCTCTTGCTCGCATCTTTAATTTAATCATAGGTAAAGACAGTAACGTTAGAGCTGCCATAGTGGAAACGCAGAATAGTCTGCTTAAGCGTCCTATAGAACGAATTTGCCCTCTGGAAATTGCACAAGAGACCCTAGAAGTTAATGAATGTTTGAATCAAAAGGCTTTAGTTATAAAATTGCGTAATTGCGACGTTAATAAATCTAAAATGAAATGTAATCAATCTGCCAAGAAAAATCTTTTAACAGAAAATGTTCAATTGAAAATCGTAACCACAAGAAGTGGGCGTGAAGTTGGAAAACATGTAAGATTTGGAATAAATTAAATTTGTTTTCACAAAAGGGGGAGGATATTGCGAATTGTTTGACATAAGTGTATTTATGTTTACACGGAATGCCACCACACTTATATTATTTTACTGTCGCTCGGGTTCAGATGAGAGTTCAGTTTGAGCTGGCAAAGCGAAACGTGAGCATTGCGCAGCTATTTGCATCAAGTCATATCTAATTTACAATAAACACCTTAATTAATAAAGCTCTCAGTGTTTATTTCTCCTAAACCTGATATGAGTACAGTAGTCTCCATTCCGTTCCTTGTTTCACTGGGGTGTAGATTTTGAGGAGCACTTTGTGTTTGAATGCGCCTACTGCCTTTTCGGATTCGCTCGTCAGAGTCCATGTTTTACTACCATACAACTGCATAGATTTGACTACTGTTTCATAAATGCCGAGCTAATTTTGCCTGTGCACAGCTCCGACTTCCAATATCGTCATTTTTAACCCCTATTCTATTCGGGTAAACTCCAAGGTATACAAAATCATACACACTTTCAAGGTTGTAGTCGCCTATGGACAGGTTTTGTCGAAATTAAGTTTTCTTCCTCGTTTGAGTCATGAATTCAGTTTTAGTTTAATTAACTCATAGGCCAATTTGATTTGCTTTAGAGAAAAATGCTGCTTTGGCATCTTAGATTGAACATGCCATAATATTGACGTCATCAGCATATGCTACCAATTGCATGAACTTGAACATTAGTGTACACGTGTTTTCATCTGATGCCTTCCTGATGGCGTGTTCCAGAGCGATATTAAAGAGCATCGTTGTCTATTAGTTCACTGTTCACCTTGAACTGGGACTCTGGTTTAGCATCGTGACCTTGATCATGCGGACTAGTTTTATTGGGACGCAAAAGTCAAGCATTATTTTCTACAGTGTATTTCTGTCGACACTGTCATATGCTTGCTTAAAGAGTTGGCGCACATCGATGTTATACTCGTATTCCTAGCACTTTTCCAGCACTTGCTATTGTAGACCATTAACTTCGAAAACCTCCCTGGTACTTTTCTATAATACTTTTAAAGTATGGCTTTAATTAGAGTTTCGTTAAATAATTTTGCAAAACCCCACTAAAGTCACGTCCTGTCTGTCCGTCCGTATGTCACAGCAATTTTTCTTGCAAACGACATGAGCTAGAAACATAAGATTTTGTAAGTAGGTGTAAATTGATGGCCGCTTTAAATTTTCACATATAAGGGAGTGACCCCTGAAAAAAAAAATTTATCACATGCAGGCAATTTGGGTATCAAATGAAAGTTCTCAATGAGAATTTTTCAAAACGGATCTTTAAATGAAAAGTTTTGCTTTGAGGGGTGCAGGGGAAGGAGAAATGTATGAAAATATTGTGGCCCCCTTGCGATTGTACATCTTTGATCTGAAAAATCTATCCCTCTTTCTTTAGGAGGACAAGGGCAGCAAATGCGTTAGAAGTCGAAACTCGATTAACTTTGTTAATAATAGCACATTTCATAAATAAACATAAATTTCTCAAAAGGCGCAATTTAAGTATTTGTTTAGAAATTGTATGTGCCTTTAAAAATTTCACAATAATCGAACTATAAACAGGTAAGCTACAGCCGATTGAATATTACCACAAAATTAACATGTGATTCTAGGGAGAGACACGACGAATTACTATAAAAATTTTAGAAATGTTTTGTAATATTCATGTGTTATCATGACTAATCAAGCGACGGTATCAAAGCACTTGAAACCAAATGGCGGCAAAATTTTAAATACATAATGAACAGGATTTAATTTTTCGAACTCAATTTATGGTCAAGTTTAGACATGCAGAACATATTGTTTGATTTACTAATTGTGCCACAAAATCCTTCTGGTAGGAGCATCCTCCAACTACTTCAACTTTTTTTCTTTCTTTGATTTTGTAGATCACTTTATAAGTCGTACACTGTAAAGTGATGCCTATATTATTTTCATTTCTTAATTTATCCCCACTTTTTGTGTACAGGACATATTACACTTTTTCGCTAGTCCGCTGATAACTGCTCATCTGACCATATTCTGCATATAAGTTTACATAGAAGCTGATTTAATGGAAACTCCTGCTCTAGAGTAGTTTTGAGGTCCCGTACTGCTGCCTGTACTTTGTCTTTGGTTGGTAGAGGGACTGCATTTGGAACCGTATTACCGTTATTTGAGATGCTGTGAATAGTTTCTGGAAGTATTGCAGCCATCTGTTCTTAATTTCAACTGGGTTGCCTATGATTGTATCTTGAGCAGTTTTGCAAAGATTTTTTTGTGAATTGAAGCCATATCTTAGTTGTATAATAGAGGCATATCCCAATCTGACTACATTTAGGGTTATGTTTTTGTTTATCTGTTGTGTTGATTGTCAGTCTTTTCTTCCTTAGGAACATTTTTTTAAGCTTTAGATCCAAGGTTTTATATTGTTCTTCTATGGCCCGAGTTGGTCACTGGATATATTCTTTATGTGCCTGGTTTATGTTTTAATCGCTTCCTTGCATTCTTCGTCATGCTAGTCGTTCCTATTTTTCTATGACTGTCACCCCAAGGCCTCTTTGGCTGCTCCTGTTACTGCATCTCTTACTCTCTTCCATATGGTTTTGATGTCATAATTACTTTCTTCTACCTGAGGGAATATGCTGAATCGATTTTCTAGTGCTGACATGTATGTGGACGTTACCGACCTGTCATTTTGCTTGTGTATCGGGTACGTTGGAGCAACTTGTCTTCCTTGTTTACAGCTCTTGGAGGTGCAGCATTGGAACTTAACTCTTATGAGGTAATGATCCTGATCACAGTCAAAACCATCACAGAAGCGCCTGTCGAGAATACTGGTGGCAGCTTGTTTTAGTATGAAAATATGGTAGATCCGGTTGAATGTGCGACTGTCTGGGGATACCTATGTTCTTTTATAGATGTCTCAATGTGGTAGACATATGGAGCTTACTGTGAAGCCTCTCATAGCAGCGAAGTCTATCACCTGATGTCCATTTTCACTGGTCTCCCCATGGAGGTGGTGTTTTCCAGTTGTGTTTTTATGTTCCGTTTCTCGGTCGATTTTTGCATTGAAGTCATCCAGAACAATTTTAATGTCGTCTGACGGCAATGCACCGACAGTGCATTTCAGAATGCTGTAAAATTTGTTCCTGAATGCCTTTTCCTTGTCTTCTATGGGCACATGACAGTTGACTAGCCAGACATTACAAACTTCGGTCTTGATACGAATCGAACAAAGTCTTCCGTTAACGGGTTTGAAGTCGATAATATGTTTAAATTTACTGTCAACAATGGAAACCACTCCAAACTTAGGATTCCTTGTGATTTCCCGCTTTTAAACACGGTGTACGTTGGCTTGTCAAATATATGTTCAACGTGCCATCCGATTTCTTGCACTAAGAGGATGTTGATTTTCTATTTTCTTATTTGATCTAGACAACTGGTGTGCTCAATTATCAAGCATCCCAAGTTCTGAAATTCAATCCGAGTCTCTTGTCTTGGTTCCATGACAAGTAAATATTAAGTGGAGCATTATCAGCACTTCAGTTCAGTCGATTTTGGTCCACAAGTGATATTTCATTTCCCACATACTCACCGGGCAGCATCTTAGGGCACGCGCAATCCACCACCTGAGGACGGGTCCGGTGGGTGACTGAAAGCCCAACATGGATTAGTTACGAAATGAATGTAGATAAAATCGTTCAGCCAATCTACTAAGCAGAGGGTTGTCCTTACTATAATAATCAGAGAATCCGTCGTTTTAGGGCATCAGAGGACGTATTGAAACCCAAGTACAAAAAGATTGGCATAAGTGCTGTAATCTTTATTTGCCTCACAAATGACCGAAGATACCGTTAAAACATTAACTATAACTATTAAACAAAAAGTTTTCAGAGAATTATGTTAGGATTTTTTATTACAATAGAAAGATCTATGACAATTATGTGTAGAACAAAATATTGCCCAAATGCTCGCCACAGCTGCGGTGGCATACTTTTATCCGAGGCTCCATATTTCCAATGACTCTGAGACGCAATTGTTGTTCAATGTCACCGACGTGCTGAATTGTCATCCTTTAGCTCTTGAATTGTTCTTGGCTTATTGACGTACACTTTTTCTTTTAAATATCCCCAGAGAAAGAATTCCAACGGTGTCAAATCACATGATCGTGGCGGCCAATTATTATAGCCACAACGTGAGATAACACGGCTATTGAATTTCTTGCGCAAAAGATCCATTGTTTCGTTGGCTGTGTAGCTAGTGGCACCATCCTGTTGAAACCACATATCGTCTAGGTCCATAACCTCAATTTCTGCTACAAGAAGTCCGTTATCATCTTGTAATAGCAAACACCATTCGCGGTAACTGCTTGACCGTCCTCATTTTCGAAGAAGCACGACCCGATGACGCCGCCAGCCCATAAACCACAACAATCAGTCACTCTGTGTTGATGCATCGGCTTTTCAACACACTTGTGGATTCTTATTTGGCTAAATGCGGCAATTCTGCTTGTTAATGAATCCACTGAGGTGAAAGTGTGCTCCGTTGCTGCAGATGATTTTCTTTGTAAAGTCACCATTCCCTTCTGTCTACTCAACCATCCATTCGGCGTATTACCGACGCTTGAATTGGTCAGTAGGCTTCAATAAAACCTTGTTAGCGTGTGAATTCAAACCTTTATTTAAAATTCGCATCAGTGATGTTCGTGAGATGTTCAATTGTTGGACACGACGATAAGTCGAGGTTGACAGCTCTTCTGCCACTCTATCGAAAACAACAGCAATGTTTTCTGCAGAACGGACAGAGCGACCCATTTGCTGAGATTTGCACACAATTCTCCCGATTGTGGACACATTTTGTCGATTATGCTGCGCAAAAACTCACGAAGTGCACAAAATGCATTTTGATTTGAACGCCTTGAATTCCAACTATCGTACCGACTATCAAATCAAAGATATAAATGAAAACTTTTGAAAACAACTTTTAGAATGGCAATATTTGTAAGGATCGATACAGGAAGAGAAAATCTTATGAAAATCCCCACACAATATGCAATTAGACATTTTGCTGCGAAAATAATGAAAAAACTTTATGCAGTTAGTACTAGAAAAAAAAACGTTTAAGTTTATTCAAATTTGCTAAAATAAAGGGTGATTCATAACAAGTGTACACATGTGAATGGGCCTTAACTCTTATTTATCACCAATTTTAGGTCCATATATTGACAGATTATGACAGTTTGATCTTTTACAATTTTAACCATGGTATCATACACATCAGCCAAACGTTTTATTATTGTTAAAACTTTTTACAAAAATAATGAATCGCCAGTGCAAACATTTTGCCCTCTACGTGAAATCGAATGATTATCACTGCTGAAGCTCGAGGTGTGACCGTCTTTTCTGCAACTACTGGAAACTCCGAGGCCGATTTTATCTGACTAATGGCCAAAATTTTGTAAACGTGTTTGGCGCTCACAGGTCTATTCGCTTCGTTCGGTAGAAGTCAAGTTCCACCAACTTGATATCCGAGGAGAATCCGAGGTGAAATGATCTTCTCCATGACATCGGCCTCCACGTATGTAGCGTACCCATTTAATATTGAGCGCAGGCCAAGATTCACCCTAAAGTGTGCCTTCAAAATTCTACTATCGACCGTTTTGACAAACGTGGTGCGGGATGTCGAGGGGAGTCCCAGTTTTTGATTGTTCATTCCTTGATCAAGCGGATTTGTGAGCCAGGGCCCAGCACAGCTCAGCATCCCTTCGCCTTTCTATTGCTGCCAATCAGCCTGACGGCAGCTGTGTTTAGAAGTATGTATCCTTTGGATTGTGGCTCCATCAGAGTAGCTATAGCAAGAGATGATGTATCTGCTTGCGGCTTTGCATCTTGCTTATATGGTGTCGAGCTTGAAGGCATTGCCTGGGCATGCCTGAGTTTGTTATCTTTGTTCCGGTCTAATAGCGTGTTGTGTTGTTTGGCACATTCTTGGCAACTTTTGGCAGCGGAGTTGAAGGCTTGATAAATATTTATTGGAACCAAACAAACCTCAATCTTTTTTATGGCAGTGATCTTGAGGGATTCCGGGTAGTAGTAGAGCGGGTGGACCTGCACATACTTATGGTGTCCAGTTCTTACTTATGATGTCCGGTTCCTTCAGCTTGCTGCCGAGTATCTTAAGCATTTGGAGTAACACTTCTAAAAAGCCAAAGAATCTTTTTAAGGGTGACAGTTCCCGTGGGCTGAACAACAATTGCTCATAGAGTATGTGCAGGGCTGGATTTAATTTTCTGGTCAACACATGTAGCAATAGCAGGTATTAATTGCTTGTAGGTACCTGCACGTTTTCTAGGCCTCTGAGACACTCCACAGTGGTATCGTATAGAGCCTTTATTGCATCAACTGACAGCTTCTCGCACACATGGGATTGCTGACCTAGCAACTTTTTTATGAGCTCAGCAACCAGTATATGTCGATTGCCACAGCATTCTTTTAATGTGTTTTAAGTAGTATCATAGTTATTCTCCAAAAACGCAAAGTTTCTGACCATTTCCTTAGCATTTTCTATGGGGTTAGCTTTGAGATACCACAGCTTTTGACAGTTCAAGATTGGCTGGCTGTGTACCATTTGGACAAAAAGATCGTGGAACTATTGCTATTGTAAGTAGCTTGCATCAAAGGTTGGAAACTTAATCTTCAGTAGGCACAAACTGAGGGTGGTCATAGTTGCAGCTGGTGGCGTAAATGTGACATCAAGTTCTTCTACCTCCGTTCCCCCCCATATCAGCCAGTCAAGAAAAACTTCCTCTAGTTTAATGTGTTAGTTACAATTAAGATCAAGTCTTTCAAGAGTTTCGTTGAGTTCAAAAAGTTGGTGATAATATTCTACCAATCGCAGCTAGCATTTTTCGAAGCAAGGAATCCGCCATAACCTTATATTGTTGGAAAATCTTCGTAGTACTTAGATCACTATGCGACTGCATACTTGACTGCCTTAATTCACTGACCTCCTCCGTAGAGAGTAACCTTATCCATTCCAACAGGCTGCCAGTCTCCATCTTAGGGTGTCTCAAGGCCAATATCCGATCCAAAAAATACCTTTGTAAGTCCAAAAAAGTTCTTGAGTTATCTTGTAATGAATTTCGAAATGCCCGTGTAGGACACGGGTGCCGATGGTCTGGCACAAGTGTCAGCGAGCTATAAACAACACCGAGCCCAGCTAACTAGCTTCGCTTAACGACCCCGTACGCGTGCTTGACGACTAGCATTTGCGGGATCATATGAGGCGGGTTCTTGTCGAGCTACGAAGCTACACTACAAAATACTTATCACGCGTACTCTACTCTACAAGACGTACCGATCACTTTTTATTATCTATAGAATAGTTCTATTAGGTGTCAATTAAGCTACTCTACAGAAATTCAATATTTTTTTGCCTCGTTAAAGTTAGCGGACACGGAGGCTTGAGACAAACGCAAACATTACACAAAAAGCAACCGTTACTTTCTCCGAAGAAGGTCGTTGGATCACAAGGGGAATGTCAAACGTAAAGATGTTAAAGTGGCTGAAGTGAACCACTCATCTCTGCCTAAAGGATGGAAACTTGATGGATGTAGTTTACTTTACACTAGTAAGACAAACTAAGCAGTTTCGACGGGGTGACCACCTTATCTCTTCAGTAGCAGCCACTCCTGATCACCACGGGGCTGCTCGACTGCTTATGTTTTTTACAATCTCGTATAACTTGTTAGCAAAATAATCATGGTGTACTGGCACCTCTGGTAGCGTCAGAACTTGTGTATTCACCATCTCAAAGCCATCTCATCGGCCCAGTGCTTTTAAGGTCAAGGATCTCTCTTGTGATTAACGATAATGGTATCCGAATTAGAAGCCAACACATTTTTTTCACTCCGCTAATCGCTTCATGCTCGCCATGTCGACGCATGCATTCACGTTAGTAGAGGCCACAATGTATTCATAGGACCCACTACTGAACACACATCTACAATGTGCCAAAAAACACACGTTTATCCAATAGGCGCAAAAATACAGGCATAGTCAATATACTTAGAACTACGGGTGTACCCGTGCAGCCAAAGGAGTCCCATTAAAATTATCTCGCCGGGGGAGAGTCAGAACTCTTTTGTCCTGGCCATTGATTTTTCTCATTTTGATTTGTTTAAAATATTTTTCTTTAGCTTACTTAAAAATCATAATTATAACACGTTGTTGTCCGAACACATACCTTTACTCTGCGAGATTCAGTTAAAAAGTGAAGACTTCTATAAACTTATCTGAAAAATTACTCTACTCTTCAAAAACTGAATGAATACTGTTTTAAGAAGAAGAAAAAAATAGAAAATTAGTTTTTCTGCGATCAATTAAACGAGAAAAACTCTCACTATATTTGTAGTGGACTGTGTGTTAAGTGAGTTGACTGATGAGCAAAACCTAGAGGTTGGCTGATGGACTCGATTGAGGCTATTAGTCTATAAATGATTTTTTAACAGAACAATAAATTGAGTCTTCTGACCTTTATTTATAACAAAACACTTCTTCACTAATTACAGTGGTAGTTTTGTCTGTACGAAAATGTTTCACTATAAAGTGTTCACTTGAGTTGGCTGTGATGAAAAAGGATGAAAAAGGTAGCTTAATGATGGTCACTAAGCCACACACAAGTGAGTTGACTGGATACTGTATCTTGTGAGTGTGAGTAACGCTGTGGCGGTATTCCGTCCTTGCCTGTTGCTTCAATGAAGGATTTTTCACCTCATTTGAAGGCTCAGCACCACTGCTTTGTAGATGATTTTGTCGTCTGAATGGTTGTTGATGAGTTTGACTGATTCACTGTAGGAAAAACTGTGAGATGACTGCACAAAAATACGTGAGAGAACTGGAAACGATTCGTCTGAGTGACTATTCGTAGAGTTGTCTGGAGTATACTGGCGGTTTGCCGTGTGGTGAACACGCTTACCGGCGTCGCCAAGGCCGTGATGATGAATGGTAACCTTGTCGCCCTTTGCTGGCGTCTGATTGGTTACCACCAATAGTCAGGATCGTAGTCTAGTGGTTTTGTTGAGTTGCCCAGGGGGTTAAAAAATATAAAAGATCCAGTTCGTCAACTCGTAACATTCTCCCCGCCATCAGCAACCGGGTGTTGCTGATTGGTTGAGTTGTCTGCTGATTCAGGCTGCTGGGTGGATGAGTTGTCTGTTGAGTCTGGTTGCTGGAGAGTTGATTCGTCTGGTGATTCTGGTTGCTGGTCAGTTGATTCGCCTGTTGATTTACAAGGGAGAATGGCTAGCTTGGTGATTGGCCTGGTGAGTTCAGTAGTCGCTGTTCTAAGATCGACTACCCTGGTGAGATTATCCTTCCCTGGATGGAGTTTAATGACTCTAGCTAAAGGCCATTTGCTAGGTGGCATATGTTCATCACAAATTAGCACTAGAGATCCTTCTTGGATTTCATATGATGGTTTTTTCCATTTTGATATAGCTAGCTGCTGCTGGAGATAGTCTTTTGACCAGGTTGACCAGAAATGCTGGAGTCGCTGCTGAATGAATTGCCAACTATCAAGCCTGTTTGCTGGAAGATCATGAAGAGGTGGTTCTGGAAGAGTAACTTAAGGCCCTCCTGTCAAAAAATGACCAGGAGTGAGTGCTGATGTGTCTGTTGAGTCGTCTGAGAGCGGTAAGAGTGGTCTGGAGTTTAAGACTGCTTCAATTTGAACTAACAATGTTGTAAGTTCTTCGTAAGTGACTAGCATGTCACCCAATGTTCTGTTGAGGTGATGCTTCACTGACTTAATTGCAGCTTCCCACTGTCCACCCATGTGTGGGGCAGCTGGTGGATTGAATCTCCATTCAACTCCATCGTTAGCCAATGTTGCTGCTAGATGATTGAACTGCTGTGTGCCCTGTTGAAATAGTTGTCTGATTTCTGTTTCCGCTCCTTTGAATGTGGTGCCACAATCACTGTGGAGCTGTCTGCATACACCACGTCGTCCTATGAACCTGCAGAGCGCTGCAACAAATGATTCTGATGTATAATCACCTACTACTTCTATGTGGACTGCTAAGGTGACGAAGCACACGAAAATACAAATCCAGCCCTTGGTCTTCTTACCGCCTCTGCCTTTCCAAGTCTTTAGTGTGATGGGACCAGCATAATCGACACCACAGACCGTAAATGGTTGGGCTGGTTTGACTCTCGATACCGGCAATTGACCCATAAGTTGCTGTGCACGTTTGCCACGTAAACGAGCACATTTCATACAGTGGAAAATGTGTGATCTTACTGGTAATCTTCCTCCAATGATCCAGTAAGAGCTCCGTATGAGGCTCAGAGTTGCCTGCGTTCCACCATGGAGTGTTTTTTCATGAGCATCAGCGATGATTAGTCTTGACAGGTATGCCCTTTGAGGCAAAATTGCTGGATGCTTTGATTCGTCTGATAAATTTGCGTTTGATAGTCTCCCTCCAACACGAAGTATCCCCTGAGTGTCAATTATTGGTGTCAATCGTGCGAAGGGGTGTGAAACGGGAAGTGAGTTCGAGTTGATCATCTTCAACTCATGTGAGAAGTATAATTCCTGAGTTGCCTGTATCCAAAAGATTTTTGCTCTCTCTATTTCTTGTGGCGTGAGAGGATACTGTAGAGTCGATGTGGTACTCGTTTGATGATTTGACTGACTCTAAAATATATTGCTGTTACTCTGAGCAACTTGATTAGCCTGGAGTACCTGTATATCATCTCCCAATGATGTCTGAGTTGAGTTTTCCGTATACAAAAGGCAGAGGAATCATACACTATAGGTTGATTTGGCCACTTTGAGTCGTCTGCTGATAACCACTTTGGACCTGTCCACCACAGGGGATGCTTCTGGAGCTGGGAGATAGTTATTCCTTGAGAAGCACAGTCTGCTGGATTTTGTTTGCCTGGTATGTGTCTCCACACGCTAATTGGAGTCAGATGTTGAATAGCTGACACTCTGTTGCTCACAAACTCTTTCCAGCGAGACGGAATTGACTGAATCCAGGTCAAGGTCACTGAGGAGTCTGTCCAACAATTGATGCGAGTTGGCTGAATCTCTAGTTTTTCTTTGACGTGATTGACTAGCTTAGCAAGCATCAGAGCTGCTGTAAGCTCAAGTCTTGGTATTGACAATTTTTTGGTTGGTGCAACCTTTGTCTTGGAGCATATAATTGTTGTCGTAGGAGTATGACCTGGAAGATTTGACTGTAAATATACCACAGCTGCCATTGCAGTTTTTGATGCGTCTGAAAAACCATGGAGTTCCACGATGGACTTATCTGTCAGAGTCCACCACCGAGGAATCGAGATGTCTGAGACTTGTTTGAGTTCATTTCTGATTTCTCTCCACTTGGTTACAATGTGAGCGGGCACTGGCTCGTCCCATGTGAGTTGGTCTACCCAGAGTTCTTGAAGTTATGACTTTGCTCTGATGATGAACGGTGTAAGGAACCCAAGTGGATCATACAGTTGAGCTGTCTGTGATAGGATTCGTCGTTTGGTGATTTGGCTGTCATCATTGTTTAATTTTGATGTGAACATGAACGAGTCTGTTCTTGATATCCATGACAATCCCAATAGCTTGGTACTGGTGCTTTCAAATTCATGGATTTTATCTTGAATTGAGTTGTCTGTGAGACTTGTCAAGAATTGTAACGAGTTACTGTGCCATTTCGCCAACGGAAATCCGCCTGCCATACAGAGTTGTCTGACTTGTTGTGAGATTACTGACAATTGTTCTACGGTTTCCGCACCACCAAAAATATCATCCACATATCTTCCTTTCATCACTGGTTCCACAGCAAGAGGAAACTTATGACCCTCATCTTTGACTAATTGAATCATGGTTCTGATTGCGAGGAATGGAGCTGATCGTGTTCCATATGTAACTGTGGTGAGTTGATATGGGATGATGTTGAGTTGACTGTCAATCCAAAAAATTCTCTGAAGGTTCCAGTCGTCAGGGTGTACTTTGATTTGTCTGTACATCTTGGTGATGTCTGTTGTGAAAACAAATTTGTGTTTTCGGATCCACAGCAGGACGTCTGCAATGTCCCTCTGCAAGTTAGCACCTACATGTTGGATATCATTTACCGAAATACCACTTGTTGATTGACTGGACCCATTGAAAATGACTCTGAGCTTTGTCGTGACACTATCTTCCCTTAAAACACCATGATGAGGAAGATAATAGACTGGTGAGTTGGCTGTAGCTGCTGGTGCTCGAGTCATGTGGTTGAGTTGTTCATATTCACTCATGAAGGTGTAGTACAATTCAGAGTATGATTTATCTAGTGTAAGTCGTCGAAGCATGCTCTTCAGACAGTGTTGAGCCTTGATTGATGAACCACCCAGTAGCTTTGGTGATGATGTTAATGGTATTCTAACGATATACCTTCCGTCATGATCTCTTGAATGAGTTGCTACATAATGATCTTCACATGCCTGCTCATCTGACGAGAGTTTACGGTCTGCAGGGTTTGGGATTTCTTCTTGTACCCAAAACTTTACCAAGAGATCTTTGAGTTCTTCATATGATTTGTCTGTTGCACAATGAAATGCCTGATGAATTTTTCTAGTTTCTTCTGCTACTGGACCTGTGACCATCCATCCAAAAATTGAATTCTGAGCAATTAATGATGACTTAGAGGATTTTTTCAAGCCTTGTTTGATGATTTTACCATAATTATCTGCTCCAATTAATATGTCAATAGGTCTTGACAGTGAGTAGTCTGGATCAGCAAGATGAAGGCGTTTTAGAGTTGTCCATGTCAATGGCTGAGTTGAAAACGTTGGTAATTTGCCTGTTACTGTTTGTTAGATGTGCGCATCTAGAGTAACTTGCTCTGATGTGTAGATTGATCTAAGTGATATTATTGTCACTCCTTTAGTCGACCTAGCTGGAGAATTTCCAGTCCCAAGAATTGATGTTGAAGTTGGACGTCGGGACAAGTGACATGTCTTCACAATTGAGTTTGAAATGAACGGTAGTTCAGATGCTGGATCAATGAGAAGTCTGACTGGAATTGTTGAGTTGTCTGCTACAAGTAGTGAGTTGGCTGTGGCAAGAAGTATTGCCTTTTCTGATGCCAGATTAGTTGATGTGTTGCTTACCCGTGCTTGAGTTGTTCTGGCTTTCTTTTTTCGTTGTTTTGCACGAGAAGTGGAGTTGTCTGATGTGTTCAGGACTTTGTGAGTTGTGCTTGAGTTGTCTGGTCTGTCTGTGATTTGACTGCAACCCCTGGTGATTTGACTGGAACTGTTTGATAGGGGCTGCACTGCATTTTGGTGATCATGAGTTGGCTGGCGAGGTGGCACTGCGTTTTATTGAGTTGCCTGCTGAGAAGTTGATGGAGTTGGCTGAGTCTGATGTTGCTGGCCTGGTTCTTCCCCAGGTCCATAACCTCGACTTTGAAGTGATGCTGTTCGAGGCTTGTGTATCATGGTATGATGTCGGAGGTTACACACTGCACAATTACGCGTGGACTTGCACACCTGTATGGAGTCCCTACCAAAACAATCAAAGCATAATCTAGCTGACAAGACTAGTTCATACCTTGCATTCTCTGAAAGTCTCCCAAATTCTGGACACTCAACCAAATAGTGCTCCAGCGACTTGCATTGGTCACATGGATAGGCTGCAGGTCGTTTCTGCTTTGCCTGAGCTCCATGTCAAGCTGTGCGGGTTGTCTGCTTGGTCGATGTTGGGTGATTCGTCTGCCTGTGTGTTGGGTGAGCTGTCTCCGGTTTTGGTGGTGAAGATGGAGTTGGCCACCTGGCGTTGTTCTTTGCTGCAATCTGAGCAGATTCAATTGCTCTAGCTCGGGTGGAGATGAAGCTAAGTAACATGCCAAGGGTGGTTAGCCCTGTTGAAGTTCTTCTTCTCAGCTCCCATGCTTCTCTCAACGATGCATCTCGTTTGTTGGAGACTAGATACACAAAGAAGTAGCCTGCTTCATCAACTGGCACCTGTAGACTGCGTAGAGCGTCAAGATTCTGTTTCACCATCACAACGAGGTCATCCAGTTGTTCTGGTGATTTGGCTGCGGCTGGACATGCAGCGAACAAGTTGTGGATATGAGCAAAGATGAGCTGCTCTGAGTCGTCGTACCGTTCGGTCAACAGGTTCCAGGAAGGCTCATATGAGGCGTCGACCATCGCCACGTTCATCAGGAGTTGAGCTGGAGGTCCTGACAAGCTGCTTTTTAGGTACCAGAGCTTTTGAACCGGTGATAAGTCTGCTCGGTTGTCCACCATTAATTTAAATAGGCTCCTGAATGATGGCCATTCTGATGAGTTGCCTGAGAACTTAGGAATGTCGATTGGAGCAAAGAGTGGCTGCGACACAACAATGTGAGGATTAAGAATTGGAGAAGCTCGAGCTGCATCTATGGATTTTTGAATCTCAACAGTGTGGATGTGAGATTTGAGGGCTTCGAGTGCTGAACGAGCTGAGTAATGAACATCCAATGCATCGTCATATACTCTCTTCATCATATACTCGTGCTGGAACAACTTCTACTTGAAACTTGCTCCACAGCTCTGATAAACAGGCTAGTTTGCCTTCCACAACTTCCAGTTGCGCGTTGTCTCTGGACATTACTCTGATCTCGTCTCTCACCTTCTACAGTTGCTCAAAACGTGACATCTGATTGGTCAATTTGAATAATGTGGTGTTTGAGAGGCTAGCTGGAGTTGATGCTCTAGTCTTCTTTTTGTTCTCTTCAGTAGCTGGGATTGCGAGCAGATGTCAAGCTTGGATTTGAGCTGCGATTTTGAGAGCTTCTGAAAGCGTTTCCTCTGCTGACGACTCGCCATCCTCTACCTCTTAGTAGTCCGACTTCGCTGGTGATGATTTTTTACCCTGGTCTGTCATTGTACCTTCACTAATGTACCAAAGTCACTGATAATTTTCTATCACTACGATAGTTGAGTTGTCTAATGTCTGATGAGTTGTCTGTTGATGTGCACGATGCACTAAGTGGGCTCATAAAAAGTCAAAACACTCAGATTTGTCCAAAGATGCACAAAAAAAATGGAAAAAAATTAATTAGTTAATGAATCGAGTCTACGAGCTCACTTGAACAATAAAACTAGTGCACTGCACACCTGAGCACTTAAAGGTCAAAGTTATTCACTGATCCGCTGTTTGGACTGGGTCGAGGTCACTCGAGCAATTCAAACGATTCTTAGACTCGCGCACTTTTGGTACACAAAAGTCGCCAAGTTGTCTTGTTCGAACACCGTCACTGCTCCACAACAAAACTGATCAGAACTGTGCTTTGGAATGCGACAAACAAGTTTTCGCCGCGTGTTTACTTCACTTGTACCACTACACAAAAGATCAAAACTGAGTTCAACTCACGATAAATTACAAATGAGCTAGAAAAGATTTTCTGTGAGTTGAAAAGAGACATAAATAACTTGATTAGTCTGTCCTTTTCTTACTAATGTGAATTGTCTGTGTCACAAAATGCCTCAATCGTCCTGAGCTGTTCACTATACACCCAAACTGGCACTCAAAAATCCGGCTCGAAGGACCAGGAAATGTTTTGAGAAGAAGAAAAAAATAGAAAATTAGATTTTCTGTGATCAATTAAACCAGAAAAACTCTGACTATATTTGTAGTGGACTGTATGTTAAGTGAGTTGACTGATGAGCAAAACCTAGAGGTTGGGTGATGGACTCGATTGAGGCTATTAGTCTATAAATGATTTTCTTAACAGAACAATAAATTGAGTCTTCTGACCTTTATTTATAACAAAACACTTCTTCACTAATTACACTGGTAGTTTTGTCTGTACGAAAATGTTTCACTATAAAGTGTTCACTTGAGTTGGCTGTGATGAAAAAGGATGAAAAAGGTAGCTTAATGATGGTCACTAAGCCACACACAAGTGAGTTGACTGGATACTGTATCTTGTGAGTGTGAGTGACGCTGTGGCGGTATTCCGTCCTTGCCTGTTGCTTCAATGAAGGATTTTTCACCTCATTTGAAGGCTCAGCACCACTGCTTTGTAGATGATTTTGTCGTCTGAATGGTTGTTGATGAGTTTGACTGATTCACTGTAGGAAAAACTGTGAGATGACTGCACAAAAATACGTGAGAGAACTGGAAACGATTCGTCTGAGTGACTATTCGTAGAGTTGTCTGGAGTATACTGGCGGTTTGCCGTGTGGTGAACACGCTTACCGGCGTCGCCAGGGCCGTGATGATGAATGGTAACCTTGTCGCCCTTTGCTGGCGTCTGATTGGTTACCACCAATAGTCAGGATCGTAGTCTAGTGGTTTTGTTGAGTTGCCCAGGGGGGTTAACAAATATAAAAGATCGAGTTCGTCAACTCGTAACAAATACAAAAAAACTCTTATTTTATTTTGGCTTGGAATCTGGAGCTACCAGACAAAACATTGATGGCACCTGCTGAGGGTGAGGCAACTCAAAGTCTCATTGTGGAAAGTTCATTGTTCATGCGCACATGAAATTAATCCAAATCCGAACCATTCTGATATAATTATTTTATGCGCACAAGAAACCAACATGCATCCAAAATTCTCAATGCGAACAAGTAACTTTTGTTGGGAATGCAATTATTTGAAGCGAACTGCTAACATACCCTACAGCAAGAATAAGCTTGAATATGGATATCACATAGCATGATATATCCTGTGTTGAACATAAAAATGTTTGATGCTGATGATGAATAGATCCATTTTATACGTACTAAGATCCAAGCTAATGCTTTTTAGGTGATATGGTTGAATGAATCCAAATTATGCGTATTAACAATAATAACAAGTTGGGTGGACAGAAATACGCTCGTGTCAGAAAGGCTTTGTACTTAACGTACGATGTGCAGTCGTACGAGTATAGAATGATTAAGTTCAAGAAAAACTTTAATGACATGCACAGTAAATATATTTTTGCTTTAAATAACATCAGTGATACTTTATTTTAATAGGGGTACCGGTTAATTCTTTGTAACAGATGGCGTAACTTGATTTTTATTCAAGTGATTCACCTTTCCAAATATGTGTTAGAAAGCTACTGTCATATAGTTTTAGAATCAGTATGTGTCGTTTAGCTGAAGCGTAAACAACAATGCTCTATTTTACTCTGAAAATGTCGAGTTTTGTGCCGGATAAAGTGTTTTTGCGGGGAGTACTTCTTCATGGAAGGAAAAGGCTGCCAAAAGTCATCGTATTTTGGTGGAAGTATATGGGATGCATGCTCTAGCTGAGTGTACGTGCCAGAAGTGGTTTGCACGGTTTGAAAGTGTCAATTTTGACTTGGAGGACGATGAACGGCCCGGACAGCCAAAAAAGTTTGAAGATCACGAATTGGAGACATTGCTCGGCCAGGATCCATCCCAAACTTGCAAAATCACTTGGTGTCGCTCAACAAACCAGTTTCGATCGTTTAAAGGAATTTTTCGAAAAAAACCGCATGAATTAACCGGTAACCCTATTAACTGGCCAACTTTTTGTTGCAATATTGATAAAATCATTGAGTAAGCCGAATCTTAAATGTCTTTTTGTTACATCATATGTTTGGAGACAATACAATCAAAAGTGTAGTGTCTGGTTTGATAGAAATCCCATTTGTAACCGTATTTGACGGTTGTAATTGAAGAAAATCCAAAGGGCAATAACTTTTGTACATTTCATTGCAACTTATAGATTATCTTCGTCTTCTTAGCACGACAGGAACCCTCGGGGTTTCACTTCCTGCGAATAGCGCCTCCAATGGTCTCGGTGCATTGACCACGTCCTCCAATTTCGGAATCCGAGCAACGATGAATTGTCTTCGTCGACCAAGTCACACCAGCATTTCCTTGGTATGCCCCTGGTCTCCAGCCCTCAGTTCTTCCAGAAAATACATTTTTGGGTATCCGTTGTTCGTCCATACAATTCATGTCGCCAGCCCATTGCAGCTTCCGTCTTACAATCGTTGAGACCTCTGGTTTGTCGACAATTTCCTAAAGCTTATGGTTGTACGGAATTTCCCATTGATCCCTATCTATCTTTGTTCCGATTAGTTGCCTCAGTACCTGTCGCTCAAAGGCATTCAATATATTTGCGGATGCTTTGGTTAGCGTCCATGTTTCACACCCATAGCATAACACAGTTCTTGTCACAGATTTGTATACTTGGAGCTTTGTTACCTGTCTTCAAGGTCATCAAAACTGAATAAAATATTTTATTTGCGAGCTGTATTCTTCAGTGTATTTTGTCTCATTCATTACCCGTTTTCATTAATTTGGCGCCTGGATACAGGAATTCGCCAACATTTTCGATATTGTACTCGCCAAGTGTGATATTTTGTTATTTGAGGTATTTTTCCTCGACTGCATCATGAGCTTTGTTTTTATTTTGTAGCCCGACTAGTTTTGCTTCGCTGTTCAGTTTCAGGAAGGGTTCTTTGGTAGTTGTTCTTGACCGTGACAAGATGTTGATGTCGTCCGCATAGGCTACTACTTGACTTGACTTGAATAGAAATACACCTCGCATATCGGCAGGTAGCTTCCTTACGATGTACTCCAGAGCCGAATTGAATAGCTATGATGCCACCTCATCTCCCTGCTTTAGTCCAATATTTATGTCAAAGCCATCGGTGAATTGGTTATTGATGCGGTCTTGGGAGGTCATCGACGTCATTGTCATTTTGGTATCGACGTCATTGTCATTTGGACTGATCTTGGTGGGCTGCCAAAGCAATGCATTATTTGGTACAGTACGCAGCGATCAATACTGTCGTATGCTTGCTTAAAGTCAACAAAAATTTGGTATACGTCTATGTTGAACTCCCAGCATTTTTCAAGTACTTGCTTGACGGTGAACAATTGGTCTGTTGTCGATCTACCTGCTCTAAGACCACCTTGATACTCCCCAATAGTACTGTTGGTGTATGATCCGATTTTATTTTCTAGGATTTTTGAAAATATTTTGTACGCCGTACAAAGTAGTGAAAGGCCTCTATAGTTTTGCACTGTTGTTTGTCACCGTTTTTGTCAATAAGGAATATAATTGATTGATTCCACTCTTTCGGCATATTTTGTTGTTGCCAAATGTGCTGGATAACTATGTGATTAGCTTTATGAACACTACTGCTACCATATTTGATGAGCTCCACTGGAACCTCATCGACGCCCGGTGTTTTATTATTCTTTTGGATTTTGATGATGGAACGAACTTCATCCAGAATTGGTGGGGCCAATGAAAACTCTCCGCAGGCATCTATAGGCTCCGATGTTCAGAAGCTGCGCAGAAATATGATGCCCATCTTTCCTTAATCTTGGTTTCATCAGCAACGATATTGCCGATGTCATCACGACAGAGCGTGGTTTGTGGCTGATAACCACGTTTTAGGCTTGTCACTAATTTGTATGCTTGTCTTGTGCTGTGGCTCGCCAAGTTTACATATATGCTTCTCAATTGGTCGTCATAGTATTTTATTTTCTTTATCCTAATTATCTTATTCGCTACTCTTCTGAGATTTTGAAGGTTCTCTCCTCGTTCTGGTTTTCCTACCCACGTACGCCTTGTACGCCTGATCCTTTTTATCTAACGCATTCTGGCACTAATCATCGAACCAACGGTCCTAATAGCCGCTTTCACTTCTATCTAGAGCTCGTTGCTCGTCTTTAACGATGCGTCTGATAAGATGGAAGCCAGCTGGTTGTCGAGGGTCTCCGTGAAGTCGAGGGTCTCCTTGTGGAGCCTTTTGATGTCAAAATATGAATATACCTTTGAAATACAACATCGATAGGTTAATTTGATCAAGTAATGATCTGAGTTACAATTGGCTCCTCGGTATATACGGACGTCAAGTATGCTCGAAGCCCAACGTTGTTGGATCAAAACATGATCGATTTGGCTTTGTGTGTTGCCATCCGGTGATACCCAGGTCATTTTACGAATTTATTTATTTATTTATTTAGATCCATTTAACAGACTAAGAAGTCCAATTACAAAATAGATTAAAAAATAAGCAGACTTAAATCTAAAGCGTATGTACTAAGTTAAAAATAATTATAATTAAAAAATTAAACGGAATTCATAATAATTAAAGCCTTAAGTCTATTCTTAAAAACAAAGTAAGATAAGGAGAAAGAACCAAGCTCAAGATCATTATGTTTTCTAATGATACGCGGCATTATTGAATGAAAGTATAACTCAGTCCGGGCATATGGAACCTCGAGAAGACTACTAGATCGCGTAGGACGTGCAATCTGTCTGAAGTACAGGTCTTCTCTAAGAGTGGATAAAATATGATGGTGGTATAGTTTATATAGAAAACATTGATCTAACAATGTTCTACGAGAAGACAAGGAAGGAATGGAAAGAACAGATAATCGACGCTCATAGGATTCGTAGGGCAAATTAAATTTGTAGAACGAAAACCCTGTGAATTTTCGCTGGACATTTTCTAGTGAAGTTACTAAATACTGATGTCGGGGAGACCACACAACTGAACAGTATTCAAGAAGCAGGCGAACAAGGCAGGTAAATAAATGGACAGCAGTAGCAATGTTTTCAAATTTCTGGAGATGTCGCAGAACGAACCCAGCAGCCTTCGATGCTCTAGTAATTATACATAGGATATGGACATCGAATTTGAGCTTGGGGTCAAAAATTACACCAAGGTCCTTGCATGAGTCCGCAGAAGAGAGAACAACATTACACAAAGTATAGTTGTACATTAAAGTAACCGCTTTAAGAGTAAAACTCATCTTAACGCATTTGGATACGTTTAAAGAAAGAGCATTTGTCGTGCACCAACTACTGAGATTAAGTAGGTCATTTTAAAGAAGCTGACAGTCGTCAAGAGTCCTAATTACTCGAAACACTTTGAAATCGTCAGCATAAAGGAGGCAGGGAGAGGGTATTACAGAGGGAAGATCATTAATGAACAGTAGGAAAAGAAGAGGCCCAAGGATAGACCCTTGAGGGACACCAGAAGACGGGCAAAAAGGAGATGACAGTGTTCCATAAAGACTAACACAACACGAGCGATTGAAAAGATAGGACGTGATCCAGGAAAGTAGAGAACCAGATATACCAAGCATGGATAGCTTTTGTCCAAGAATGATTCACAGAATCAAAGGCTTTGGAGAAATCAGTAAAGATGGCATCTACTTGACATTGTTTATCCAGAGCTTTTGCAATGTAGTCTGTAAATTCAGCTAAGTTTGATGAAGTGGAACGGCCCTTTAGGAACCCATGCTGTTGCGGTTTCATAACTGAACTCATTGATTCAGAAAGTCTGTTGTGAACAATGCGTTCAAGCAGCTTAGGGAAACAGGAGAGCAAAGATATTGGACGATAATTAGAAACAATTGAGGGATCACCATTTTTAAAGATGGGGACAACGTTGGCATCTTTCCAATAAGTGGGAAAGATACCAGAACAAAGGCTAAAGTTGAAAATGAGAGATAAAGGAAAACACAATGAGGAACTGAGTGACTTAACAAATATATTCGGTAATCCATCTGGCCCGGGACTGACGTTAGGATCTAGCGAATTGATTAGAGATTCAACCTCAGAAGGGTTGGTGGAATAGGATGTAGTTAAGACTGGACTTGCTTCGAATGTATCGGTGGATGAATACCTTATGTTATGAGGTGAAAATGTAGAGGAGAAGAACTGGGCAAATAGGTCTGAAACATCCTGTGGAGTAGACGCTACAGTGTTGTTCCATGTAACATTACAGGTAATAGTAGAGGACGATTTCAAGGAACGGGTGTAGGACCAAAACGGTTTGACATTGTTTGTTATGAGGGAGCTCTCGAGACTGCTGAAGTAATTTGACATGGCTATCCTTATTTTGCCTTTAGCAATACATCTCAGCCTACAGAAATCTGATCTGGCTTGTTCAGATCCAGTTCGTTTGAAGAGCCGGTGCGCTCTATCTTTGGATTTTAAGGCACAGAGTACTCTGTGGGTGATCCATGGCTTCATATTTGCCTCACGAGTTGCCCGCTGTGGAGTAAATTTAGCAATCAAATTATTCAAGTAGCCGTAGAATTTGCTCAAGGCACTATCGCAGTCAAAGCCGCAGAAAAAGGCATACCAGTCAACAGAGTCCATATCAGCTTTAATTTCCTGATAGTTTGCTCTAAAAAAGTTGAACCGAAAAGCAGTAGCATTTCTCGGAGGTTGGAAGGGCTCGATAGCTAGTTCTAGAGACAATGGAGGATGATGAAGGTCAGGCTTGATATAAGGATACAACACCTGAGAGACAGATATACGATGAGCTGGGATATTTGAAAGGACAAGGTCAAGTAGACGTCCATTGGGGTTACGGATATGGTTAAATTGAACACAAGAGCAAATGGAAAGAAAAGAAGACAGCAGCATAGATAAATGATTTGCAGACGAAATAGAAGGAATTGTATGAGTGTCCCATTCCACGGATGGTAGGTTGAAATCCCCACACACAACGATTTTAGAATGAGGGTGACGACCAAGAAGGTAGGAGGATAGTTCATCGAAAAAAGATTCATACACAACACAGGGAGAATTGGAGGGAATGTAAACAGTGCAAATTAATAAAGAAGTATTTTTTGGAAGGGAAATTTTCACAATAACACATTCAACGGCACGAGCAAAACAGAAGTCAATACATAGCGAGCTAAAAAGGGATTTGCAAACAGCAACTAAAACTCCACCACCATCGAGTTTTTTTGTTGCAACAGGATCACGATCACATCGGTAGACTGTATGATCAGGTAGAAATTCGGTACTTGCGATACTTTCATTCAGCCAAGTTTCAGTTAAACAAATGAGGGAGTCATTCGCTAATTGGCAGGAGAGAGATAAGTCATTGAGCTTGGTTCTTAAGCCTCTGACATTTTGATAATACATAGAAACAGAATTGCATACAGAGTTCCTATCATTATTAGTTTTTGGTGAGTCGTTGAGCAGCTGCACAAAAATTCCTTCTAGGTGGAGGTGTGTAATGCTTCACCAGAGTCCCAGGTGGCCAAAAATTGCTCTGCGCAACAACCGCACAGTCTTCAGGCACAGTAATTTTGAAGGAGGCAACAATCCGATTCGGTATGTTGTCCTTAGTCAGCTTAACACAGCTAATAACACCATGCTTGTTAAGTTTAAAGTCTACAAACGCTTTCAGTTCCTCCTCCGAGGTATCATACGCTAGACGAGAAACAAAAATTTGAAGTGGCGGCTTCACTATGCGTATATTAGGCTCCTGCAAATCATGGGGCCTTTGAGAGTGCAATAAAGTTTCAGATACAATTCTTTGAGAGTGCAATAATGTTTCAGGTACAATTCCATCACTCATAGGAATTGATGTTTGTTCAACAGGTTGTACAAGTGGCACTATATCCACAACTCCAGAAGTAGTCAAGTACAGTGAAGCAGAAGGCACTAAGCAAGTCTGATTACCGTGCAGCTCCATCTGCGAGGCCATGCTTCGCGTTGTTATTTTAGGCGAAGCTACATTAGAAACCAATTTCTTGCCTAAGTTTTCAGATGACGTTGGTGGCTGATTTTTGGCCGCTACAAGTACTTCGTCGATTTCACACTTAGCATGACCAAGTTTTTGTTGCAGCTTCTTGAGTTCAATAGCTAAAGCATCCACAGTGCACTTCGCACTCTGCAGGTGAGAAAAATGGCCATAGAGAGAACACTTTCTGCAAGCTTCACAGAACCAGTGTACACCTGTGTTCCGCTTCAATATGCAGTCAGAGACGGAACTTGTTAAATTCACACACTTTGAGTGGAAATTTAAGCCACAGGAACCCGAACAATTCACTAGAGGTGTTTTATTCGCCTTGTCCATGCATGGTGATGCAGCACAAGTAGACATTTTATGCTTTTCAAAATGACTTACGTTTGAATTAGACTAATACTTCATTTAAGTTATTGATAAGCTTAGCCCAGACACCAAAGATTATAGATTGGTAGAAAAAGTCCACAACTGACCGAGCGATGGCGCAAAAAACAGCTTGAGGAATGTATAAAAATACACTGCGATTAGGTTTTTGTACTCGTTTAGGTTGATGACACTACTAGTTTAGCACAATGAGGTATAAGTCATCAAATCGCTGAAAGGGTGTGCGTCACTGAACACTGTCTATTGCCAATTCTTTCACTCAGTTGATCTTGTTATTGATGAACTTAGCTCAGGCACCAAAGATCACGGATTGGTAGTATAAGCTCACGACTGATCGAGCGATGACGCAGAAATCAGCTGGAGGATGGGGAGTAAGTCGATGTGGGAAGTAAGTCGAACGTATGACCAGATTTGTGTTATATGCAAAGTCAATCAGGCGCTGGCCATTGTCATCTGTTTCATCGTAGAGGCTATATTCTCCAGTCGTTCCCCGATGAGATAGTTCATTGCCAACCTTAGCGTTGAAATCACCCAGAATTATTTTTGTATCTTTTGGAGGCAATGAGTCGACCAGTCTGTCCAGGTGATTGTAGAACGTTTCCATCGTTTCTTCGCCCTTTTCTTCGGTCGGGGTGTGAACATTAATAAGCCAGGTTTTGAAGAATTTCGCTTTTATACGGATCGTACACAACCATTCATTGGCTGCCTTAAGATCAATAACGTGCGATTTGAATTCCGTATCCACAATGAAGACCACTCCGGATTCTCGTTTTCCAGTAGGCTTCCGACTTTCGAATATTGTGTGCGATCTCATGTCTAGAAACTTATAGATTATAAGGACCATTCAAAGGACACCTAAGTATTTACTTTGATCCAATTTAATCATACTAATACAGTTTTCTGGCGAATTTTCCCACCGATTTTTTTAGCTGCTCATCTTCAGCTTTTCATAAATAATTGTACCTTCATAAATAAATTGTACCTTAAATGTTAAAGTTCGTGAAAAATAACACAATTTAATGCACTATTCTCATTTAAAACTGCCGCCGTTTTGTTTTACGACTACGGATGTGACCCGTTGAATAAATTTGCAAAGATATTTGTCATGAATATAATAACTGAAACTTTCATGCAAGCCCTTGCAAATCCGTAATGTCTGAGATGATTGGAAGTGCATTTTGTCCCATTGCCATGTTTAGTTGCTGTTGTCATACAGAAAAGTTTAAACCTCAAAAGGTCTTTTAAAGACGGTTTAATTTTTCTGAAAATTTCAGTAGTGATTAAACTTGTAAATTTTGTTTAAATGGCTACGTCTGAAAACAGAGTTGCCACATTTAGCCTAAGAATAATTCATGAGCAGTTATCAAAACCCCATTACATCTAGCAAAAGTTACCGTTTGCACTACGTGGGTCGGTGGGATAATGTACCCATATTCCTTCAAAAATAATGATGGTCACAATGTCACAGCCAATTGTTTGTGGCACAAAACAACGATTACTAACTTTTTGGTGCCTTAATCGGACGGTATTAATGTTGCTAACATTTGGTTTTAGCAGAATGGCGCAATATGCTCCACAATACGTGATACAATTAGTTTACTGAAAGACTCATTTGAAGAAACAATAATTTCACAAAACGGGGCTATTAACTGGCCTCCGTGTTCGTTCGATTTGATACCGTTGGATCACTTTCTTTGGAGATATATACAGTCGAGCATCTACACCATTATACCAGAAATACGAAGGCGTTTCAAATATGATGGAGACAAACGCTGTAGATGGCGCGCATGTATATTTTGAAGGTCGTGGCTTTAGTATGTGATAGCTGAATCCCTTACAAATAGTGTGGCATAGTTTTCGTTCGAAGTGCATATTTCACGCGCGTGCTATGACCATAAGTAAACGGCAAGTGCTAACCACTGTTGCGCAACGTACTGTTATTCTTTTTTTAGTGAGGGAAAGCGTTAAAACAAGGAATTTTTTCTGCGTTTGCAAAATCTGTTAGGTGGAGAGTGCCTGAGTAGTGCTGTTATGCTTAAATGGGCCGAAATATTCAAAGATGGTCACGAAACCGTCGAGAATAATCCGCACGATCCTCGGCCGCGAACCAGCATCACACCAGACAACATTTGCCTCGTAGAACAACTCATTTTGGAGGACCGTAAGATGAATGTTTGAGACATTTCGGCTGAACTCGACATCAGTTCTGGTAGTGTAGAGTCGATCATCTACGAACACCTTCAATATCGTAAAATAACTGCTCGAAACGGAGGAGCATTCCAGCATGAAGGGCGATTCTCTCCAGGATAACGCGCACCCTCATACTGCGCGTCTCACACTCGATACTATACCGGTATCAGGGTAGGACGTACTGTAATGCCCCCACTACAATCCAAATTTATCACCGTGCGACTACCACATGTTTGGACCACTGAAACAAGCCCTCGGAGGTCAAAAATTCAACATCGACGACGAGGTAATGGAGTTCGTACGCACATGACTGTGCGAGTTGCCCAAGGAATTCTTTGATACTGGCAGCAAAAAGCTTCCTGAAAGGTAGACAAAATGCGTAGCTTGTGAGGGGGACTACCTAGAAAAACTGTAAATTTTTCCGATACTAAATAAACGTGTCAGAGCATTTGTCTCGATTATATTTGAACCACCCTCGTAATTAAGCGTTTTGAAGTCAACATTTAACGCGTTGTTGCCGAAATCTAGCCTGAACTACAGTGAAGAGTGTATGAAAATTTTTCCTTCAGATACTCAAAATCACCTTTAAATATTAATAACGAAATGAATTAAAATATATAATTTCATGAATATTAAAAAGATTTTTTTATGTTATTTCAATTTAAAGCTCTCCACCTCCGAAATAACACAACACAAATTCTAAAACATCTTCTTTAGCAGAATAGACATAACTACTTAGACATTTCCAACTTTAGCATGAATATAAAATAATTAAATGCCTCACGTTAAGTATTATTTCCAAAATAAGTGGTTGCAAAACATCAATGTATTGTTATCGTCTCGTTGTTTCACATTTACTGCTCACCCGATTACCATGTTTAGCTGATACCAGTTATGCAAATCACGAAGTACTGTCGAAGTGTTAGTATCTCTCACATTATAGTATGGAACACATGTTTGTAAACGAATGAACATTAGAATATCGTTATTGAATAATAATCGAACGCCTGATGCCAAGAAGACATCAAGATGTTGGATAAGTAAGGGAGACACTGAAGGCACATATAC
Source organism: Odontomyia ornata (assembly GCA_963969285.1). Lineage (NCBI taxonomy): Eukaryota > Metazoa > Arthropoda > Insecta > Diptera > Stratiomyidae > Odontomyia > Odontomyia ornata. Next base: position 139,667,561 of record OZ017740.1, read on the forward strand.
TATACTCTTCATGGTAGAGCCTAAGGGAGAACAAACATATTTACCTTAGGAGACTCCTTGATAAGACTAATTAAATGTTGTCTAGTTCGAGCCATAAATGCATGGAATGGGTTTCATCGTACTGTTTATTCAGATATTCCACGTTTGATCGGAGTATGAAGATGTGTTTAGATTTTGAATTTTCGAAAATGAGCTCAAAATTTTTAAATTTTCGATGCTGCATAGGATATTTAAAGTCTCTTTTGAAGCAAGGTAAAATATTTTCATTGGATGGAGTGGAATGATAGTTATGCTTTTATAAGTATCTATAGACAGTTTGGGTAGACAGAAATACGTTCGTGTTATAAGGATTTTGTACTTGACATATGATATGTAAACCTCGATAATGAATAACCTCAAGAACAAATTTAATAACGTGTATAACAAAAACATACATGCTGCAGAGAAAAACCAGTGTTAACCAGCTTCCACTTTGCTGCAATACTGCAAATAACCATTAAGTGAATGAAATTTTACAGACGTTTTTGTTATTAATTTTGAAAATTTGATGAATCAAGAGTTTAAGTTATGGCTTATAGAGATATAGGACTATGGAGAGGACAAGCAACTAATTTTCTATCCGAATATCTCCTTATTAAATTAATACTCGTATAACAAGTTTTCCATAAATATTGGTGCATTTTTCTAATTAAAAGTGCATATTAACTTAAATGAGAATTTCAAATCATCAGCAGTAAAAGTTTCAACACTATGGTCATATTTTGCTTTATAATACTGATTATTTTAATCAAAATATACATAAACTATGGACTATATTGCCATCAATAAACACATAAGTAAGTATAAACGCAACTTACAGGAAGGAAAAAATAGCTTAATGGGAATGTAAGTTAGCTGACATTCCCTGTCGATGTTAACACGAACGACACGGAAAAAATTTAAACAAAAATTCAAGGTAGTTTTTATCACATAAAACTTCAATCATTACATTTAACTGAAATCACAATATATTTGAGCAATTTTAGTTAATGGACGAGCATTTATCATTACTTTTCCAGAAAAGTAGCCGTCCAAAGGCCGGTACTCGTAAATTAAATTTCTTCTTCATTTTCGTAGCACTGCAGCCACTCTCGGGCCTTCCCTTACTGTAAATAGCGTCTCGGTCCATTGAACGCGTCCTCTAATTTCAAAATCCGAGCAGTGATGAACTGTCTTCGTCGAACGACTCAGACCAGCATTTCCTCAGTTTCCCCATTGGTCTCCAGCTTTCTCCCGACGAATACCTTTTTGGGTATCCGTTGTTCGTCCATACAATTCATGTGGCTAGCTCATTGCAATTCCGCAGTCTTACAGTCGTTGAGACCTCCGGCTTGTCAAAAATTTCATACAGCTCATGGTTGTATCAAATTTTCCATTGCTCTTCATCTAGCTTCGCTCCGATATTCGCCTCAGAACCCGTCGCTGAAAGGCGTTCAATATATTTGCAGATCCTTGGGTTTGGAATCATGTTTCACCCTCATAGCATAACGCAGGTCTTATCACCGATTTGTACATTTGGAGCATGTGTATAAAGCTAGTCTTCAAGATCGTCAAAGCTGAATAAAAAATTTTCTTTTCGACCTGTATTCTTTGGCATATTTCATCTATTTCTTTACTGGTTCTCGTTATTTTGTGGGCTAAATACATAAACACCTCCGCCTGAAATGGTCCCAAGCCCGTTTGAGAAAGGCAGAGGGAACCCCTTGTTTCCCCAACCCATAGCTTCCATGATTCCTCATCCCAAACCCCCCAATCAAATGGTAATATATGCTCTCGGGGTCGCAAATTGGGTTTACTGGAAAGGAAATGCTTATAACTGTAAGTGCATCTACAGCTCTGCTACTAAATCCTACTTACACCTCCTTTGTGAGGGCGTAAGTGGGTAAATTGACGGAATTGACGTAATAACCATGCCGCCGGAGTGGAGATTGGGCGATGGACTAACTCCCCGTCCCTGAAAAACTGTTACATGTTTCGAAACCTGCAGATGGACCTTAGAAAGGCTTGGACTCGAGGCAACGACCTCGCAAACGAAAAAAAACTATGGCATTGGATCCTGGAATTTCAGATCACTCAATTACCCTGGCGCTGCTAAGGACCTTTAACAATAGGCCAGCCAATATCAAATAAAAATACTGGCAGTCTAAGAAACGAATTGGACTGGAAACGACATCCAAGACATGAGATCGCATACAATATTCAAAAGTTGGAAGCCTACTGGAAAACGAGAATCCGGAGTGGCCTTCGTTGTGGATAGGGAGTTTAAATAGCACGTTATTGATTTTAAGGCAATGAACAAACGGTTGTGTGCGATCCGTATAAATGCGAAATTCTTCAAAATTCTACAACGCAAAGGTTCGCAATGAGCTATCTCATCTGGGAACTACTGGAGGATATAGCTTCCACGATAAAAAAAAAAATGACAATGGCTAGCGCCTGATTGACTTTGCTCGTTGCAAAAATCTAGTCATACGTTCCACCTGCTTCCGACATTGACGAATTCATAAAATGACCTGGCAACACACAAAACTAGATCGATCATGTTCTGATCCAACAACGTTGGGCCTCAAGCATACTTGACGTTCGTATATACCGAGGAGCCAATTGTAACTCAGATCATTACTTGACCAAATTAACCTATCGATGTCGTATGTCAAAGACATATTCGGCAAAGACCAGCCCACTGCAAAAATTTGACATCGAAAGGCTCCAAACGGTGTCTGTGGCGGAAAATTTCACGGAGACCCTCGATAACCAGCTGGCTCCCATCTGATCAGACGCATCATTAAAAAAGAGCAACGAGCTTTGGATAGAAGTGATAGCAGGACAGACGATCAGAGATCAAGCCCGATGCAAGAGAAGTGATTGGTTCGATGATCAATGCCAAAATACGTAAGGTAAAAAGAATCAGGCGTACAAAAAATACGTGGGTAGAAAAACCAGGACGAAGAAAGAACACTATGCAAATCTCTGAAGAGTAGCGAATAAGATAATTAGGATTAAGAAAGGAAAATACTATGACGACCAATTGAGAAGTATAGATATAAGTTTAGCGAGCGACACCAAAAGACAAGCATACAAGGTAGTGAAAAGCCTGAAACATGGTTATCAGCCCAAAACCACGCTCTGTCGTGATGACATTGGCAATATCAGCGCTGATGAAACCAAGCTAAAATGATGGGCATCATATTCCAAGAACCTCTTTAATCTTTCACACAGCTCTAGAACATTGGAGCCTATAAATGTCTGCAGAGAGTTTCCATTGGCCTCATTGACTCTGAATGAAGTTTGCTCCATCATCAAAGCCCAAAGAATCGCAGGATATCGATGAGATTTCAGTGGAGCTCATCAAATATCGTGACAGCAGTGTTCATAAAGCGTTTTACAACATATGCCGAAAGAGTGGAGCCAATCAATTATATTCCCTATCCACAAAAAGGTGACAAGCAACAGTGCGAAAATTATAGAGGCATATCGCTACTTTGTACAGCGTACAAAACATTTTCAAAGATCTTAGAAAATAGAATCGGATTTCAGTGGAGCTCATCAAATATCGTGACAGCAGTGTTCATAAAGCGTTTTACAACATATGCCGAAAGAGTGGAGCCAATCAATTATATTCCCTATCCACAAAAAGGTGACAAGCAACAGTGCGAAAATTATAGAGGCATATCGCTACTTTGTACAGCGTACAAAACGTTTTCAAAGATCTTAGAAAATAGAATCGGATCATACACCAACAGTATTATTGGGGAGTATCAAGATGGTCTTAGAGCAGGTAGATCGACGATAGACCAATTATTCACAGTCAAGCAGGTACTTGAAAAGTACTGCGAGTTTAACATAGACGTTCACCAAATTTTCTTTGACTTTAAGCAAGCATACGACAGTATTGATCGTAACGTACTGTACCAAATAATGCATTGCTTTGGCGTCCCAGCCAAATTAGTCCGTCTCACTAAAATGGCAATGATTTCGACGACCTCCCAAGTCCGCATCAATAACTGACTCACCGATGCCTTTGACACAAACATTGGACTAAAGCAGGGAGATGGGCTGGTTGCATTGCTATTCGGTTTGGCTCTGGAGTACGTCATAAGGAAACTATCTGTCGATACACGAGGTACATTACTATACAAGTCGAGCCAAATTGTAGCCTATGCAGATGACATCAACATTTTTTCACGGCTATTAAGAACTCCCAAAGAACTTTTCCTGAAATTCAACAGCGAAGCTAAACTAGTAGGGCTACAAATCAACAAAAATAAAGCAAAGCTCTTGACGCAGTCGAGAAAAAATACATCAAATAACAAAATTTCACACTTGGCGAAGACAATATTGAAAATGTTAACAAATTTGTGTATTGAGGTGCCAAAATAACGAAGACGGGTAATGGAAGTGATGAAATACGCCAAAGAATACAGCTCGCAAATAAAATATTTTATTCAGTTTTGACAATCCAGCTGCAAACACAGGAAAACAAAGCTCCAAGTATACAAATCCGTGATAAGAGTTGTGATATGCTATGGATGTGATGCATGGACCGTAGCCCAAGCCATCGCAAATATATTGAACGCCTTTGAGTGACGGGTCGTGAGGCAAATAATCGCAGCGAAGCTAGACGGGGTTTAATGGTGAATTCAATATAACCATGAGCTGTATTTAATTTTTGACGAACCGAAGGTCTCAAGAATTGCAAGACTGCGGAAGCTGCAATGGGCTGGACACATGAATCGTATGGATCAACAACGGGCACCCAAAAAGGTATTCGTTGGGAGAACTGAAGGCCGGAGACCAGTTGGGAAACTGAGGAAACGCTGGTCTGACTCGATCGACGTCAATAGTTCATCGCTGCTTGGATTTCAAAATTGGAGGTCGCGATCAACAGATCGAGGCAGAAGGCGAAGGCCCAAGAGGGGCAATAGTCCTACAAAGAAAAAGAAGAAATGTTGTCCTAGCCACCATTTCTAACACTCACTTTTCTATTGGATCCAATTGAGGCATGCCTCGTCTAATAGCTTAGCATTGAAGCCCTCCCGATAAAAATTTGGCTCTCTGTATTCAGGACAGTGTCCCCCACTGTATCGATTTTTACTCAAAAAATGGGGCTGGGTTGTTTGGAGTAAGATAAACAACAATTCCCTTGCCCATAGTATTGCACCGAAAGATCAGCATTATTCTGAACTCATACAGCATAGGGGCCAGTTTCGTTAAAACACCAGGCTAATCAGCTCTTCTTATGGCATTGATCCTTAAGTAACAGTAGGTTGGGTTTCATGTTCCTCAAAAACTGTTATGTAGGTCCTGAATTGCGGTTTCATCATGGATGACGGACACTCTTCAGTAGTTGCCGCAGGCATAATCCACGGGGCAGCTTGACCACATGGTCCCAAGGTGTAAATTTGACCCTTTATATGTGTGTGGGAGTACGCCCAACATGCAACAAATATCGAGCTGAAGTTTTCCACAACAGGTTGTGGTTATTAATTCAAAAGTGTTTTGTACAATAGTGCCAATCTCCTAAGTGAAAGAACCAATTATTTTTCATACGGGTCATCTCAGATGGTGGCTGGCATCATTGTATAAACACTTTTGAGTTAATAGCCATAATCTATTGTGGACACCTTAAGCTCGATATAAGTTGCATGTTGGGCATGTACTAACATGCATATATAGGATCAAATTTATACCTCGGGATCACGCGGTCAAGCTGATCCGTAGATGATGGCTTGTGGCAGCTTGTAAGGAGTGTCCGTTATCCATAATGAAACCATAGTTTTACTGGCACCAGCTCTCTCACGCTAGAAATGCTGGTCTCTAGCGGGCCAAGAAAATGTGCTATCATGCTGAGAGAAGAACAAGTAGTTCTTTCACTTAGGAGGCTGGCACCATTGTACCAAACACTTTTGATGAATGCTTATGCTTCAGTGTAACTAGACTTGCAGGAAACATATAATTGAGATTTCACCTTGGCCTTGACAAAGACTTTTTAAAGTCCTGATATTCCCTTATTCTTACAAAGAAGTGTCTTATTCTTACAATCTTCACGTTTATGACTCGTTCTAAAACAATTACCGCACAGGGAACTCTTACCAGTTCTCTTAGACTCCTACAAAGTGCAGCCGTAACCAAAACACTTGTAGGAGTGTAGTGGAACTACTCTTTGCCATATCCTGCAGATTTTTCATCCTCATAAAATTTCCTTTTTAATAGTTCCCTTTAATTCAAGCTCTACCAGAAGTCAATTGGTCCAAGTGTTCCGAACTGCTTTTATGGTAGTTTGAACGTCATCTGTTTTAACGGCTCCTTTAATTTCATGCATCACCTCTGTCTAAGTTCTTCCATCCTGTGATTTAACTAACAATGCTTCTCATGCAGGCTTGTACATCTGTATATTTTTCGGTTTTTCCATATCCTTGGCCTTCCCTTGCTGGAAAAGCGCATCGTCAGCCTCTATCAGAAGCATTTTTTAGGGTTTTGCAAAATAATTTTACAAAACCCTACTAGTTTCACGACCAGTCTGTCCGTCTGTGCGTCTGTCCGTCTGTCCGTCCGTCCGTCCGTCCGTCCATGTGTCACAGCAGTTTTTCTCGGAAACTACTTAAGCTAGAAACATCAAATTTTGTGCGTAGGTGTAAAGTGGTGATCTCTTCAAAGTTCAACTACTAAAAAATTTTATAAGGTATTTATGGGGGGTCTCCCCATATAGGAGAGTGTCCCCCGAAAAAAAAAATTCATTGAAGGTAGCCGATATGGGTATCAAATGAAAGGTCTTGATGAGAACTTTTCAAAACAGGTCTTAGTTTGGCAAAATTTGCTTCGAGGGGCGCACAGGGAGGGGAAATATACGAAAAATTTGTGTCCCCCCCCCCCTCGCGATTGGACACCTGTGATCCGAAAAATCTGGAAAAAATCAGGAATGTAGGCCTTGGTGAGTACAGCAACAACAAATACGTGAGAAGTCAAAATTCACTCAACTTTGTTAGTAATAGTATGATTTATCAATTTTATGTTTTCTTGTATAAAATCTTAACGGTACCCTTAAATTCTATGAAATTCAGTACACAGATGACTATTTATAAGATTGATCTATCCTTAAAGTTTCATAAAGATTGAATCATATTTAGCGAAGTTATAGCGGTTTGAATTTTCCTGTATTTCTATGGAACAATACGCGCTGCATTTATTACTATGGCAACATATGGCTATGGAACAACATGCGCTTTTTAGCGACTCAGACACTACAGTTTTGCTAGGATTTGCATGAAAATTTCAGGAATGATAGGTGTCATGTTGATCTTTGAGAATCGGCTCAGCTAGTGGTATCAGTAATCGTAAAACAAAATAGTGGCTGTTTTAAATGCGAAGATTGAATAATTTTGAGTTATTTTTTCCCAACTTCAACGTTTAAGGTGCATGCTTTGAACACTTGATTCAATTTAATGAATGACTGAAGATGAGTACCTACAATTAATGCTCATAAGTGAAACAAGTCAAGGAGGCGGGGGAGAGCTCCTAGCAAAAGGGCCTTGTAACCATTCTAGGATTCGAAAAAATTGGCCATGAATCGATGATAACAGTACAGGAGAGTAGCCCCTGAAAAAAATTCATCAAACGTAGCCGATATGAGTATGAAATGAACGTTTTTATGGGAGCATTACAAAACAGTTCTTAAACTGTCAGTTCTTGCTTCAGTGGGGCATAGGGGGGAAATACATGAAAAATGTGTTTCCTCCCTCGCGAATGGACATCTGAAATAATTATCAAGGGAGATATTTATGCGTGTAACAATAACAAAAACCTCAGAAGTCGAAATTCGTTCAACTTTGTTAAAAATAGTGTGATCTTCTTATTTCATATTTTCTTCAATAAAATCGTCTTTGACATGTTTCTTGATTTGATTCGATCTGGTGACTGCATTTTGTAAATTGAATACAAAACCCTTCTGACATGAGCGTAGGTCTGTTTACCCAACTTGTTTTTGCATTTTTTTGCTACTTTTGATAACAGAAGTAGCCTTTTCATTTCTTGCCACATTTTTAATCTTGTTTTTTTGAATTGGGCGTTTTCATAATAAGTGCTGAGCAACATGACCCCTACCATTAGGGCTAGGGTTTAGCTTCTCTTTCGCCTTCTGTCATTAGTAATGACTTGATTTAGCTGTTCCTCTAGCTCCAGGATTTCATTTTTAACCATTTTTCTTCGTTTATTTTGTGCGTCACAGGAGGCTTTAACTTGATTTACGACTGCTTCAGATTTTCGATAAGGCCCCTCTTCTTTGGATCAGCCAAAGGTGATCATTTTATCAGCGTTTTTCCTGGCGAAGGCATCTCAAGGTTTAAGTTCTGCGCTTTGGTCGATTCAGTTATGGTGGGATCAGCTTCAGCTCCCTTGATCCCTTTAGTTTTCTCTTTCCGACCCAAGCTGCATCGTTGTTTGCTTCTCTTGTAGGAGATGCTCTGGCATTTGCATAGTTTTCTTGCTGCACCCAAAAACAGTAAGAATTTTCAGTTGCATAAGGTTGACTTGTGCCTTTCATTCATTCGTGTGTTATAATCCATCTTTTTTGCCTTAGTCATTGCTTTCATTGTTTTCGTCTTCAATGTAGGTGTTGTTGTCATTGTTGTTCTTGGCATTATTGTTTTTGGTTTAGTAATGTTCATGTCTCGGACCCGCCGTCTCCATGCATGTGTGTAGTCACCTTTTTGCTTCCATGGTTATCATTTGTTATAGTTAGAAGCAATTAAAATTTTGTTTGCATCCTTTTCGGTTACGCTGTGTAGGATAGTTTGTAAGGTTTTGCATTAGGAACAAAATAATTTTGTATATTTATATATACGCACCCTTAAACTTTTTTAATGAACTGTCAATGTCAAATCGTTAGTTAAAGTCAACATTTTCATCATCGGAGAGTTCACTAACCAGCAACATATGGAGATTTATTAAAGAGACCTGCAAACGCCAGAGCTTCCTATTAAGGAAAAGCGGGAAACACTGCAGGACGCTTCAGGTGTTCGAGCGGTGGAAGATAATATAAAGAGTACCAAAGATTCGATTACCACTGCAGCGATCGTTACCGAAGCGACCGATGCAAGGGTTGCAAATCCCGACATTGCAACGAAAAATCCAGAACCCAACGAGAAGATTACGGCACGAAAAGCTACGAGTGACCAGACACCGCGTGATTGCACCGCCAAAGTTGAAAACGTGGCGGAAGTACTGCATTCAGAAACGGAACGCGATAACTTCTCCTAAGGATGGTTGCAAGGTACAATTGCGGCCCAGGGATACAAAGAAGAAAAGCTACTCCAAAAAGCGGGAGATGTTCTGAAAAGAATACAATCTGCATGTGACTCCCCAAAAATCGGCGAAGCAGCAAAGGTGGGGCTCTTTGAACTAGAGGAGCTCCTAGATTGTATAGGGCACTACTGGAGGAGCTGATTAAGGGCCGAAGACAAACAGAAGGCTAAAGAGGCTCTTGGGGCGAAATCTAAAGGCGACACGCAGATAGCTCCACCATTTAAAGTCAATAAAAGACTGGCGTCTAGCCCAATCGAAGGAGATCGGGATAAAAGATTACGGGTTCCAGTGCTTACTCATTCAAGAAAAGCCAGAAAGTAAAGTTCGCACGGACACCCAATTACAAAAAGGACCTGATGCAAAGCAGGAGAGGAAGAAGCTCGGACGAAGATCCTGGCAGCAGGCACTGCTCGTAAAGCCCCAAGATGGCTGATCCTACGCGGAGGTACTGCGGGACATCAGGGGAAACGTAAGGCCCGAAGACACCAATACTAACATTAAAGTAGTACAACCAACGTGGTCGGGCCACATACTGGTCGAATTCGGAGCAGAGGCCGGCAATAAAGAAGCATTCTGTGATGCAGTAAAGAAAGTCCTCGGCGAAAGCGCAACTATAGCCCCGCTTGAGCCGATAGCAACGATCGAAATACGAGACATTGAATCCGTTACGGAGCTGGCCGAGGTAAAAGAGGCCATCAAAAGGGAGTTCCCTAGCGTGGGAAGGATCAAAGCGATAATGACATTAGTAACCAACACAGCACAATGCATGGCCATAGTTGAATTGACCGAAAAGGACACCGAACAATTCCTGAACAAGGGGAAAGTACGAATATGGTGGGTTGTCTGTAGGCTACGGCAAAGAGCAACGCATCTTCAATGTTTCAAATGCCACGGCTATGGTTACACCACACAAGTATGCAAAAGACTCGATAGGAGTTCCCTATGTTACAAATGCGGTGAAATGGGACATAAAAGAAAAGAGTGTACGAAAGAGGCACACTGTATTCTTTGCAAGGATGCTGATCCAAAACCTGATTTTGGACACGTCTTGGGATCGGAAAAATGCCGGGTGTTCCAGCAAGCCCTAGCCAAGGCGAAATGAGAGCTCCGATGACGCGCATTCTGCAGCAAAACTTAAACCGCAGTTCAGCCGCCAAATATCTGCTTGAGCAGTTTGCGAGGGACATGAAAGCCAACTGCTTGCTGCTGAGTGAGCAACACCATAAAAAAAGTCCTGCATTATGGTATTCTGATGGAACTGGTACTGCCGCCATCTGTGACTTTCAAGCGGAGAGTTGTGGACGGGGGATGGTTTCGTGTGGGTTCAGTGCTCAGGGACCACTTTCTTTAGTGTATAGCTAACGCCTAACGAATTGATATCATCTCTCCAAGCCAAGCTTAATGCTTTGGAGGGCGCTATCTCGATCGCAGAGGGCAAAGTGCTCGTTGGGGAAGACTTCAACGCTAAAGCAATCGAATGGAGCATGCTTCAGATGAATCCGCGGGGAAAACGAATCCTGGAAATGGTGGCCAGGATGGCCTTCGTCGTACTAAACTCTGGAAATACGCCGACTTTCTGCCGTATTGGCTGTGAGGGAACCATACCGGACGTGACATTCGCCTCGGAGTCCTTAGTACGGAGGATACACAACTGGAAAGTATTAGAGGACTTCTCAGCCAGTGATCATCAATGTATTCTGCTTGAGATAAGTGATGCTGTCTCCCAACATCTGTGCGGTCGGCCTTCTACAACTGGATGGAACATCGGAAGCATGGACGTCGAGAGGTTCAAGGTTCTCACCGCAGGTGAGCCACTGCAGGGAGCTTCGGAGGGGATGGAAGAACTGGCAGCTCAAGACGTGGTGAACTCTACTATGAGCATCATCACGACTGCCTGCTGCGCTTCTATGCCCGGTCGAAAAACCCGGCACGGCAAGCCCCCAGTGTGCTGGTGGCCAACTGAAATCGCTGAAAAGCGAAGGGAGTGTCGCAAGTTTCGACGTGAGGCTCAACGGGTGCGGAACCGTGACGAGGCATGCAACCAGGTGGCAGCATATAAGTCGGCCAGGAAATGCCTTCGCATACTGATCAACGGTAGCAAGGCTCGCTGCTGGCAAGACCTAGTGGACAATGTGAACAAGGATCCGTGGAACATTGGCTACAAGCTGGTCATGGGGAAGCTTGGTGCCCTACGGAAGCCTTGTATACATGACGCGGAACAGATGGACGCGATAGTACGGGGACTCCTCCCCACCTATCCCCTCCGTGTTGGCACTGTCCATGGTAAAACAGCAGTCACGTGCCCACTCTTCACACAGCCGGAATCGGAGGAGGCAGTCCTCTCATTGAAAGCGAGGAAGGCTCCAGGTCCAGATGGTGATCCAGCTGAGGTGTTGCGGCTCATCTATCACCATTGTCCTGACTTGCTGCTCAGCATATTCAACGCTTGCCTTCAGGACGGGATTTTCCCGGTACAATGGAAGGTGGCGAGGCTCGTCCTGATCAGCAAGGGGAGGTGAAATCCCGAATCGCCGTCTGCATACCACCCGTTATTCATGCTAGACATGGCTGGGAAAGTTCTAGAGAAACTCATCAAGGGAAGACTCACTGACGCGATTCGTGCTGCTGGGGACCTATCTCCTCGGCAGTACGGCTTTAGAGCAGGACGTTCTACCATTGATGCGATTGCAGATGTGGTGAACGCGGTCAAAAGGGCAGAGGCATATGGTTGCACCAAGCGACGGATCATCCTGTTGGTGACACTCGACGTCAGGAATGCCTTCAACTCCGCTAGATGGGTGGATATTCTGGACACGCTGGAAACGCTGGAAAAGTCTTTTGAAGGATGGAAATTACATCGGGTGTTGCCCAGGGATCTTTCCTTGGTCCGGATTTCCGAACCTGTTTTACGATGAGCTACTGAGACTTGAGATGCCAGATGAGTCGCACTTGGTCGGCTATGCGGATGATGTTGCGGCTCTGGTCGCTAGACGCACCGTTGAACAAGCGCAACTTAGGCTAGGTATGTTAATGCGCCGAGTGAGGGACTGGATGACTGCTCGCGGGCTCAGTTTAGCACTGGAGGATACCGAAGTCGTCATCTTGACAAAAAATTAAACAATCCCTAGAGTAAGGATGATCAGTATTGGTGACTTACGAATCGAATCGAAGCCAGCGGTGATGTACCTGGGGCTACTGATCGACGCAAAGATGAGTTTCTCTGAGCAAATCAGGGCAGCGACTGAGAAGGCTGCTTCGGGAATATTGGCTCTGAGTCGACTTATGGTCAACGTAGGGGGACCCAGCCCATCAAGAAGACACCTCTTGATGAGTGCTGTAGGGTCAGTGCTACTGTACGGAGCAGAGGTATGGGGCGACGCTCTCAGCAAGGAAGAATACCGAAAAAGTTTGGCACAGGTACAGGGAAGGGGAGCATTGAGAACTGCATCTTCGTACCCAACAGTCTCTGACTCGGCGGTGAGAGTTATTGCCCTCCTTTCTAGGGAGCGCCGCGCTATTTACCTGCGCCGAAACGAGGATGCGAGAGAGATGGTTGTCCGCGAGGAGAGACAGCGCTCACTCAACGATTGGCAGCAGTCCTGGGTCAATTGTACGAAGGGAAGGTGAACTGCATGCCTCATCCCGGATGTGAGACCGCAGCTAAATTGAAGGCATGGTGAGACTGACTTTTATTTGACCCAGCTTTTGAGAGGGCATGGGTGTTTTCAGTCTTACCTGCACAAGATCGGTAAGTCACGGTCCCCCGATCGTCGGTTTTGCCCAGGAGAGGTGAACAATACCTGTCACGCATTCTTTGCGTGTACAAAATGTGTCAGGCTGCAAGGGGAACTCCACAGGGAGACGGGAGAGCTCACCCCGAATAATATAGTTGCGGTGATGCTTGGATCGGCTGACAAATGGAACCAGGTGGCACATCATGCTCGGGCAGTCCTAAAATATAAAAGGGACTCACAGCAGTGAGGGACGCTGGGGCTGGAATATCGCTCTTCTGGCATTTCCTCTTCCCCTCTCTCCTCCCGCTAGGAAAGGGACTCTCCAGCTTGAAGGCGCCCCACGGCATAACAAAACGAGACCTGGCCCGAAGTAATGTGTCAAACGGTTCCAGGCTGGGTTCTCAGGTTGACAGGGGAGGTGTTTATTGGGTAGTCCAGTCGCGCATGGGAGTCACACACTCTGTGCATAAATAGCATTCACCTCCCTACTACAAAAAAAAAGACCTGAAAAAGTTGTTGTGTTGAATTAAAAACCTCTAGAATTAGTATTAAACGCACAACATCTGTCACATATACATCTCAATCGCTGCCCACAATTCTTTTCTCCTCATTAAATCAGGAAATTTTTAAAGCTACTGATATTTCCCCCATTACTAAACTAATAATGTGGTAACAGCAGACTTAAAGCTAATTTTCCAGGCGTGCAGTTCTAAAAGAAGCTTCACCAATAGACTAGACCTAATTATCCTTTAATCTCTTCGAAAAATTACATTTAAAGGAACAATAAATGAATGGAAGCATTGAAAGGAAATCAAACCCCTTTAACCCACTTTCTCCATTTGCTTGTCCGCAAATCCAATTTTCAATTTTTTGCTGTTTGCGAAAATGATGAATTTTCCCAAGAAAGCAAATTTTTACCACTTTGACAAGGATAGTGGGGAATCCAATTCATAAAAGGAATGACTTGAGTTGACTGAAGGAAACCGATGATAAAGCATAGTAGATTGGATTAGAGTTCACGACTGGACGACTTCAACTTTTCCATCCAGAAATTATGGTGGTAACTCTAAAAGAATTCTCTTCCGAACCACTAAACCGGATTTACCTTTTCGAGATAGTCAAGCTTAAAGAACTGTGCGTGTTATTCTGTATTTGCAAAGGGAATTGTAAAAGAGAGAGGGTGGAAAAAGGCTTAGAATAGTAGTTATGGATACGGATGAATGTAAAATAAGATAGATATGGAATCCTCGGGTCCCTTTCTAATATTAGTTGCTATGAGATGCGTTTCCTTTTTAGTTTGTAAATAAATCATTCGTACGTTGAAAGAACTAGGGACGAATTAGAAGTTTATGATTGACTGCAGAGCAACTGACAAATGTTGTGATTTGATCTGGAAAATTGGATAGAGGTCAAAGAACATAATGTTATAAAGTGTTAAAGGTTTGTACATATAAATACTATTTGCAAGTGAACTTCATTTGTTTTCTTCACTACTCGATAACATTTCCAATTCACGATTGTCGAACATTTTTATACCTATAACAAATAAGGAATTTTATTTAGAAAGGGAGAATATTTGATTCTAAATTGGGAAATTAAAAAAAGATTCAAGACGTTGAAGGATGACAAATCAACTCGAATTACAAGAGAAAGGAAAGGTAGAAATTGAATATAGAATTTTTTTCTAGCTCTTGCTTGAATTTATTATTATTTAATAAAGCATAGAATTGAAAAAATATAAGTAAAGCAGTTAGAAGAGGAAGAACAAATATGAAGGTGACTGGTGAAGAATAAAACGTAGGAATGGGTTGCTAGGAAAAACAAAAATAGATGTTCACATTTTTTCGGCACTGAAAGATAGACATTGAGTAATTCTTGAATATTTAATTACACTAAAGATGTCTCGAAGGAGTCAAAATCCCTTTTCTCAATTAAAAAGGCAAGGTTCGATCGAGAAAATATATATTTAATGGTTATTTAATATTCAATTGTATCGCGGTGAAAGAATAAACTGCTTGGTATTTACCAAAATTTTCTGTTTATGAAGATGGATGGGGTTTGTGAAGATATTACAGTATAAGCTTGCAGGCAGAAAGGAGTTTAGATTCTAAATTACATTCTATATACTCGATACTTCCCAAAAATTAGAGAAATACATACCTTTTGCTGTTTCATTTAACTAGAGCTAGATTCTATTAAGTGATCATTTAAATGAATATATCATTTTGGAAAAAACAAGTTGTTATTAACGGTTGATCAAGTTTTTGGATAAGATCGGTGATAAAGACAATAACGCAACTAACAAAGATGACCAACATTTTGCACTGACTATTCAGCTTCAGGTGGAAAATTGTCAAACTAAAAAAAGGTACAGGAATCTTGCACTGCAAAAACTTTCTAGCACTTAGCCAAGGAATAAGTTGATGCCAATTTCGTCCCACTAAGCGAAGCCAAGAAATCTCCAAAAATAAGGGTAAGTATATTCTACATTTTTAGATAATTTTAACCATCTTCAGCTAAATAAACGGATGACGAAAATGGGTTCATCACAATAAGAATCACAAATAATGAAGAAGTTGAAAATCATAAAAAAAAAATCCTTCTTCGTTTTACTCCACAACTGACCTAAAAATCGTTTTCACTATTCACAAATTTCAAGAAAACATGTTTTGGCGATGAAGTCTGAATAACAAACAAGATTATAGGAAAAATAGTCCCAATGGTTTCCAGGAATTATGCAGAATTTTCTGAAATTATTTTTACTGTTGTAGGGATGTGAAGGCTATTTACACCCAGGGTTTAATGCTCCCATACATAAGGTTCGGAACTCCCATCACAGCTTTCCTATCAACTTGAAAACGTAACTTGTAACTATTTAACATTTTGCCTCATGCTACGTCTAATTTTTCCGCACCTAGAGGCGCCTTTTGGCATTATGAATTTTTTTTAAAGCTGTAAGGAGAAGAGAGGAAGGATTGCTTGAGGCCTTTTTATGCTCAAGTAAACTTTTGTATCTTCTGTAAAAGCCTGAACACGATGTGCTCCACAGCTCTATTTGTCAACCGACATAGGCACTTCTCCGATTGAAGACTCCAAAGAAAGCTCTCAAGTGGAATTGAAGACATTAGCACACTACTGGGAATGCAAAAATGTGTTGCAGATGTCATCCACCTCTGCTTTGCAAGACGCACAGAGTAGCTTGGAGAATGTTAGACCAAACGATCCATGCCCACCTAAAAGATTGATCAGTCTCACCATGCCTTCGATTGATCAGGACCAGTTGCGCAGTCCGTCGATTCGTTTGAATCATTCTCTCAAATTGGTTACCAATCACTAAGTGTAAATTTCTTTGCCTCTGTAGCGACCTCCTCTCTGATGTCTTCACTTTTCCACACAAAGATATTCCTGCACTTTCTAGTAAAGAAGATAATTAGGCTCATCTCTGCCATCACCACCATTGCCATACCGGTGACTTTTTATATGCCCGAGTGCTGCGAATTACAGCACTCCTTTTTCCATATCAGTACCAACCGCCCCACAGTTCTAGTTTTGATTGATTAAGTGGATCCCTCTTTGTTGGCCACCAGTTAAGCGCCTCCCTGCTACGTTATTAGCTATTATCCTGGTGTGCTCAGAAAAACTCACCTACGATTCTATCAACATGCTTAAGTATTTCATTGCTGGATTCAATGTGACCAGTTTTGCTCGATGCTGATAGTCCTTAATCAGGGAAGTCTCTTATTTATCAAGAGGACTACTTTGGTTTTATGTAGCAAAGGACTGTAACCACGAGCAGTCATCCAGTTTCTCACTTAATATATTAGTAGACCTAGTCTAATTTGTGCATGTTGGACTGTGCATAGCATAGCATCTCACAGCTCAAGCCTCAGTAGCCCATTACAAGAGATGTTCCAAAAGTCAGAGTCAAGAGTGGAGCCCTGAGTGGCACTAAAAGTGACTCTCATCTTCCAACAATCTTCTTTTGTATCGTAGAGTAGGCTACAGTCCATCAGTTTATCCCTCAAAACCTGTATCAGATAATCTGGTATATGGTAAAAAAATTCAGTGATTTTGGAATTTCCTTCAACAGGACTAATCGTCTTGTCAAATTGCTGTGCAGCACCATACACTGAACCATTGCTTTGAGTTCCTCGATCGCATCGGTACTGACGTGTCCTGAAGGCAACCTGCCACCAAGAAAGGTCCCCATCAAAACAAAATGCGACGACGAGTTTTCCCCTGGTGAGTTTTTTTAATCATTTTTCTGGGTATGTTAGCATGCGAATAGATAATGGGCTCATACATTGGTGACGCGGAATCGGGCTTTTTTTTGCTTTCAACAATAAGCTTGACCAACTTTCAGCCCTCTATGAATACCTCTTAGTGGCAGCAAATTAGAGTATAAGTGGTAGACTTTCTGCAGCATCCTGGGCAGGGTCCGGTCTGATCCGCGATCAATTTTTACTTCCATAGAAAAGACTGCTTCCTCTAATTGTGTATCCCTAACAAATAAGCATTCCACTGGAATTTCATTATTGAAGACATCAACATAAACGGAGTGTGTAGAAAAATGAGCCTCTATAATGATACATAAATCACCCCAGGTCCATACGCTGGACCTCAAGTTAGAGCTTATGACATTCACTTTGCTGTACAGGGATTTCAGTTGACCAACATTGCATGACAAGGCAAAAATCCGTCAAAGCATAATTTCTCTACAGGCAGTAGTTATGATATTCATGGTTGAGTGCATGAATGCTAATACTCCACTTCCCTGTGAAGCTCTAGACTGCAATGTTCGTGACATGAGCATATCGACAAACTTTTTAACTTTCATCATGCCAGTGTTCCTCTCAAGACTGGAAGACTGGGAGTATGTGTGGCGAGAAGCACTGTCTTTATTGCAATTGTTACATGTTGGTGGTAACTGGCTCCAGTTATGTACCCCTCGTACCAGGGACTATGAAGCGAGTGCTATATCTTGGATGCTTTCAACCAAGTCTCAGTAGTAGAAGGTGCTAGTGTTCAATACACTAAGCTCAGTTTTGGCTGCCACCTTCAGGACATGTTTTCCTCTAGAATCGGAATTAGGCATGCACCATTCAATGGTTTCAGCATTGAAGTCTTCTCTAGCAATAACGTGCTATTATAGCCCAGTCATATTAGGGCTTTCACCTCGGAATGTGCTTTGCCTTGCGGTTATCTTGTTGGCATTATATAATGCTCCAAAATCTGAGGACAACATTGATCATTTCCGCTACACGCAATTCATCAAATTTACAAAACTAAATAAACCTGTACAACTGTCAACACTTCCACCAACAAGTGTAGCAGCTCATCAACACATAAAACGTGTCTACTACCAGATTCAAACGTGGTTAGGGAAGGACTTAGAACCTAAAGAATGGGGCTGGATGCTTGAAAATGAAATCCTGGAGCCCATACGAACGTTATTACCTCCAGCACCAGCCGAACTACTAAACGTAATATTTTGCAATTGCAAAAATGGTTGTGGTTCCCGCTGTGGATGCAGAAAATCAGGGCTACAATGTTCTTTAGCTTGCGGCCAGTGCAACGGACAAGCTTGCCTCAACGCTTCACTGTATCCAAGTAATCCCGATGAAGAAAATACATATGATCCCGATATTCTGGAAGGTTTGGAGATGAACATGACAGATAATGAGGATGATGACAATGAATCGAACATTTTTGAGCGACAAGAAGAAGAAGACGACGAACAAGAAGAAGATAATTAGCTTCCATTTCCAATTTCATTACAATTAAAATCAACAAAGATACTTTTGATATTTGAACTCACATTTTGATAAATGTATATTATGCCGTATTTAATAATAAATAAAAATATGTGTAAAATATATACTCTTACTATCATTTTAACTTAAAATAAAACTAAAATATATAATCCAGAATTAATAATATTTTATACTTAAATAGTTAAATATGCATAATTATATATAAATAATCAAGTTACTTACTTTAATTAAATATAAATAATTAATAGTTAGTACATAAATAATAGGCATTGTTTAATAATTATAATTTCCAAGTAAATAATTGACTTTATAACGTACTGATAACCATAACTCACGCTTGACCTTGCATTAGGCCGTATATGACTGTACGATGTGCACTCTTCGCGCTCTACCTTCAAAACGGTTGGTCGTATGAAAAAAAAGTTTAAACAAAAGTTGTAGGGAATTTTATAGCCTACAACTTTTATAATAAATGCAAATCTCATTTAACCGATAGGAAGCCAGATATTCGCGAAAAACCGATTTTTGTGACCTTTGACCTTGAATATCTTGAGACGCGGACACGATAACGATTGTGACTTTTGAGACAACATTTAGAATGACAAAACAAAGGTTCATACCAATTTGCAGCTTATTATCTTTCATTCCGAGGTTGACCCCTTTTTTTACCTAATATGACTGGGCTATTATAGCATTGAGCCAGACTTGAAAGAATGGCAACAATAAGTTCGGCATTAAACACTATATAAATACTGAAGGGTTTTTTTCTAGGCACCAAACTCATAAAAAACTACTCTTCCACCCATGTTTCTGCATCTGCGAATGAGTGTTATTTCCATACCAGATGGTGGCTCCACTAAATTCACTACAGCATCATGATGATGAGTTCCTGAGTAGTAGTAAGTTGGCTTTAATTTGGTTTGCAGTCTGCTCCAGCTGATTTTCATTGATTGTACTGCCACGCAAGTTTACCTATAAGATGTGAAAATATAGTATAATATCGTTACATGTCCACACAATTCTTCGAACTACTATCGCAATTGTTGTTGCAACCGTTAATAACATCATGATCTACCTTGATTCAAAATAAGCAACCAAGAAAAGTAAACAACTGACTGCACTGTGTGCATTCTGAATTTCTTGTTGTTCTCGTGAGAACTATCGCCAAAATACGACAAATGGATGAATGAGGGATATAGTAAGACTGCAATAAGACTAGAGCGCGAATTAAAGTGCGATTTCTAAAATAGTGAAGTTAAAACTCTTTTAAGTTAATTTAAAAGATAGTGCGTTTTTGTTTTCCCGGGACTTTCAACTTATCGGCCGCGAACCGTGAGAGAGAACATTTCGCAAGTGGAAACTTTTAAACATTTTTAAAGCGCACAAAAGTGAAGTTTAACTTGGAAACTGGAGGAAACAAAAATCCGAAATAATGAAATAACACAAAATTTACATCTAACAATCAATGAAGTGACCATGTCAGAACTTAAGGAAGAGCTGGAACAGCAAACGCTCGCGTGACGCAATTGAATCGAAAGGTATTTATCTGGATTCAGGTGAGCCCTTAGATGCAGAAAAAAGTGCAGAAGGTGGTAAAGCAGAAACACCAAAATCAAAGGAACTAGACAAAGCGCTGATGCAAATGTTGATGCTTATGCAGCAAGAGCAGCGACAGTAGTCATCCAGTTTAACTGCGAAGCCAAATGAACAATCAGCGAAGTGAAATGAACAATCATCCTTCCTTCGAAGAGTGCTGGATCAATAAGCATTCGCAATTATGGCAGACACCACACAGAAGCTGGAGAAGCAATCAACGAAACTAGACCAACATGCAATTGAAATCAAGGCAGATTTGCAAAAACAGTCAACTGATTTGAAGGCAAATTCGCAAAAACAGTCAACCGAAATAAAAGCGGAGCTCGGCAGTCTGAGCAACCAAATTAAATGCGTCAAGGAAAAGGTTTACCAAGACAAGTAGAAGGTCAGCTAGGTCGAGGAAAGAATCAACCATGAGATGGAAATAATAAAAATGGGGTTGAAAGTAGCAAAGGCAGTAGTAATCACCTTACCATCCCCGCTTATAACCGCAAGGCAAAGCACATTCAGAAATGTGAAAGCATCAATATTTGGCGGGCAAACGGTCTGAAGGTTTTTACAAATCGTAGTTTGAAGCTGCCGCTAGGACAAATCACTGGAATGAGCAGAAACGAGCAACTGCAATAATTCTTGCTCTAAGAGGCCCAGCTGCCGAGCTTTTTGACTATTCCTATTGGGTTCCACTCAAACTCGGCTGCTGTAATGGATGCACATGACATGCGTTATGGAAACGATCATCTGAAGCAGATTTACCGGGCACAGCTATGGTATCAGATGCAGAAGCCTGGTGAGACCGTACAGCAGCTAGCCCAAGACATTAAGCAACTGGTACTTTTGGCTTACTCAGCTTACGGCCCAGGACATCCAGATGACGCAGCAACAGAACCATTCATCAGCGCATTAAAGTACCAGAAATTGCAACAAGCCGTGCATTTAGGCCGAAAGCAAACAGTTAAGAACGCATTGGCTTATAGTCTGAACTTTGAGGCAGCAAAAAATGTGACCCGTACCACTGCCCGGGCTGACGAGGTAGCGACAGACGAGTGCAGGTGTGAGCGCATGGAAATTGAGCAAAAGCTGCAGGTAAATGGTGTGCCTAGATGCAGGGATTGTATAAAGAACGGGCACCTGCAAAAAGACTGCAAGAAGCGAAGAAAATTTTGTATAACAGTCTATTAAAATTGGTACCTCTTTGTCCAACTATGCGTTTGTTAATCCATCACAGCATTTTTCCCAAGAACAAGAGAAGCTAGAGTTATCAAAATTGTGAATAGTTTAGAAGTTTCTGGAAAATGAAAAAAAAATTTAAAGGTTTTTAAGGGGGTCTCCCTAAACGAGGACGTAAATGGCAACATCAATGATGGAATAGGCGGAGGAATTGGAAGGATACGATTGTTACACTTGTGGAAGTAATAACCATTTGAAAGTTCTCCCAGTACAAAAAAAAAACAATGTACTATTTTTCTATCATTCGGGCTATTCATCGAACCAGACCCTAGACTTTAATTGGATTTTTTCCTTATTTCCAGATAAAATAACTAACGAAAACATCTTTAAGATTTTTTTCTTTATTTTCATCATTTTTATTTTTGTAATGGGTGTTAGTAATATTGCAACAAAATGACAGCACGTTAGAATAAAGTAAAAATGGGCGTTCGTTCAAAGTGATTATGTATTTGTTGCAGATTCTGTTTAAGTTTTTGGCGTGTATTCTTTACTATTTTAGCATACCGTAAAATGAGAATAAAACCCTTCTGGCGTGAGTGTAGTTCTGTCAATTCAACTTGGGAAATTTGTGTCAAGGGCTTAAAGCACTCGCCTCCCTTAAGACTTACACTGTACGTAGTTGCTTCTACTCTTCAAATGATGACACCGACTAAAATGTAATATTCAACTAAAGAAAAAAAATCCCCGTTGGCACCACCAGCCGGAAAGGTAAATTTCTCGTATGTAGCGTAAAGTTTCGAAAAAGAATTTGGCTTGCCTACTATTAAACTTCTTTCTGCAATTTTTGTAGTACCACATGGGTATTTATCAACACAAAAAAAAATCTGGCCACGTTCGTTTTTAGAAACCTTTTATCGGGGCGCAAATATTTTGCTAATTAAATTGAGTTGCATGCGTATGGATTACATATTGTTGTAAACATATAAATACCGGTTTCGCCCTTCTCGCATCTGCTGTTTTCACAGTTCACAGTGGTAACCACGCAAAGGCTTAAATAGCTCGAATAGTTAATTTGAAAAGATTTCCATAAAAGTTTAATCAGCACTTGCATTGCCATTAATATATACATTTCAATTTTTTTCTGAACTGTGAGGGCCATCATTTCGATTTTTATTGAAATCGGCTGCTAAAAATATTTAGCTGTAAATTTTCGACTGTTTTATTTGTCATTCGATTTGCATAATCAAATTAAATTAACTTGCCTTAATAACTTATAATTTCAAGTTTCAACGGAATCTGTTGAGAATCTTGGCTGCTAGAGGGCTACAGAAATAAAAAAAAATTGTATGCCATCTGCCTGTATGGGGAGACCCGCTTGTATGGAGAGACACCCCTTAAATACCTTAAAATATTTTCTTGCACTGCAAATTTCAAGAGGCACCACTTTTGACCTACGTAGAAAATTTCCTCATTGTAGCTCATGTGGTTTGCGAGAAAACTTGTTATGACGCATGAACAAACGGGCGGAGGGACGGACAGACAGACAAGTCGCGATTTTGTAATTTTTTAGGGTATTGTTAAAAATATTATACAATATCTTAAAAATGATCTGGTCTATAAGTTCTTTCAAGTTAAGTCATTTAAAACGTTTTAATGAAAAATATTCATTATTTCAGTTGGCACTAAAATAGCGAATTGCGCTTGCCTTCAGACCTTTGGGGGCCGCCATTTTGAATGCATGCATTTGATTTTGGTTTATTTTAAATCTTTGTATGCTAGGACCTCATCAATCAATGTACTATCTCGTTCAAATAGGATTTTCACTCTAGACAGGGCAAAATAATTCAATTTTTCAAGAAAATGGCAGCTAAAAATATTAGGCTTTAAATTTTCGACTTTTTTATTTTTCATTCAATTTTAATACAAGAACATAGTACAGAGATTCATAATCTCAAGTTTCATCAAAATCCGTTGGAAAGTGTGACCGCTAGAGGGCCACAAAAACCTGAAAAAAACGCATATTTAAACGGCCGCCATTTTGAAATTTGCAAATGCATGATCACCAAAATATCAAAAACTGTAGGTGTAAGTAGTGTCTATCTTGAAACCAAGTTTCATATATGTCGGATCAAAATTGCGACTTTTAAAAGCCTTTGAAATTTCGACCTTCAACTGGCCGTCATTTTGTTTTTTGCAAACTGACCTCCAGTTTTTTACGTAATTCTTTAGATACTTATAATTTCTATCAAACTACCGAATTTCATGAAAATCTGTTGAAAGCTTTGACCACTATTACAACAACAAAATTTTGCACGTTTTTCGACCTTTGAGCGGCCGCCATTTTGTTTCTGCCATACCGACTTTGGATTTTTTATTGTGAGATTCATCACATACTTTAATGAACCTTTGTACCAAATTTCATCCAAATCGGAGCTACACTTTGGTCAGAACAGAAATCGCGATTTTTCGTCTAAAATGGCCGCCATTTTGTTTTTGCTCGCCCGATATAGCTGGTTCACGAATTTAACTGAGATAATAACCCAATACACCTTTCCTCATAATTTGGTGAAAATCGGAGCAAAATTGCAACCTCTGGCGTGGTCACAAATTTCGTTATATCCCATATATATATATATATATATATATATATATATATATATATATATATATATATATATATATATATATATATATATATATATATATATATATATATATATATATATATATATATATATATATATATATATATGATGCTCTCCGCAATAGGTAAATTTCTCTATAGAAATTTACCTAATAAAACTAACGTGTTCTTTGCACGCCTAATTCTTTTTGTCTAACGCATTCTAGCGTTCATCATCGAGCGAATCATTTCTCTTGCGCCGGGCTTGATGTCCGATTTTCTGTTCTGTGCCGGTCTTGATGGCCGCTTTAACTTCCATCCAGAGCTCGGTGCTTGTTTTCAGCGATGCGTCGGATAAGATGGAAGCGAGCTGGTTGTCGAGGGTCTTCGTGAAATTTTTGGCAACAGAAGCCGTTTGGAGCATTTTCATGTCAAATTTTCATAGCAATCTGGTCTTCATCAAATATGCCTTTGACATGTGACAGCGATATGTTAATTTGATCAAGTAATGATCTGAGCAAGAATTGGCTCCTCGGGGGGTAAGGGTGTCAGGTATGTTCAAGACCTAATGTTATTGGATCAGAATATGGTCAATCTGGTTTTTTGTGTTGCCATTCGGTGGTAGCGAGGTCATTTTATCATTGCATTTGAATCCCACTTTCTGCCTAAGATTCTAAGATATGGGACCCCCTACGTTGGTTGGCCTCAAGAAAATTGATACTGGCTGACGCTGAATTACAAGTTCACCTACCGATAATAGTATAAATTCCAACAATGTTTTATTTGACTCAAAAACACTACCTCCGCTCGTTAGATGCTGTCTTCGCTAGTTTTGTTGTTAAAAAAAGCTTGCAGCTTCCAAAATTGTCTCAAATCAAGGAGAAATAAGTTAGGTAGAAAGAACTACGGTCATATCTGTCAGCTTTAATGAATGAACCAAGCAAAACTTAAACATCATCTCTCTATTATTAGTCCATTTGAAACAGCCGCCATTTTGTTGCAATATGACTAGCAACCATTGATTGCATGAAATTTTAACGATGTTTTGTTGCATATTTATCTAAAAATTTTGCGAAGATCGAATCAAAAATGTAGATTCTGGTACGATGGAAAGCCTCAATATTCTCATTTAAAACAGCTGCCATTTAGTCTTCAGATTACTGATGTCGCTAGATGAATGAGTTCTCAAAGATTATATTAAATACCCTTCCTGAAATTTTGATGCAAATCGCAACAAAACCGTAGCGTCTGAGTCGGTTGGAAGCGCAATTTGCTCCATTCCATATTGTTGTTGTGGTTTAATGTAGAAATATTCAAACCACCATGATATCATTCAAAAATATTTTACCTTTCCAAAATTTTTGAAGTACATGATTCTGACAAGTAGCCAAGTCAAAGTCAAAATCACTTCATTCAATACCAATCGTTATTAATTTTAAAAGAATATAAAACAAATTCCAAACAATAAAACTACGAAAACTTAATGGCCCAAATGGCTCTCTAAATTTATACGTTATCAATGAAACACATTTAATGGAATAAGAAAAAGAATAGCAACTTCAAATTGATTAAAATTATTACATATTTTTTGATTCAATTGGAAAAAGGAGAATAACCAACCAGAATTATTCAAAAATTACTGATATTACTAACACAACAGTGAACTTTTATGCTGTACCTACACCCATTTCTAAGCAAATTAAAAAAAAAAACGGTATCTTATACTGAAATCTATCCCTTATTTATAATATAAATTAACAACAACATTAGATGTAGCCATAATGAAGTGAAACTAAAAACTAGGTAACCAAAAAAGAAAAAAACACAATAACAGAAAATAAACACAAATAATCCAGACATTATCGTTCAGCCACCAGCCTCAACGAATCTAGCAAATTAGTATATCCATTTGAATTGTTGGTCTCGTGAACTCAAGTTCGGAGAATATTTTATCTTCATATCGGTGGCCCATCTATATATGTGTATATTTTTAAATTCAACCGAGGATTTTCATATTGAACTGGAATGAGGAAGACATCATCGCTTTGATGATTGATTTCCATTACGAATGTGTTATGATCACTATCATGAGGAAGCACCTGCAGTTTCTGTTGAGGACTTTTAAAGCTGAATTCAAGTCTTGTGTCAGCAATACAGAGGTCAAAATATGAATTTGTCCTGGGGCATTTTGGGAGCTCCGACCCAAATAGATTGCACGTGTATTCAATTTGGTTCTCTGTTATCCATGATTTCAAAAATACACCTCTTGGATTATTGGTGGCGATTAGCCACAATGTATGCTTGGCATTCAAGTCACTGGGAAAAATATAATAACTATACAGCCTGTTCAATTCGAGTACTTCAAACAAGGGATTGAGCTCCTCCTTGAACTTGAGTACATTTTGACCTGTTGCATATAGGCAGAGGTAACGAAGAGGTTATCCCTACCTGGTAGTAAAATTTCGATAACGGACACTTTAAAAGATTCAAAGCTTTTGAATTCGACTTTTTCAATATTTTAGAAGCAATAGGGTCTTCTGACCAATATCCCGATACCACCTCCCCATCATCGATTACTTTATCGTTTCTTAAGAATTGAAAATCTTTGGATGCCATGGAGTGCTATAAATTGAGGTAGGTTTCAATGATAAGTATGATGTTGGGCTCTTGCTTAGCAATAAATTCAAGGAGATAGTCACGTCGATGTATAGCAACAATAGAGTTGACGTTGATCGATATGAGGTGATGCTTATCCATGGGAATGTGACTGGAGGAAAAGTTATTTTGTGGCATTTGAAAGACCTAAACGCTGAAAAATAAAGTCAATTTTTGAATCTTGTTTATCGATTCTCTCCGATAAAGAATTGAGTTGCTGGTAAATTTTGAGAAAAAGCTCATTATTGCTACCTACACTATCTGCAGCATTTTTTGCTTGTCTTCTAGCGATGAGTGAAAAGGATACTCCGAGCTTGACGAACTTGGAAGGTATGGCACTACGGTGTACTTGAGTTTGCTTTGGAGCAAATTTATTTCTTGCATCTTGATATTAGGAGCATCCACGCTATGGTTCTGGGTGGCCAAAAACACCGCAGTTAACGCAGTATAATTTCTCTTTAGGCTCCATCTGAGCCAATTCGTATTCACCGGGAGCATGAACATTTTTGCATTTCATGCACCGATAGTGCATGGCGCTGTTGGTAGCTGAATGACCAAATCTTTGACACCGGTAGCACTGCTTGACTTTGCTTTTCTGGAGGTGACCCACCTACCACTTTGAAATACAAGAACCTTATTTATTGAAGGGCCCTTGGACTGCTCTTATTTTTAATTTGTACCAGGTGAAATGGTAATTTCTTCCTTTTTACGGTTGAGCTTCTTGTCACAAAGGCTTTGACTGAAATAAACTCAATTTCTGGTGCAGCTTTTTTAAACACCTGCAGAAGATCCACTGTATCCTCTCCGCAACCCAAACTCTTGGACAAAAAGGTCTGATTCTTCTCACTTTTTATGGTATAGACGAAGTGTGGAACCTCCCCAAAATTCTTCGCATCTTTAGCTGACTTGAAGTTAACCAGTAATTTGATCGAGACAGCTTATTTTTCAGCATGAACTCTTTTCATCTCGAAATTGGTTAGTTTATTTTCGGCTGCCAATAGCGGAACCATACCTTTTCCGCTTTGTCCGAACACATTGATTTGCGGAACTTTTTCTGCCTTTTTGAAAGCCTTTTCAGAAACAGCAGAGCTGCGGGCTAACTTCTTCTCCTTCTTTTTATTTTTTAAATACTGGATAAAATTTAAATGATTATCTTAGTTAGAATTAACTTCGATGTTTTCTTCAATTGGCACTTAGGACTTCTTCTGGACTTGTTTTTTTGCACTTTTCTCGTCTTTATTATCGGTTGCCATTGATTTTGTGGCTGTATCTTTTGAGGCCTCATTTTTTTCTTGAATAGAGCCTTAGCTCACAATTTTCTTTTTGTAGTTTGGTAATTTTTTGATTGTCCACTATTATTTGCAGCTTGCATCCTCCATCTGCGGAGATTTCTTCATTATGTTTTCTCATCGTGATTATCGCCAGTGTCGTGTTCGTCATTTGCCCAGGTTTCCCTCACGTTGGGAAGCTATCGGGCTCCTCCATGCCAGCGGCCCTGAAGTTTTCTTTGGTTCTTTGCTTTTCTTTACTAATGGAAGTAAAATAATATTCGATAGAAATTTTCTGAGTCAATTGTTTCGGTAATATAAGCTTTTTCTGATAAAAATTAACTTTGGACTGACTGTTTTTAAAGACTAATTTAATTTTTGAAAACTTTTGATAGGACCGATTAAAAAGACGCAAAGACTGCTCCGATTCATCCTGACAAGTAGCCATCTGTGTATCAAATTTCATCAAATTTGAGCGTACTCTCGTGATTTTATTCAAGGCAATATAAAATTGATAATCATACTATCACTGACAAAATTTATCGAATTTGGACTTTTGACGTAGTCATCGTTATTGTACTTATAAAGAACTGCTTTTCTGATTTTTGGTCTACAGAAGTCCAATCGTGAGGCGTGGACTATATTTTTTCGTGTTCCTCTGCTTCTCCTGCCTACCCCGTTATCGATATTGCAATTATAAATAAGATGGGTAGACAGAACTACGCTCATGTCAAAGAGTTTTGTTCTTAACCTACAATATATGGATAAATAAAATGATTTAATTCAAGAAAAACTTTTATGATATGCAAAACAAATATATTCTAGCTTTAAAAGAACTCCATTTAAACTTTAAAAGAACTCCATTTTAACCATCATGCAAATCCTAGCTCGCCTGTAGTGTCTGAGTCGGTAAAAAGCGCATATTTTTCTAGAGCCATATTTTTCCGTAGTAATGAATACAGCGCATTGTTCCATGGTAATACAGGAAAATTCAAACCGCTATAACTTCGTCAAATACCATTCGATCTTTGTGAAACTTTCAGAACACATAAATAACCATTTGTGAACTGGATTCAGTAAAATTTAAGGTTACCGTTAAATTTTATTCCAGAATATGTAAAATTGATGTCATACTACCTGTATTACTAACAAAGTTGTGTGAATTTCAACTTCATATATACTTGTTGTTGTTGTACTCATAAAGGCCAACATCCGTGATTTTTTTCAGATTTTTCGGATTAAAGGTGTCTAATCGCGAGGGGTATACGAGAAAAGTTCGTTCGTTTCCCCTTCACCTGCCACCCTGCGGTACCCATAAGGGAATTTTAAGGCTTGTTTTGTCCTATACAACTACCAATGGTGGAATATTTTTTTTGAAAGCTCACCTCCCTATATGAAAGCCCCCTTAAAACCCTTTGAAAAAATACTTCACCCTTGAACTTTCAAGAGGTCACTACTTCTAGCCTTTTCATAAAGCTTCATGGTTGTAGCTTCTATCGTTTCGGAGAAAAACTTCTGTGACATAGAGATGGATGGATGGACAGAAGGACATTAATTAAGAACTTATGGGCTGCTCACAAGATTTGATGCCTCTTGCTACTCCAATTCCTGAGAAAACTTGCTATCACGCACTTACAAATAGACGGACGGATACCGATAATAATAGGGTATTGTAAGAAATTCCTTAACACAAAACTTTAAAAATCAATTTGCTTGTGGCGTGCAAGAAATCGAACCGTAGGTATTTGTTAATACAAGCAAAGATGAAATTTAGCCCCTGTGACACAAATAACCATTAAAAATGTTTTTTTTTCCAGAATGCTCTCCCAAACCAATATGGTATTTCTATAAAACAATTAATTAACAATGCTTTTTATATATCCTTATCCAATCAGTTAATTAGACAGATTTTGCCTTTTCCAGCAACTCGTTCATTATTTTGTTGCTATGGTTGAGTCAATTTAGTGTTATTCGCGTTCTCTTTTTTCATAAACGGTTACAAAAATGTACGTGAAGCTCCTACCAATGACGAAAAAAGGATATAAAACAGATTTAGGGCTTTCTCACAATCATTCAACCAGCACATAGTGTTAATAAGTTAGAAGTTCCCTCTTTCAAACTGAACCTTGTTACTTTCCACAATATGTATCTCTGCTGTCATCAAGTCATCGTCGGGATAATGCTAGGGCTGAGTTGGGCGAATACCTTCGATATACACTGAAATAATTTTTGTCAAAATTTTCAGGGAGAAGTAATAATTAACTGCTTAAGGAGTAGGATCCATTTCCTGACAGTATCGGTGAAGATTTAAGATGCAATATATTCGAAATACGAGTATACTAGAGATTGAATGGATTACTAAAACGAGTAAAAAACAAGTCGAGTAGGCAGAAGTACCCTTCTATCTGAAGGGTATTGTACTGAACGTATGAAATGCAAATATTTACGGTACGTTATTAATGTCCAAACTCATGAAAAACTATTATGATTTGTACGTTAAATCACTGGTTTCAAGAAAATCACATTTTATTCTAATTTAGCTGGCTTCTTCTTATGTAGTATATCATTTCATTTAGCGTTCAGATTTATAAAGGTATTTAAGTGATTCATCTTTCTTAAAGTTTTGAAGGAAATCCGATCAGTAATGTTGCATATGGTTTGATCAAAATTCTATAGAGTAGGAGAACCGGGCATTGTAGTTGTGATTCCAATAAAATTCCTTAAATAGGACAAACTTGTATTGACGTTCATCTGTACAACATTTTACTGAATTTAAGGGTAAGTTTTCGATTTTATTGGTAAAAATGAGAAATTTATGAATTCTACTAATATTAACCGCGTTCGTAGACATTTGTCGTTGTGGTTGTTTTAGAGAACTAACATTTTGATTTTTCGGTCTACAGGTATCCTATCGCGAAAGAGAGATCTCATTTTCCGCTTCTCTAATCTACTCTGTTATCAATATTGTAATCTGAACATCGGATATCAAAGGATCTCATCAAGACCTTACATTAAAAATCGTGCTTTGTCTGTGGTGGAAAAAATGTTGCAGGGTTATATCCTTAGAGGGGGAGGACCTGAAAAATTCTTTGAAAATTTTTTCGACTATCAAACATTCATTGAAGAAAAACTTCTGAGCTTTTCACAATATTTGATGACTCTGGCTTAGCTAGTGCTTGAGAAAACTTGCTGTGACGCACTGTAGGACTGATGGACAGAAAGGTAGCGATTTTAATACAGTTTTGTAGAAACTTCTTTTATAAAACTCTCAAAAGGACGGTGATGATGAATTTAGTGTTTCATAAAATATAAATTAATTCCTTGGTTCCAATCGAATAGAAATATCTAGTACCAATGGCTTTGTTAAAACATGTATTAAATCCAAACCTTGCCCTTTAAATTTAACATAAAATGTCTTAATTTTGAAGTTGTTGAGAGTCAGTAGTTACTTTGACAATCCTAAACCAATTTTCCAATTAACTTGCTGAAGGCATCAGCATTCTGAAAACGGTGCTTACACAAAATTATTGAATAAATGAAGAAAGGGGTCAAGCTTATCAAATGTCTATGAAAATGTTATTTACCAAATGAAGGCCAGAAAGAAGCAAAAATTCCGAGCATAAATGTTAACATAAGTAAATTTTCTAAAGAAATCTGCCAAACTACAGCACAAAGTTATGGGCAAGTTTAAACATATATTACTAATAACATTAGCCATAACAAGTTTTCAAGTCACTGTCTCATTGTACAAGTTATCTGTAATAGGTAAACTGACGGACAAGTTCTAAAGGAACTGACGATAGGCAGGAAGAAGTGAGTCATAGAGGTACTCTCTATTTTATGTCAGCCCCCACTAAAGGGAGGTCGAAAATATTAAAAGCGTCTTTTTTGAAACGAGTTTTTCCTTCAAAATTGGTATCTGTCCACCCATTCATCTGCTCGCCTGTCCAGTACGAGTAGTTGTGTAATGGAAGTAATATAGCCAAAAATAAAACAAGTTGGGTAAACAGACCTACGCTCATGTCAGAAGGGTTTTGTATTCAATTTACGAAATGCAGTCACCAGATCGAATCAAATCAAGAAACATGTCAAAGACGATTTTATTGGAGAAAATATGAAATACGAAAATCATACTATTATTAACAAAGTTGAACGGATTTCGACTTCTGAGGTTTTTGTTATTGTTGTGCTCATAAGTATCTCCCTTGATAATTATTTCAGATGTCCATCCGCGACGGAGGAAACACATTTTTCATGTATTTTCCCCCTGTGCCCCCACTGAAGCAAAAACTGACAGTTTAACAACTGTTTTGAAAAGCTCCCATGAAAACTTTCATTTCATACTCATATCGCCTACGTTTGATGAATTTTTTTTTCAGGGGCTACTCTCCTGTACTGTTATCATCGATTCATGGCCAATTTTTTCGAATCCTAGAATGGTTACAAAGCCCTTGTGTTAGGAGCTCTCTCACACCTCCTTGACTTGTTTCACTTATGAGAATTAATTGTAGGTACTCATCTTCAGTCATTCATTAAATTGAATCAAGTGTTCAAAGCATGCACCTTAAACGTTGAAGTTGGGAAACAATAACTCAAAATTATTCAATCTTCGCATTTAAAACAGCCACTATTTTGTTTTACGATTACTGATACCACAAGCTGAACCGATTCTCAAAGATATACATGACACCTATCGTTCCTGAAATTTTCATGCAAATCCTATCAAAACTGTAGTGTCTGAGTTGGTAAAAAGTGCATGTTGTTCCATAGCCATATGTTGCCATAGTAATAAATGCAGCGCATATTGTTCCATAGTAATGCAGGAAAATTCAAACGGCTATAACTTCGCTAAATATAATTCAATCTTTATGAAACTTGCAGGATAGATCAATCTTATAAATAGACGTCTACGTACTTAATTTAAGGGCACCGTTAAGATTTTATTCAAGAAAACATAAAATCGATAAATCATACTATTACTAACAAAGTTGAGTGAATTGCGACTTCTAACGTATTTGTTGTTATTGTACTCATCAAGGCCTACGATCCTGATTTTTTTCAGATTTTTCGGATCACAGGTGTCCAATCGCGAGGGGGGGGACACAAATTTTTCGTGTATTTCCCCTCCCTGTGCGCCCCTCGAAGCAAATTTTGCCTAACTAAGATCTGTTTTGAAAAGCCCTCATCAAGACCTTACATTTGACACCCATATCGGCTACCTTTGATGAAATTTTTTTTTCGGTGGATCACTCTCCTATATGGGGAGACCCCCCTTAAATACCTTATAAAATTTTTTTGTAGTTGAACTTTGAAGAGATCACCACTTCACACCTAGCTAAAGTAGTTTCCGTGAAAAACTGCTGTGACACACGGACGGACGGACGGACAGACGGACAGACTGGTCGCGAAACTAGTAGGGTTTTGTAAAATTATTTTACAAAACCCTAAAAAAAGTTGAGTAGACAGACCTACGCTCATCTCAGAAGGGTTTTGTACCCAATTCCTCAAAAATACAGTCACCAGCATCGAATAAAGTCAAGAAACATGTCAAAGTGATCTGCACGTTTAAAAGAAAATTCATTGTTTCTCTATTAAGATCCATCAAAACTGCAGTGACTGTTTCGATAGAAAGACCATGAAGTACGAAAAGCATCTGTTATTTTTGCTGTAATTCGAGAAATATAAATAGGTATATAAAATATAAATAAATATTTATATATATATATATATATATATATATATATATATATATATATATATATATATATATATATATATAAATAACTTCCGTGTATATCATTCAATTTTCATCAAATTTGCAGAATATAACTTTTATAAGACTACTTAAATATCATTTTTTTTTTTATTTTAAGGGTACCTATACGATTTTATTGGAGAAAATGTGAAATTCAAAGATCATACTATATTAACAAAGCTGAGCGAATTTTGACTTCTAAGGTATGTGCTGTTGTTGTGCTCATAAACATCTACCTCCATAATTTTTTTCAGATTATTCAGATCACTGGTGTACAATCGAGAAGGGGGTGGACACAAATTGTTCATGTATTTTCCCTCTCTGTGGGCGTTTCGAAGCAAAAAATGTCAATTTGAGACCTGTTTTGAAAACTCTATCAAAACCTTATATTTGATATCCATATGGGGTACCATTGATGATTTTTTTTTTCGGGGCCACTCCGCTCTATGGGAAGACCCGCCTGAATGCCATACAAAATTTTATTGTAGCTAAACTTTGAAGAGGGCACCACTTTACGCCTACATACATAATTCGATGTTTCTAGCTTAAGTAGTTTCCGAGAAAAATTGCTGTGATCCACGGATGGATTGATGGATGGACAGACAGGACGCGATTTTAGTAAGGTTTTGTAAAATTACGATACAAAATCTTAAAAATGAATGCGGGATACGCTTAAAATGTTGGCATTAACGCACAGATACGGGGGCCAAACAAACCGAATGGTGTAAGAGCTCAAGAAGCATTGTTCACGAGCTACAACCTTCTAGACTAAAGCACCAAATGAATAGGTATTCGAACCGATGACAGCTGTTAAGATCGCGGTGAAGAAGAGAAAAGCTTTGAGTGCTACTTGCAGACAGTACGAGTCTCATTCATAAGCGCCTCAAATGGTTCGTTGAAATCAGTCAATAAAGTTCGGATAACTGGTGATCATGGAACTAAAATACTTTATCTAGGGAGAAAAAAAACAACGTTCATCTATATAGTTTCCAACAGTGAATCCGAAAGATTTCAAG
This sequence comes from Odontomyia ornata, assembly GCA_963969285.1. NCBI lineage: Eukaryota > Metazoa > Arthropoda > Insecta > Diptera > Stratiomyidae > Odontomyia > Odontomyia ornata. The sequence goes on from OZ017740.1 coordinate 139,702,488, forward strand.
GTTTTCGTAATATGTTATCTTAATTTTTAGGGTTTTGCACTAAAATACAAATCGTATTGCTAACGAGACCTATGTCCGTCTGTATGTCACAGCACTTTTTCTCCGAAACTATCGAGGCTACGGCCGTGAAACTTGTTGGAAAGGTCTAAAGTGGTGACTTCTTGAAAGTTTTGGGGTGATAAAATTTTTCAAAGGGTTTAAATGGGGTCTCCCGATATAGAGAGGTGACTCTTCAAAAAATTGTTTAGACCATTGGTAGTCGAGTAGGCTGTTTTTGGAAAGGTCTCAATAATATCTTTTCAGAACAAGTCTTAAAATTGCCTCATCAGTACCATGGGGGCAGGGAAGGGGAAATGTATGAACTGTTCGCGTAGGAGAAAGCTCCTAACAGAGGGGCTTTGTGCCCATTCTAGGGTTCGGAAAATTTTCTGATGCTATAAATCGATGATTACAGTACAGGGGAGTGGCCCCTAAAAAAAAAAGCTCATCAAAGATTGCCGATATTGTCCTTATGAGAACTTTTCAAAACTTTTCTTAAACTGACAGTTTTTGCTTCAGTGGGGGCGCAGGGGGAAATACACTAAAACTGTGTTTCTCCCTCGCGATTGGACACCTGTGATGTAAAAAATCTGAAAAAATTATCTAGGGAGATATTTATGGGTACAACAATAACAAATATCTCAGAAGTCAAAATTCGTTTAACTTTGTTAATAATAGTATGATCTGTATGATATTCAAATTTTGCATTCTCTCCAATAAAATCGTATAGATGCCCTTAAACCCCACAAAACTCGATATTTAAGTAGCCTAACACAAGGTCCTAACACTCTATAAGTTTGATGAACTTCGTAACATATTCACGAAAGTTATATCCAGTTGAAATTTCGCCAATTAGAACAACAATAACACACTATTTTGGTATTTTATAGACTTTCCATCGAATCAGACACTGCAGTTTTGATTTGACCTTCTTAAAATTTTCAGGTAAGAACGATTACATAAATGCTTTTGGGCTTTCATGATTTGAGTGATTTTTGTTAGCTAAAAAGTTGAAGTAGCAGGAGAGTGCTCCAGCCAGAAGAATCAAACAAAATTAATATTCTGCATATCAAAACTTGACTAATATACAGATTCCATAAATTTGAATTCGAAAAATTATTATGGTTATTATGATTTTAAACTCCCCACCATTTTGTTTCAGGTGTTTCGACCCCGTCGTTTGATTAGTCATGATATCACATTAATATTACAACCATTTCTAGAATTTTTATCAAAATTCCTACATATTTGTAGTGTCTAGGTCCATTGCAAACGTGTATCCCCTTAGTATCATCTGCTAATGTTGATGTAATTGCGAAATATTCAATCGGCTGTAACTTAGCTGTATATTGTTCGCTTTTAAAAAACTTAAATTGTAGGTTTTTGTGAAATTCAAGGGTCCCATCTTGATTTTATAGGCAAAAATGTAAAATTTATAAAATGTTCTATTATTAACAAAGTTGATTGAATTATGACTTCTAAGGTATTTGTTGCCCTTGTACTCCTAAAATCACACCTCTGTGATTTTTTCAGATTTTTAGAGTCACAGGTGTCCAATCGCGAGGGAAGGGACACAATATTTTTGTACATTTCCCTTTCCCCTGCACGCCTCAAAGCAAAACTTGTTCGTTTAAAACCTGTTTTGAAAAGTTCTTATTAAGACCTTTCATTTGATACTCATACTGTCTGCATGCGATGAAAACTTTTTTTTTCGGGGGCCACTCCCCTATATGGGGAGACCCCCTTAATGACCTTATAAATTTCTTTTCGTGGTGAAATTTTGAAGAGGGCGTCACTTTACACTTACTAACAAAATCTTATGTTTCTAGCTTCTTTTTCTTTGCGAGAAAAAGTGGTGTGGCACACGGACGGAGAGACGGACGGACAGACAAGACGCGATTTTAGTAGGGTATTGTAAAATGATTTTAAAATACCCTAAAAATGGAGAAACAATGGATTTTTTTCAAACGAGCAAATCTCTTGGACTAGTTTCTTGATTTTATTCGTTGCTGGTGATTGCATTTTGTAAGTTTAGTACAAAACCCTTCTGACATGAGCGTAGGTCTGTCGACCCAATTTGTTTTTTTTAAATTTGGTACGGACGAAAGGGGATTAATTAAAATTAACATGTACCCAGCTACAAAAATTCAGCTATGATTTCTCCGTATTGTAAATCGAGTATTAAATTTAATGAAAGTATAAGGGTGTTCACGAGCTTCTCCTGTGCTTTGAATAACTAGCTGATTTAGTTTATATATTCAATTTTGCTCTAGAATATGTCATCAGAAAGCTAACTGCCGATACAAGAGGTACGCTACTATGTACGACAGGCCAAGTGGTAGCCTATGCGGACGACAACAATATTCTGTCACGCTTGTTAACAACCGCCAAGGAACTTTTCCTGAAACTTGACAGTGAAGCAAAACTAGTAGGGCCACAAAGCAATGAAAATAAATCAATGCTCATTATATAGCCGAGAAAAAATACCTCAAACATCCAAAATATCGCATCTGGCAAATACAATATCTACAAGTTGGATAGACAGACCTACGCTCATGTCAGAAGGGTTTTGTACTCAACTTACAAAATGCAGTAACCAGCAACGAATAAAATCAAGAAACATGTCAAAGACGATTTTATTGGAGAAAATGTGAAATTCGAGGATCATACTATTATTAACATAGTTGAACGAATTTTGACTTCTGAAGTATTTATTATTGTTATACTCATACATATCTACCTTGATAATTTTTTCAGATTTTTTAGATCACAGATGGCCATTTGCGAGGGAGGAAATATACTTTTCATATATTACAGCCCCCCCCCCCCCCCCTGTGCCCAACTGAAGCAGTTTAAGAATTGTTTTGAAAAGCTTTCGTATAGAACTTTCATTTGATACTCATATTGGCTACCATTGATGAACGTTTTTTTTTCAGAGGCCACTCCCCTGTACTGTAATCATCGATTCATGGCCAATTTTTTCGAATCCTAGAATGGTTGCAAAGCCCTTTTGCTAGGAGGTCTCTGCTGCCTACTGATACTAATACCGCTAACTGAACCTATTCTCAAAGATATTCATGATACCTATGATTCCTGAAAGTTTCATGCAAATCATAGCAAAGCTGTAGCGTCTAAGTCAGTAAAAAGCGCATATTGTTCCATAGCCATATGTTTCCATAGTAATACAGCGCATAGTTTTCCATTGTAATACAGAAAATTCAAATCGCTATAACTTCGTTAATTACCATTCGATCTTTATAAAAATTTCAGGACAGGTCAACCTTATTAAAAGTCATCGGTGTGCTGAATTTTATTGAATTTAAGGGTACCATAAAATGTAAAATCGATAAATAATACTTCTACAAACAAAGTTGAGTGAATTTCGACTTCTCACGTATTTGTTGTTGTTGTACTCATAAAGGCCCACATTCATGATTTTTTTCAGAATTTTCGGATGGAAGGTGTCCAATCACGAGAAGGGGGGGGGGGGTGGTACACAAAAACTTCGTACATTTTCCCTTCCCCTGCCCCTCTCGGTACAGATAAAGCAATTTTAAGACTTGTTTTGAAAAGACATCATTAAGACCTTTCCAACGACACCCTATTCGACTACCATGCAAAATTTTTTTGGGGGGTCACATCCCTGTATGGGGAGACCCCCTTTAAACCCCTTTGAAAATTTTTTCCACCGTTGAATTTTAAGAAGTCACCACTTCTGACCTGTTCACAAAGTTTCATGGCTGCAGCTTCTATAGATTCGGAGAAAAAGTGCTGTGACATACAGACGGATGGACGGACGGGCGGACGAACGGAAAGACGGACACAGGTCGTGATTGCAATAGGGTTTTGTATTTCAGTACAAAACCCTAAAAATTTAGGCAAATTTGTATATTTATTAATACGTCGAAGAATACAGCTCATAAATAAAATATTTTAATCAATTTGCCAATCTTGTAGACCAGCAGCATACTCAGGGAAACAAAGCTTCAAGTATACAAATCTGTGATAAGAACTGCGCTATGCTGTGAATGTGAAACATGAACCCTAACCCAAGCATCCACAAACATACTGAATGCTTTCAAAAGACAGATCCTGAACCGAATAATTGGAGCAAGGCCAGACGGGGACCAATGGCAAATTCAATATAACCATGAGCTGTATGTAATTTTTGACAAGCCGGAGGACTCAACAATTGTAAGACTGCGGGAGCTGCAATGGGCTGGTCACATGAATCGTATGGACAAACGATGGATACCCAAAAGGGTATTCGTTGGAAGAACTGAAGGACGGAGTCCAATCGGGGAACCGAGGAAATGCTGGTCTGACTCGGTTGACGAAGATAGTTCATCGCTCCCCAGATTTGAAAATAGGAGGACGTGGTCAATGCACCAAGGCAGTTGAAGGCACTCGTTGCAGGAAGCGATGACCGAGAAGGACTGTAGTGCTACAAAGAAGAAAACGAAAAATTTTCATAATAATATGCAAGCATTTTTAGCCATCCAAGAGCTCTTTTAAAGTTCACTTTGTCAGCAACAAAGCCTCTTTAAAATCTTTTTCACCAACATTCAATATAGAATAAAAGGATTTTATATTTCATTACTTCTAACAAGTTGAAATCGTAGGAGAGCGCTCCTGCTAGAAGGGATTTGTAAAACAATTACTAAATCAAACAATATATTCTGCATATCAAAACCTGGCTAATATCTTCTTCTTCTTCTTCTTAGCACTACAGCCCCTCTCGGGCCTTCGCTTCCTGCAAACAGTGCCTCCAACAGTCTCAGTCCATTGACCGCGTCTCCCAACTCCGAAATCTGAGCAGCGATGAACTGTCTTCGTCGACCGAATCAGACCAGTGTTTCCTTGGTTTCCCCACTGGTCTCCGGCTTTCAGTTCTCCCAACGAACACCTTCTTGGGTATCCGTTGTTCGTCCATACGATTCATGTGTCCAGCCCATTGTAGCTTCCACAGTCTTACAATCCTTGAGACCTCCGGTTCGTCAAAAATTTCATACAGCTCATTGTTGTATGCAATTCGCCATTAGTCCCCGTCTAGCTTTGCTCCGATTATTCGCCTCAGGACCCGTCGCTCAAAGGCGTTCAATATTTTTGTGGATGCTTAGGTTAGGGTCCATGTTTCACACCCATAGCATAACACAGGTCTTATCACAGATTTGTCTACTTAGAGCTTTGTTTTTTGTGTATGCAGCTGGTCTTCAAGATCGTCAATACTGAATAAAATATTGACTAATATACCGATTCCATAAATTGAGTTCGAAAAATTACAATAGTTATGATGATTTTAAATTCGTCACCATTTTATTTCAAGGGGTTTGACCCCGTCGCTTATGAAAATGACTGTACGTTGCGGTCGAAATAGCATCTTAAAAATAACTTTGGAAGTCATTGTTTAAGTGGACCATATGCACTAAACATTAATATCTCTCCACTTGAAAAGAGGGACAAACTAAAATATCTGTTAATAATTTTTGATTTTAGTCTCAATTGAGACCACCTCACTGAATACCTTTTAAATAAAACTAAATATTTTCGTGGTGTCCTAAATTATGAGATTAAGGCATGAGATCGGGCGTAAAATTATTATTGAGTTTCATTATTTATTATTAGAATTATTAATAATAATAATAAATTTAATGCTCAGAATAACCCTTTTAAATTAGAACAATTGTTTTCCCCAAGTTCTATAGTATTTTACTATCAGACACTAAAAGAAAAGTTTGAATCATCTTAAAGCATACCTAGCTCCAATATAATTCAAATTTGAAAGAAAAAAAAACAATTAGTTGCAAACATAGCTATTTGAAAGTGGTAAGAATTTTTAATGGCTTTCCAAATGAATTGACAGTATTCTTGCTAGAAGTGGGAGAAAGTCCAAACTCAACAATGGACAGCGGCAAATATATGAAAAAATAACTAGGATAAGTTGGGTGGACAGAACTGCGCTCATGTCAAATGGGTTTTGTAATTAACCTACAATATTTGGATGAAAATAATAATTGAATTAAATCAAAACTGTAGTGTTTGTTCGATGGGTACATAATTGTTGCAATCGGAGAAAATTCAAGTAGATATAGCGTCAGTCGATTTTGCTGTAGACCGGCTGCATACCCAGGAAAGCAAAGCTCCAAGTTCCAAGCATACAAATCTGTAATGGGTGTGAAACATGGACCCTAACCCAAGCAACCGCAAATATATTGAATGCCTTTGAGTGACAGGTACTGGAGGCGAATAATCGGAGTGAAGCTAGACGGAGACCCATGACGCATTCCAGACAACCATAAGCTGTATGAAATTTTCGAAGAACCAAAGGTCTCAACGGTTGTAAGACTGCGGAAGCTGCCATGAGCTGGCCACATGAATCCTATGGATGAACAACGGATACCCAAAAATGTATTTGTTGGGAGAACTGAAGACTGGATACCAGTGGGGGAACTGAGGAAATGCTGGTCTGACTCGGTTGACGAAGACAGTTCATCGCTGCTCAGATTTCGAAGTTGTAGGGCGTCGTCAATGGATCGAGACACTTGGAGGCGCTATTTGTAGGAAGCGAAGGCTCGAGAGACGCTGAAGTGCTAAGAAGAAGAAGATTTTACTGAAACTTACAGAATAAAATTATGTTTTAAAGAACTACTTAAATGGCTGATTTCATCCAATTTAGTGATACTAATGTAGTTTTACTGATAAAAACGTTAAATCCTACTACTATTAGCAAAGTTCAACGAATTTCAGCCTCTAAATTATTGGTTGTTGGATCTAGCTCCATAATTCGTAGAGTTTTCTGAAAGAAAGTTTGCAAAAACCTACTAGTTTTCCATCTTATCTCTTCTGTCTGTCTCTCTGTCCGTCCATCGATTCGTGCATCATAAGAAATCCCTTCCGGAACGATAGAGATTACAAGGCATCAGTGATCGCAAAACGAAATGGCAGCTGTTTTAAATGAGAACATTCAAAATTTTGAGTGATTTTCCCCCAACTTCAACGTTAAAGGTACATGCTTTTTATATTTGGTTCAATTTAATGAAGGTGAGTACCTACAATTAAAGGTTACAGGTGAAGCAAGTCGGGAAAACAAAAGACAGCTCCCAACAGAGGGGCTTTGTAACCATTCTAGGGGTCGAAAAAAATTTCTGATGCCATGAATGAATGATTTGAATTATTCACCCAATATTTGTTTAAGAAATCGTTCAAATTCATCCAAAAGATGCAGCGTTTCATTTATAAGCACATATCAGCCGCAATTTTGTTCCATGTTGAATAATTTTTCTGAATGCTCGGCTCATTGAACACATTCTATGAAACCATTATTCCTTAAATTTTCATGAAAATCCGCCGAAAATAAGAGTACCTTGGTCAATTTTAAATATACGTTGTGACAACGAAGTACTCGGAAATTGTAATTTAAGTTCCCCGGGTAAATTATATTTAAAAAAAAAAATGTATTTTGTTAAGTAGATAGGACAATCCTTAATTACTATGCCAAATATGAGCGCGATCTGTCAACCAGTTTATTTACAGCAGCTGCTTAAGTCGGTACACCGCAGTAGTGCGTAGCGATTTTTGTGATTTTTTTTTATTGTGACCGAACTTAAAGCCAAAAATGCAATAAATACCATCGGGATTATTTTGAAGGCGACAAAATGAATATTGATGAATAATTAAATATTTTGCGTTTTACTTGCAATTTCCGGGTACTTTTTTGTCACAAGGTATATTAACTCCCAAATACGTGTCATTGTTTTTGTAATTCCATTCAATTGAAATGGTTATAAGTCACTTAATTATGATTTGATTTCCATGAAACTTTATAGGCATAAGGGCCTTATATCGACTTATGTGAATGTAAACCCTTAAGGAGTTTAAAGGCACCGTTTCGATTTTTGGGGAAAGCGTAAAATTTACAAACCATACTATTATTAACAAATTTGGGTGAATTTTGATTTCTGAGGAATTTGTTGCCCATGTAGGTACTCATAAAGACCAACCTATGTGATTTTTCAGATTTTCGACTCAAAGGCGCCCAATCGTGAGGGGAGGATACACAAATATTGTTCGTACATTTTGCCTCTCCAGGACTCCTAATGCAAAAAAGACTTATTTTTCAGATTTTGAAAGTCCTTATTCTTTCATTTGATACCCTTCTTGACTACATTTAATGAATAAATTTGGTAAGGGCCACTTCGTCATAAGGGAGAAATTTTGATACATTTGATAAGACCTAAACTTTTGCGAGACCCCCAGTTCTGACCTTTTCACAAAGTTTGAGCTATGTAGCTTGTATGATTTCAGAATAAATTTCTTCTAACGCATACATCGACGGACAGATGGACACACGGACGGGCGAACGGCCGGATAGACAGACGGACGGACGGGCAGATAGACGAACATATAGGACGCGAAACTAGTAGGTTTTAGTAAAATTAGCTGGTTAAAATGGAGTCATTTTAAAGCAAGTTTGTTGTGCATACCATAATCGGTTTTTCTAGAATTAAATCATTCTATTTATCTACATATTGTAGGTTAAGTACAAAACCCTTTTGACATGAGCGTAGATCTGTCTACCCAGTATGTTTGGTTTTTGATTTCCTTTAGCCAGAATTACACGCAGAAAAATTGTTATCCCTGTGGATTTTCTTATCGCTAATTTCTATTATTTAAAATGCAATTTAAATATTAAACCATTAAATCCGGCCAATAAATGAAACGTATGAGAACTAGCATAAAAATGTATCGATTCTCATTTCATTTTAGCTTTTCATGCTTCTATTGAAATGGACACACCTCTGATATTGACGAATCAATACAAAAATATGCTCTTACCATCAGATGAAGAAATAATATAAACCCCCTGTCAATATAATCTTTTATTGCTTGAGGATAACCAAAAGTCACAGTATAACAGAAAATCCCTTAATATTTCTGTTAAAGAACGTGTCTTGACTGGTTAAGTAGCAAAGCTATGTTATACGTATTCCTTAACATCCCATATTTCCAGTCTACAGTTAGATCAAGATTGAGAAGCTTCTGACTCACATTCAGAAAAAATAATTTTAAGTCATCACATGGGTAAAATTTCCTTTCTACGTTTTATTTTCAAAATGGAAGAAAAAATGTAAATCGAAATTGCTGATTGTTATTGATTTTTTGTTGAATAGGATTTGTGGCTTTAATTGTGTAGAATTCATGTTTGATTCACTTATTAAAAATCAAATTAATTTCATATTCTGACTTGTGAAAATACAATGATTTTAAAATTGGATTGTTTATGAGAAAGAAAAGGAAAATGCTTTTTAATTTTGACTTTTAGGTGGAACTTTACTTTCTATTTTTGGAAAATTGAGTTGAAGTTGACTTCTAAAAGTGAAAATAAATCAATCTTATTTTACGACGTGGTCCGATAAGTACTCAGCCTCACTGCCTAATGGTGCCGCTATCACAAAAAAGATTCACTATCGTGTAGTAAATTCTTGTAAAAAACTACTATCAAAATTTCAGCCAAATCGGACTAGGAGTTTTGTATGGAAGTTGGCATGTCCGCGAATTTTAGTGAAATGGAGGAAGAGCAATACAGGTCGGAGAAACGATTATTGTTTTTGGAAGGGAAGTCACGCAGCGAAACCAAAGAGCAGTTTGATGCTGTATACAGTGACTCTGATCCTGCGATGGTGACCGTAAAAACTAGTTTAACGAGTTTCAATGTGGCGGCACATGGGTTTATGATAAGCCACGCCAAAGTACCCTGAAAGCGGCTAGTATGGATAATAACGTGACAAAAATTCGCGAGTTTTTATTGGCAAACCACCAATTGAAAGTGTGTCAGATAGCGGAGACAGTAGGCACCTCAAAAAACTACGCGAATTATATCCGGCATAACATTTTGGGCATGAAAACGCAACCGTGAGACCACTTCAGAGTAGTGTTTGACGCTGTTTAAGCGCAACCAAGAAGAGTTTCTGCATTGTTTCATGACCATCAACAAAACATGACCCCACTGGCATACACCAAAGATCAAAGAAATGTTTAAGCAGTTAACTTCGCCCGACGAACGTGCTCTAAAGAAGGCCGCAAAGGTGATGGTCACCGTTTCCTGGGATTTACAAGGTGTGATAAAGCAGGGCAAAATGGGCTCCGGGCTTTATCATAACTTACCAAATTATTGGAACAATTTGACGCTGAATTACAAAATAAGGGAATTACAGAATAATGTTCTCTTCCACCATGACAACGCACCGGCTCACACCTCTGCTCATACTGATATTCCATACACCATATTCTTCAAATGTGGCCCTGTTCTGTTCTGTTCTGTTTCGAAACTTGACAAAGTTACTCAATTTGAGTCGAATGAGAAGGTCATTGCCGCCACGGTGGCCTACTTTGCAGACCGCTATAAAACGTATTTTTCGGTTGGGTTAAAAAAGTTGGAGTATCTCTGGGTCAAGCGTATCGAGCTAAGAGGAGATTGTGTTGAGAAATAAATTGCCACTTCTCCAAAATTTTAGTTTTTTTTAGGCTAAGTACTTATTGGACCGCCATCTTATTAGGGGTTAATGAAACTTGTACATATATTCAGTGGCTTCAAGTAGCAGTGACTTTGGCTTATAAAAGTTAATTACACTACTTCAAGTTTGGTCACTTTTACCGCAGCTTTAGATTATGGCGTGCTTTTTCCTGCCAAATACGATAGCAATAAAAGAAGCTACAGCAAGCTAGAGTCCCCATCATCTGCAATGCGAAGTTATCCAGAAGACCCCTTTTAGTTTTAAAAACCGAACGAGAAGAATATGACACGTTATTCCATCTGCCAATAGAATAAACAAGTTGAGTAAGCAGGAGAGCGCTCCTACCAGAAGGTCTTTGTAGCCTTCGTAATGTTCGAAACAAGTTTTCTCATAGCGTGAATCGATGATTTGAACTATTTATCCAATACTTGGATATGTAATCGTTCAAATTTATCCAAAAGATGCAAAGCTTCTTTTATAAGCACATTGCAGATGCCATTTTGATCCAACGTAAATAATTTTTCTGAGTAATCTACCGATTAAACATATTTAAATTAACCACCTATAGTTCAATTTTCTTGTAAATTGGAAGAAAATAAAAGTGTTCAGATCAATTTGAAAACTGTATAAACCATCAAATCGTGTTGTTGTTGTTGTTGTTGTGATTGCATACACTTGAAATGGCTATAGCTCCCTCAATTATAATTAGATTTTCATAAAAATTGAAAATTTCACAAAGTTTAAGGCAAGGTTTTGATTTTATGGTCGAAAATTAAAAATCTGTAAATCATACTATTAGTCACAAAATTACGTGAATTTTAATTTTTGAGGTATTTGTTGACCTTGTACTTATGAATACCCACCACCGTGATTATTTTCAGATTTTTAAGCTCAAAGGTATCCAATAGTGATGAGGGAGACAGAAAATTTCGTATTTTGACCCCCTGATGCATAAAATGGCTCTTGTGTTTCAGATTCTAAAAGTTATATTTAAGGCCTTCCATTTGATACCCCACTCGACTACCTTTGATTAAAAAAATTTTTAAGGGCTACTTGAAAAATTTTGAAATTTTTGGTAAGACCCTACTGTCTGCGAAACCATGATTCTTTATCTTTTCGCAAAGTTTGAGCTTTCTAAGGAAACTTGCTGTGACGCATGGACAGACGGACGGTAGGGCGGATGGACAGACAGGTCGCTTAACAAACAAATCTTTGTAAACAATTTTTTACTCGCCTCAGGACTTGTCTGTTTTTGAAATGTGGCGGATGTGGAGCTAATGTTATTTCGAATCTTAAATTCCGCATGCCTGTGAACACTTTAGTACCCATTTACCTTCCTAAGCCAATTTATTTTTTTATTATATGATTTAAAAATAAAATTTTTACAAAGTTATTTGGCGGCTAATTGATAAGCAAAGTTCAACGGGATGCCAGGGAATTATTAGTACGGTTGTCAATCGTATCCAAGAGTTTCAGTGCCTTGTTGCGTAAGTATTTTTCAACGGAATCAATTCTTAGGCCCTTGTAAATGTCAGTATTCTAATACACCATGGAATTTTAAAGATTTTCTAATAATTCTTTTTTGGAAGGTCTAGAGTCCTTTTTGGTAGTCTTTGTTGTCTGGTACAAAGCTAAATTACCGTAGAGTATCGTTTTAAAGTTAAGTCCTTTCGGTTTAATGAGTGGGTATAATGAAGAAGGAAGTGCAATGCAATGTACTCATTTATTTATTTCCAAGTGATTGTTTTATCGAAGGTAAGTCCAAAGTACTTAGCTTTTAGTGTTTAGTCTATTGTATCGTTATCAATGATAAGTCTCTGTGAAGTTTAGAGTCTTTTCCCAATGATGAAAAGTGCTTGTATTTTTTTAAGGGTTAATCTTAACTTTCCATTTACAAAAGTATTCCAATAAAATATGATTAACTAATTAACTGGAGTTAGTTAGTATGAAGCCATATAGTTTTTCAGTATTATATTTTTGTTGATTTAGAGTCTATGCAGAATCACCCTTTCCGAAATTTCCGACAGTGATAGGAGGAGACTGATGGGTCTACAGTTTTGAGGGAATCATGGGTCCTTTTGAGGTCTTATTAAAAACAATAATAAACGGTTATTTGTATGTTTTGGAAAACTTCTACAAACGAAATCTTGCATTAATAATGTCAGTAAATATTTGTAAAATATTATGCGATAGCCAAGCGATATTTGTGTACATAATGATGTCGTGTCCAGTTACTTCATATTTATCGAGTGCCTGGGTATTGCTCTTGGTTTTCTTAAAGTCCGCTAGTTCAATCTTGTTTTCATACTGAATGTTATCTATCAGAAGTCTGTTGACAAAACAATCAATTCTTTTCTCAGTTTCAGAATCCTCCTTGTTCAAAGAATCATAACGGAGCTGCATTTCCAGAGAATCTTGAAATTCTTCTGCCTTACCTGGATCGTAGAATTGAACCCCATTTATACTGTTTATTTGGAAGAATTTAGACATTCTCCAGGAACTACAACACCCAAGCTTAGGACTGCGAAATGCCCTCCCATTCCTCGTTTTGGTATACTCGTATCTTATCATGGATTCCATTAGTCATCCACGTAGCATTCATGCGAAGCGTAGGGTCACCTGTATACCTAGCTCGCCTTTGAGCCTGATTCCTTTTCCTGATCAGTTGTTTGGTTCTCTAAGGGAGTTCATAAGGGTTTACTTTCCTACTGGGAGTTATGACAGTACGGATCTTTTTTTCCTATACAATTTCCTGAGTTTAGTTCCGATGATGTTGTCGGTGTCATCAGCTGTTTCAGCTAATTGAAGATTAGATTCATTGGCCGATACGACTTGTAGTCGTATCCTCTTGATGGGCTGGGTAATCTTACGTTGGTCATAACCCAATTTAGAGCCGACACTCCCGAAGCAGCTTTCTCAGCCGTTGCCTTGCTTTGCTCAGAGATATTAATCTTCAAGTCGATCAAGAGCCTCAAGTATAACACCACTAGCATCGATTTGATTAGTATATCTCCAATACAGATCATCCCTACTTTAGGGATCGTACTTTATATTACGATGACTACTTCTGTTTTCTCCAGTGCTAGACTGAACCCGCAAGCAGTTATTTAGTCTTTCACTCGATGCATTAGCACACTGAGTTCCGTTTGTTCAACGGTGCATCCAGTGGCCAAAGCCACAATATCATCTGCATAGCTGGTCAAGCGCGAAGTTTTTGGCATCTGCAGTTTTGGCAGCCCATCGTAAAATACTTTCCAAATGTCTGGACTAAGGATACAACCCAAGAAAACACCCGATGTAACTTCCATCATTCACTGACCCTGTATCGTGTCGTAAAGCAAGCTTTGGTCCTTCAGGTAGTCCCTCATAAGCCGCATTAGATATTCCGGATCTTGAAAAGTGTTTACCAGCGTATCCAGACTATCCACCCATTTCGCGGAGTTGAAGGCATTCTTAACTTTGAGTGCTACGAACAGGATGATCCATTGCTTGATGTGGCTATATACCTCTGCCGTTCGGTCCGCAGTCACCCCCTATGCAATCGTATCAATGGTGGAACTTCCTGCTCTAAAGCCATACTGCCAAGGATATAGGTTCCCAGCAGCACGAATCACGTGAGTGAGTCTTCCCTTGATGAGTTTCTCTGGCACTTTCCCAGCAGGGTCTAGCATACATAATGGGCAGTATGCAGACCATGTAACAGGATTTCTCTTCTCGTTGCTGATCAGTAAATGTCTCGCCACCGTCCATTATCCCGTAGGCAAGCGGTGAATGTGCTGAGCAACATATCAGGATAATGGTGATAGAAAAACTGCAACACTTCAGCTGGAACACCATCTGGACCTTAAGCCTTTCTCACTTTCTATAAAATGGATGCCTCATTCAGCTTTGGCTGTATGAAGAGTGAACATTCATTTGCCGTTTCACTGTGGACAGTGTCAACATGGACAAAATGAGCAGAAAAAAGCGCCCACACTATCTCGTCCATTTTTTTGCATCATGTATGCAAGACTTCCGCAGAGCACCAAGCTTCCCCACAACTAGCTTGTAGCCAAGGCCCCACAGATCCTTGATCCCATTGTCTACAAGAACCTTGTTGTTGTTAATCAATTTGCAAATAAATTTCCTAGCCCAACTTATATGCTGCTACCCGGTTGCATGTCTCGTCCCCATTACACGCCCGTTGAGCCTCACACCAAAATTTCTGACACTGTCTTCGCTTTTCAGCGATTACAGTTGGCCATTAGTACACTAAGGGCTTCCCATACCGGGATTCTCGACGCGGCATAATAGCATTGCAAGCAGTCATGGTGATGCTTATAGTTGAGTTCATAATGTCTTGAGCTGCTAGTTATTTTGTCCTCTGCGAAGTAGCTGCAATGATCACCTCGACTGACCTCTCAACGACCATCCTTCCGATGTTTCACCCAATAGTTAAAAGTCGATAGCACAGACATCTGGAGACAACATCGCGGATATCACGTAAAATCTACTGATTATCGCTGACTGAGTTGTCTTCTGATACGCTCAAATTATGTGTAGGCAAATGTCACATCCAATATGGTTCCTTCGCAGCTAGTAAGACAAAAAACTAGCTTTCTTCTGGTCTGTAGTATAACGAAGGCCATCTTGCACTGAATAAGGTGGTCCCTGAGCATCAAACCTACGCAAAACCATTCCCCTGTCCACAACTCTCCACCTGGAAACTACTCCAATAATAATAAGAATATAAGTTACATTATGATACCATGATGTAGAATTTTTATCATGATGATGATAACTATATGGCAAGAAACCTGCTGGCATGTCCCTCGGAAACTGCTTAAGCAGACCCTAGGTAGTTGAACTGTGGTGTCAGTTTAGCTATAGGAAGCGGGTCATCGAAGTTCTGATTCTGCTTTGGCTTCCTAGAAAATCTGACATTTCCCTGATCCCAAGACGTGCCCAAGATCCGGTCTTAGATCCGCATCCTTGCAAAGAATACAATGCGCCTCCTTTGTACACTTTTTTATTATTTGTCCAAATTTGTTACATGGGGAGCTCCTGCCGGGTACTTTGCATACTTGTGTGGAGTTATCATAGCAAAAACATTTGAAATATTGAAGAAACGCTGCTCCCTACGGTATCCTCCCAATGAACCCCCTATTCTTACTTTGCCCTTATTCAGAATTTTTTCGAGGTCCTTTTTGGTCAACTCAATGATGGCCGTGCGTTGTCCTCAAAAGTTTTATGTTGTCCACGTTAGGGAGCTCCATTCTGATGGTCCCTTCTAATTCTGCTAGGTCCATGAGGCAGTCAATGTCTCTTATTTTGATCGTTGCCATCAGCTCGAGGGAGGCTATAGTTGCACTTTTGCCGAGGATTTTCCATACTGCATGATAAAATGCTTCTTTATCGTCGGCCCCTACTCCGAATTTGACCAGTATATAGCGTGATCAAGTTGGTTGGACTACTTAAATGGCAGTGTTGGTGTCTTCGGGTCTTAATTTTTCCTTGATATCCTGCAACACTCCTGCGGATGATCGGCCATCTTGGGGTTTCAGTGCGACTATAGAGGGAGTAGTGCCTGCTACTGGGTTCTTTGTTGAGCTTTTTTTTCTCATGTTTCACAACTGGTCCTTATTCTTGTTAGGCGTCTATTTGAATTTAATTTTTTGAAGGAGTTTCTTTGCGACTTTCTCCGCTTCTTTCATCAGCACGGCGTAAAACCCCCAATCTGGCATTCCTCGGCAATTAAGTGCCTCTTCTCTTCTTCTACCATCCCAATTTCCTTTAATTGGCCTAGCCGCCATTCTTTTTTTGATGTTATATGTTTTTCGTTGACCTTTAACTAGCTCCGCCAGCAATGCTCTGTATGACCTAGGAGCTTCTCTAATTTATAGCGCCCAATCTTTACTCCTTTGCTGATTTTTGGCAAGTGGCAATCAAATTTGGTTCTTTTGAGAATATCTCCCGCTTTCCGGATTAGCTTTTCTTGTTCACGTAACTGGGCGGCGATTGTACTTTTTGACTACCTTTCTTAGGAGAGGTTATCGGCTTTTATTTCCAAGCACAGTACTTCCCCCACATTCACGCAACGGCACTTTACATGTTTGATCACCCCTTGCTTCTCCTGCCGTGATATCTTTGTGAACTTCAGGATGGTTAGTTATTATTTTGGGATTTAAGACCTCTCTGGTTAATTGGGTAGCGATGGCGGCAGTAGCCATCATGTTCTTGATGTTGTTGTACTTTACCCCACCGCTTAAACATTTTGGGCGTCGTGCACAGTTTCCTACTTTTCCTTTTAAGGACGCTCTGACGTTCACATACCAAATGCCGCAAAAATATTAGACTGTCTGCTAATCTCCATTTTTTGTCCGTCCTCACCGTCATTGTATTCATCGTCGTTTGTGCTATCCGTAATACGGCTCCCGATTTTCTGTGAACATCGTGACTGTAGCTGGTGGTTGCGGCATCACTGTTGTAGTAGTTGCTTTCTTTTCTCGAACTTTTAAAATCTTATTTGGGTTTTTGGGTTCTCCAGTTTTAGCCAATATATTCGGTCGTGTGTATAGTCACCTTTTTAATCCCATGGTTATCTTTGAAGAGCAGAGAAGCCATGTGAGGGTTGGCACAAGCCCTTATGGAGACAGGTGCTCAAAGCTAGACCAATGCTTATGGAAAGCCCCTCCCAACCGAACTTACACCACCAACTCAATGGTGTGAACTTTGAACGTATTCCAAGGCCTAACAAGGTTAAACCGGGACGGAGACAGTATGATAGTTGAATTGGAGTCGCTCACGCATGAGCGCCACCTCGACACTACCATGCTAAGTAGCTAGGTCCAAACCATCAGATCTGCTAGCCCAAAGCATCAATTCTAGTACATTGTCCAAAGCGCAGTCCAAATTCAGTCAGGTCGTTACTTGTTATCCCAGGAAGAATCTCCCGGTGACCTCCATATCCTCGGGTCCATAGGAGTGATGGAGTGAGTGGAGTGAAGAGTATTTTTGTCAACCGGCGTTCTCACTGTTAGTACTATATTGGATGAAAAGTTGGTCATGATCCTACCTCGCGGTGGTCCTCATATCTTCGAACCCGTGGTACGTAGGAGTGGCACCCCCCAAAGAATGCTAGCCTCCTAGAGTATTCCTGTTGGCCGGCATTTAGAGAGCTCTCTAAGAATGATTGGTACACTTTTGGATTCTTCTGTTGGTGGGGTAGTTATAGAGTTCGGCACTATTGATAATGGCTATATCTGTAAATGTCGTAGCTGATTTTGGTTGTGAAAGGGCAAAGGAAGTCTCATTCTCTTCATCTACCGTTAATTGTGCAGTCAATTTCCATTTCAATTTCTGAATCTTCAGAAAATGTGCAAGTCTTTTGAGGTAAAGACGACAGATCCTCATATTTTTGCATTTTAGGGCTTTCGTTTTTATGTTTATCAGTAGGTACAGCCTAATTATTTACAATTTATTTTTGTTTCACTAGTTATCCAGCCTGGCACTAGTTTTTGCCAGTGTTTCTTGTGTTTTCAGTAATGTTACGAAGATTTGATCTAATTTAAAGGTGATATTGTCGAACCGGGCAACCAACGAATCTTTTTGCTGATCTTTGTCGGTCAACTCACGTGTAACAGCCATTCTCTACACCAAAAGAAACTAGTTTTACTGTGCACGCCAAATAATTTTTAGGGTTTTGTAAAATAAAATAAAACAAGTTGGGTAAAGAGACAAGTTGGGTAAAGAGACCAGTTTTGTATTCAATTTACAAAATGCAGTCACCAGATAGAATCAAATCAAGATATATGTCAAAGACGATCTGATTGGAGAAAATATGAAATACAAAGATCATACTATTATTAAAGTTGAACGAATTTCAACTTTTGAGGTTTTTGCTATTGTTATACTCATAAATATCTCCCTTGATAATTATTTCAGATGTCCATTAGCGAGGGAGGAAACACATTTTTCATGTATTTCCCCCCTGTGCCCCACTGAAGCAAAAACTTACAGTTTAAGAACTATTTTGAAATGCTCCCATGAAAACGTTCATTTCATACTCATGTCGGCTACGTTTGATGAATTTTTTTTTCAGGGGCCACTCTCCTGTACTGTTATCATCGATTAATGGCCAATTTTTTCGAATCCTAGAATGGTTACAAAGCATGTTAGCTAGGAGCTCTCTCCCGCCTCGTTGACTTGTTTCACCGTAAATCGTAAATCCGTAAATCATACTATTACTAACAAAGTTGAGTGAATTGCGACTTCTCACGTGTTTGTTGTTGTTGTTGTACTCACCAAGGCCTACATTCCTGATTTTTTTCAGATTTTTCGGATCACAGGTGTCCAATCGCGACGGGAGGGGGGGGGGGGACATACATTTTTCGTGTATTTCCCCTCCCTGTGTACCCCTCGATGCAAGCTTTGCCAAACTAAGGCCTGTTTTGAAAAGTTCTCATCAAGACCTTAAATACCTCATAAAATTTTTTTGTAGTTGAACTTTGAAGAGAACACCACTTTACACCTACATACAAAATTTGATGTTTCTAGCTCAAGTAGTTTCCGAGAAAAACTGCTGTGACACACGGATGGACGGACGGACGGACGGACAGACATACGGACAGACGGACAGACAGGACGCGATTTTAGTAGGGTTTTGTAAAATTATTTTACAAAACCCTAGAAAATCGCGTCCTGTATGTCCGTCTGTCTGTCCGTCCGTCCGTTTTGTATGTAGGTGTAAAGTGGTGCTCTCTTCAAAGTTCAACTGCCAAAAAATCTTAGAAGGTATTTAAGAGGAGTCTCCCCATATAGGGGAGTGATCCCCCGAAAAAAAATTTCATCAAAGGTAGCCAATATGGGTATCAAATTAAAGGTCTTGATGAGAACTTTTCAAAACAGGTCTTAGTTCGGCAAAGTTTGCTTCGAGGGGCGCACAGGGAGGGGAAATACACAAAAAATGTGTGTCCCCCCTTCGCGATCCTGTGATCCGAAAAATCTGAAAAAAAACAGAGGTGGAGGTGTTTATGAGTACAACAACAACAAATACGTTCGAAGTCGAAATTCGCTCAACTTTATTAATAATAGTATGATATTCGAATTTTACATTTTCTCCAATAAAATCGTATCGGTACCCTCAAACTGAACGAAATTCGACATTTAAGTAGTCCCACAAAAGGTCCTTAAACTGTGTAAGTTTGATGAAAATCGAATGATTTACACGGAAGTTATAGCCACATAAAGTTTCTGCAGTTACAACAACAATTACACATGGTTTTGGTATTTCACGGACTTTCCATTGAATCAGACACTGCAGTTTTGATTTGATATTCTTGAAATTTTCAAATAAAGGCAATATTATTAATATTTTTAGGAGTTCATGATTTGAGCGATTTTTGTTTGGTTTGCTACAAAATGGCGCCGGTTGAAAATAGAAAAACAATGGATTTTCTTTGAAACGTGCACATCTCTTTGACATATTCCTTGACTTTATTCGTTGATGATGACTGCTCTTCTGAGAGGCTGAGTACAAAACCCTTCTGAGATGAGCGTAGGTCTTTTTACCCAACTTGTTATTTAATGGAGTCTGAAAAAACTTAAGTTGACCCAAATCATATTGACTAGTCAACGTCTCTCATATCGCTACTAGGATTCGTCTCCCGAAGGCGTTCAATATGTTTGTGGATGCTTTGGTTAGGGTCCATTATTTCACGCCCATAACATGGCACAGGTCTTATCACAGGTTTGTGTACTTGAAACTTTGTTCTCCTATGTATAAAGCTAGTCTTCAAGATCGTCAGAACTGACTAACATATGTTATTTACGAGCTGTACTCATATTCTTTGGTGTGTTGCGTATCGTTTATAATAGATTTTCGTTATTTTGGTCCCTAAAAGCACAAATTTCCCCCCATATTTTCGATGTTGTATTTGCCAAGCGTGATATTTTTGGTACTTAAGGTATTTTTCTTTGACTATTTCATGCATTTTGTTTTATTTTCATTGATTTGCAGCCCTACTAGTTTAGCTTTGCTGTAGAGTTTGAGTATAAAAATTGCATATTGTTACTGTTGTTATACATAAAAATAGAAATGGCAATAACTTCACTGAATATTTTTAGATTCTGATGGAAATTACAAAAGAAAGCAATCTTTTATTAAACTTGTTAGGTAAATGATTCAATTGAATTTAAAGGCACCCAACTGATTATTTAGCGTAGAGATAAAATTCACTAATCCTACTAATATTAAAAAAATGAGCGACATTAGACTTCTGAAGTATTTGCCATCGTTGTACTCGCATAGAACTAATTCCGCGATTTTTAATGGATTTTTTGGTCCACAGGTATCTAATCGCGAAGAGAGCACACAATTTTGTTATATTCCGTCTCTTCTCAAACTTTCATTTACTAGCAATTTTAGAGCTGTTTACAAAATTTAGGGCCTCTAGCTTCTCTAGATCTCTCTCTAGAGATAACTTGCTGTGACGTAAAGCTGGTTAGACGGACAGATGGATGGATGTAAAGATGGACAGATACCGGTTTGAATAGGGTATTGTAAAAAAAAAATAGCTTGAGAAGATCCCAAGAAGGAAGTTTAATTTCAAAAACAGCGGTGCGATCAATTCAATTCAAATGTATGTTATAAAAACCTTAAGCAAGTTTCAAAGCGTTAAATTTATCAAATACTTGATGGCCTACTTGACACTTTATAATTTAAAAAATATGGCAATCAAAAATTTAGGCAAAAAATAAAACTCTATCTTCACCTGATTGAATCTAAAGCAAGTTATCACTTAATTTGAAAAAAAAAGGATAAAAGTTGATCCAAATATATCAAAAAATTGCATTTAATACAAACAACACAAGAAATAGTAGACTTTAGCTTATATCTAATATGTACTAGCTTAATTCTTATAAATTCTAGTCAAGAGCTTACACCAGAATACTTTCGAACTAGTTGCCAACTAAATAAACTACTTGTTAACCAAATATGCTAAATTTTCGTAAAATGGCTGTTAGGTCGTTACAGTGCTCAAAGTTTTTTCTACTCGTATTTTATTTTATTTTCTATGAAATATTTTGCATTTTCCATAAAATCAATAAGTTTAATCAAAAACTACCAAGAACAATATTTACAACATCGTAATAATATAATAAATGTTCATTCCCAACTCAGATTGCACTTCAGCCACCACGTAAAGTGTCACCATGAGAAAACACTCGTGCCGTTAAATAAAGATTACCAATTAAAAAATCAAAACGTGTCTGCACTATGTTTATATTATTCGAACATTCGCCTGATTAAATCTATTAAAATGCGTATTGGAATTGCTTCTCCAACATTCGTCCCTTTCATATTGCAAATAATAAAATCCTACAATGAACTCGCCAATGTTGCACTCTGTCGATATTTTGTTTGTTTTCAATTCAATTGAAAATTATATGGCCCGTTTGCTGACAATATTGAAAACTATAAAGGAAAACAAATACA
Organism: Odontomyia ornata; assembly: GCA_963969285.1. Lineage (NCBI taxonomy): Eukaryota > Metazoa > Arthropoda > Insecta > Diptera > Stratiomyidae > Odontomyia > Odontomyia ornata. The sequence goes on from OZ017740.1 coordinate 139,724,517, forward strand.
AATAATTTTTTTTTTTTGATTTTTCAATTGGAAAAACCCAACGAAATTGCAATTTGGATTGGAATTGAATGACTGTAAAATAGGAAAAATTATGATAGTCTTTAATGTTTGCGTTACTTTTTGATTATTGAATTTGATATATGCAAATGTGAGTTCATTAAGCTGAAAATCGATCATAGTAGCATTTAAATTTTAATGGATATACTATATACATACATTTACGTTCAAGTAAAATCAAATGAATATAATGAAAGCTTGAAATGATTGAGTTTATTTATGGAACTGTACTATTAATGATTTTAATAATAAGTTCTCCTTAAACACGTTTTCATGAGTGAAGAACGAGATCAGAATGGATACAAAGTATTTTCCAGTAGATTTAGTAACTCACTTGATGAGAAAAAAAGAGATCTTTGTGTCAAATTTAATGCTAAGGGATGCCTTGCGAGTCTCAGAGGTGGTTCTAAAGCAAAATAAGTTGAGAAGACGAGGAAAATTCGTTATAGGAAAAATGACGGAAGGAGAAATTTCATTACTGCCTCTATAAAAAAACTGGACGAGAATGTGACTCGTATGCTAGCCTTTTGCAAGGTGCAAAGAAGCGGCCTGCACCTCAGCATGTACGGCAATCTACACATCAACCAATGCTGCAATCACAACAATCGCAGAATGACCAAAATACGGTTTTGAGCACTGACTGCCAACAACTTTCCCGGTGTGACTTCTCCACACTCATTCAAAAAGTAGACTCATTATTCCCCACTTTAAAAAACTCAATAATCCTAGTGAGAAAAAAGCTGCGTATTTAGAATTTGCCTGTAAAACATGTTGTCGTAATGACCTCCACTAAACCCTCCAGCCTCAATATATGTTCTCAAGCTCCACACTATAAAAGGAATTCTGTCCAAGAATGCTTGAGCCCCATAGACCACAATTAACAGAAACAAGACTCAAATAAAGAAAAAGAGTGCAACTGGGAAAATACAAGATCACCAGAAGGGTTTTGTACCCAAATTACAATATACAGTCACCAGCGACGAATAAAATCAAGAAACATATCAAAGAGATGTGCACGTTTAAAAGAAAATCTATTGTGTCTCCATTTTCAATGGTCGCCATTTTCTAACATACTAATGAAAACCACCCAAATCATGAATCCCTACAAAGATTTGTCTTATTGATCAAATAAAAACTGCAGTGTCTGGTTCGAATAAAAGTCCATAAAATACCAAAATCATGTGTTATTATTGTTCAATTGGAGAAACTTCAAGTAGCTATTACTTCCGTGTTCATGAATCGATTTCCATCAAACTTTGGGAGTATTAGGATCTGTTGTAAGACTACTTAAATATTGAATTGAGATTAAGGGTATCCATACGATTTTTTTGGAAAAATGTGAAATTCAAAGATCATATTATTATTAACAAGGTTAAGCGAATTTTGATTTCTGAGGCAGTTGTTGTTGTTGGAATTATAAGCATTTGCCTCCAGAATTTTTTCAGATTACAAGTGTCCAATCGCAAGGGGGAGGATACAAATTTTCCGTATAGTTCCCCTCCCTATGCGGCCCTCGAAGGAAAAATTGTCAGTTCCAGACTGTTTTGAAAAGCTCGCACTAAAGCCTTACATTTGATACCCATATCGGCTACTATATAGGGGGACTCCCTTAAATACCATAAACAAAATTTTTGCAGTTGAATTTTATAGAGGGCACCACTTCACACCTACAAAGACCATATGCGAGAAAAATCGAGAACCAGGTCACGATTTAATAGGTTGGCTTTACAGGTGACCCTACGCTACGCATAAACGCTACTCATATGACAAATGAAATCCATGATAAAATGAGGGTATTCCAAAATGAGCAATGAGAGAGCTTTTAGCTGAGTCTTGAGCCTGGGTGTGGTAGTTTCTGGAGAATGTCCAAGTACTTTCGGACAAATAGTAAAATTGTGGTACCACCTTTTCATGTTCCAAACGTGATGTATGTAATTCTACGATGGAGGTAAGGCTGAAACATTTGCAGATTCTCTGGAAATGCAATTCCGTGCAAATTGTTCAGATGATGAGGACTTTGAAATCGAGGTAAGAATTCAATCTTCTGTCAACAGTCTCCTGATGGACAACATACAACAAGAAGACAGGGTTGAACGAAGGGACTAAGATGAAATCAAGAAGATTATACAGACACCCATTAAACAGAAAACACCTGGAAATGACACTATCATAAATACAATTATTTCTTAGCTACTAGATAATATTTTACAAACACTTACTGACATTATAAATGCAATATTCCGTTTGCGAAAGTCTCCCAAAATATGGATATCAGCTGTTATTATTGTTTTCTCGAAACCTTAAAAGGACCCGCAATTTCTACAAAACTGGCAACCCATCATTCTCCACTCATCACCGTCAAATATTGCGAAAAGAGTGATTCTGCATCGACTTAATGAGGTTGTATCGGACAAAGAAAAAATACCGACAGAACAATATGGGTTCAAACCTGAACACTCTACTGAGCTCCAGTTAGTTAAAGTGGCTCAACACATCAGAACAGGCTTAGATCGCAGAAATTTAACAGGCCTAGTTATGTTTCATATAACAAACGACTTCGATAACGTCTGGCATGCAGGACTTATCTTCAAAATGCAGCAGTTTAATATGAGACTGCAGCTCACTCAAATTGTTGGCTCTGTTTGTTATAGTTTAGTAATTGTTTATAAGGACAAACTTTTTCTTCCTACGATTAGAAATATATTTTTAATGAATTGAATAATAATATTTTATCATATAATATCAAACAATACAATATTTGAGAACGAATTGAACAAACTGAATCAACTGCATCAAATTCATTAATTTACAATCTATATAAGTATATACACATTTCCAAAAATAATATAGGTATCTAGATTTACATTACATGTTTAATATGTTAAAAGTAAAGTATTTTTATGTAAAGTATATTTTATGTATGGAATGAATATTTTTGAGTTATTTTGAATTAAATATTATATAACCGCCGCAGAACTTCCCCTCTAGTGAAATATTTATATTTCGCGATTAAAGGAAAACTTTTTATGTGGGGTTAGTTAACTGTTACTAGTTAATTTTTTCATTTTAATATAAAATTATTCTTTGAGACTTATTGGAACGTTTGCCATTCATAAATATCATGTTATAAATCTTGTTTTATTTTTACTGATGTCAAACGATACTTTTAAGGTCTCTATATTTTCATTATTTTTTATTAATTTTTTCTTAATTGCGGAAAAACAAGGTTTTGATCGATCCACCGAAATATTACACGCTTTATTATTAATCCTAATAGTCAAATATTTTTCTTTTCTTTGCAATATCTTAAAGGTACCTTGGTATGGTGGTTTAAGCGATGGACGAACCAAATCTACCCTGACTAGAACTTCGGTGCATGTATCTAAACTTTTAATAATTTTTGTGTTATTATTACCATGATTTGCAGCCGGAATAGGTTTGAGAACCGACAAAGCAACTTTCAGATCTTTAACAAAATCGTTTTGTATTTGGTTATCAAATGATGGAATTGAAAAATCACCCGGAATTTTGATATTTTTTCCATAAAGTAGCTCTGCTGGAGAAGTATTAAGATCTTCTTTGATTGCTGTTCTTAAACCTAACATCACAAAAGGTAAGCTCTTGGTCCATGAAGAATTATTATGTTTCATAATGGCCGCTTTAAGCGTACGATTCCATCTTTCGATCATACCGTTAGCTTGAGGACGATAAGCTTTAGTACGGTTGCGCTTAAAACCTAGAGTCCTTGCTAGTTCGCCAAATAGTTGTGATTCAAATTGTTTACCTTGATCAGTAACTATGGTTTCAGGAACTCCAAAACGTGCAATCCAAACACTGCATAAAGCTTCCGCATAAGATTGAACTGTTATATTTGTCATGGGAATAGCTTCTGGCCATCTTGAAAATCGGTCAATAATTGTCAACCAATACGTGAAACCTTGTGAATAAGGAAGTGGTCCGATAATATCCATATGAATTGCTTTGAAGCGTTTAGATACCAATGGATAAGTCTTAATTTCACTTTTATTATGCCTTGAAATTTTGCAATGTTGACAATCTAAACAACATCCAGTCCAGTTTGCAACATCCTTGTTTAATGGAGGCCAAAAATATTTGCTTGCAATAATGCGACGAGTAGTTCGTATTCCAGGATGTGCTTAGTTGTAAACAGTTTTGAAAACTTGTTCACGAAATTTTTCTGGAATGTAAGGCCTGATAGTTTTATCAGAAATTTCACAAAAACTTCAATATCTGAATTTGGCCAATTAATTTGACTAAACTTAAATTTCGAATTTATTCTCAAGTTTGCCAAAGATTCATTTACAATTTGTTCTTCTGAAATAGCTTTGAAATCTTTTGTAGTAGGAACTTCTATTTGAGAAATCCTAGAAAGACAATCAGCAACTTCATTCTCTTTGCCACAAATATGTCAAAAGTCTGTAGTAAACTCACTAATAAATGTTGGTTGACGGAGTTGCCTTGGAGAAGTTTTAGCTGGGTTTTGCCGAAATGAATATATTAATGGCTTGTGATCTGTGAACAGCATGAAAGAACGACCTTCAATGTAAAATCTAAAATATTTTACTGCTTGATAAGCCGCCAACAATTCACGGTCATAAGTACTAAAATTTTTTTGTGCTTGATTGAGTTTCTTAGAGAAGAAACTTAAGTGTTGCCAGTCATCATTTATGCGTTGTTGGAGTACTGCACCAATGGCAATATCTGAAGCATCGACAAAAATTGCTAAAGGAGCATCCATGTTAGGAAAAACTAATTCTGCTGCTTCGAACAATTGTTGTTTTGAAAAATTAAAAGATTCAATAGCTTCTGGAGTCCAGTTAATTTTCTTTTGTCTGACTTTTTAGCTCCTATTAGATAACTGTTCAGTAATGCATGATGTTGAGCTGCATTGGGCAAGAAAGGACGATAAAAATTTATCATGCCTAAAAATCGTCTAAGTTCTAAAATAGTCTCAGGTAATTTGAATTGAAGAATATCTTGACACTTGTCTGAAGCTGGATGAATGCCTTCAGACGAAATGAAATAACCAAGAAATTTTATCTCAGTCTGTAAAAATTTACATTTGTTAATGTTAATTATAAGACCATGTTCTTGTTATCTTTCAAAAATAATTTCCAAATGAGCTAAATGCTCAGAAACTGAGTTAGATGGAATCAGGATGTCGTCAAGATATACAAAACAAAAATTTAGATCTTTCAATACAGAATCAATAAATCGCTGGAAAATTTGCACTGCATTGCATAGTCCAAAGGTCATTCGGGTAAACTCACAGAGTCCAAACGGTGTGCATATAGCTGTTTTTGGAATATCTTCGGGTTCGACTGGAATTTGATGGTACGCTTTGGTAAGATCTAAAATTGAAAATGTTTTGCAATCGGTCAGAAAATGAGTAATATCCTGAATATTAGGAATCGGATAACGACCTGGAACGGTTATGGCATTTAAACGTCTATATTCTCCACAAGGACGCCATTCACCATTACTTTTTTTACCATGTGTAATGGTGAGGACCATTTGCTGCCTGAAGGACGGCAGATGCCTTGTTCCAGAAGAAAATTAAATTCTTTTTTAGCTGACCCTAATCTGTCCTAAACGTCTAGGTTTGGACATGATTGGAGATCCAGAAGTAACAATTTTATGATTAATATTATGTACTGGAACTTTAGTGAAATCAGATTCTAAGGTAATCGACTTGAATTTAATTAATAATTCTTTGAGATTAGGATCTACATCCGGTTGAACGTGAATTGATAAATTTGAATAATCTTCCTTAGAAATAGAAGTTATTGATTTAAGAGTGGTAACTGAGTCAATTAAAGCTTTATTAGCTACATCTACTAAAGGACCGAAATGACCAAGGAAATCTGCTCCTATAATGGGACGTGTAATGTTGGCAATTATAAAGTGCCATGAAAAATCTCTTCTAAGTCCCAATTTTAATGTTAATAACTTTCTGCCATATATATCAATGGAAGATGCATTAGCAGCAGAAAGTTCAAATCCCGATGACATTAATTTCAAATTATTTGATTTCGGAATCACGGAAATTTCCGCACCTGTATCGATTAAAAAATTCTTCGTTGAAGAATGATCGAGAATTAAAAGGCGGCTAGAAGAAATACTACTTAAGTTTGCCGCCGGAGACTTAAAAAGATTTAATTTTTTGAATTATTGAAAGTCTCCTTAGAATTTTTGTTAATAAATTTACATGGCTCAATGCACTTATGTGCATTGACATTTAGCACGATACCAACAAAATCTTCTATCTTTTGAGCATCTGTTGGATGAACTACGTGAACGGAAACCTTGAAACTGGCCATCATTCCTTCTTGGACTTCTAAATACTAATGATTCTCTAACAGCCTTAGTAAGTTCTGCAATTTGATTTCTTAACTCTGTAATTTGTTGTTGGACGTTATGTTCTGATTTAGAGGAATTCGCAAACGAAAATACTGATGGTCTATTTGAAACTTCAAAAATTTTATCAGCACTTGATGCCAGATCATTCAAAGAACTGGACCGATTACATGCTAATATTGCTTGCATGTTTTCCGGTAGTCTTTGAAGCCATAATGATCTTAAAAGATCATCTCCAACTTTATCCCCCCCAAGTTGTTTCATCTCACGAAGAAGTTTTGAAGGCTGTCTATCTCCTAAAGTGAGATTCGAAATTAATTGACTTAATCTCGTATTCTCACTTGCTGAAAGTCTGAAAATTAAAGCTTCTTTTAAAGTTGCGTAGGGAGTAGTGGATGAAGGATTATTCACTAGATCAGTAACTGTCCTAATTGTTTCAGGATCAAGAGCTACCAGAACATAATTGAATCTAGTTAACTCCGTCGTGATCTCAGCCAGAGCGAATTGAGCCTCCGAACGCTTAAACCATGTTTCAGGAAACTCCTTCCAAAATGAAGGTAGTTTCACTGCTACAGCATTTACTGTAGAATCCCCTGAAGGACTCGCATCGTGGAAATTATCTTGCGGCATAGTTAAATTTATAATAGTATTCCTGCAAAAGTAAATCCTTAAGGGTTTTGGATGCGCTACGCTGGATATATCCCCCTGTCGCAGGATATATCCTACCCTTAACCTGCGATCTAATCGTTAAAATTTTATTTAAAGTTTAAAAAATATTTAGAAATTTTGAAAAATATTTAAAATATTTAAAAAATTCTGGTTTGTCATACTTCTTTGAAAATAGTTCTTGATAAAACTGCCAATTGATCTTTGCCACACAATATTATGTCAGAAATATCCACAATCTGGTCCTAATATCGATCAAACGCAAAAACTCCTCTCGACTCTCTGCTGAACATGACAAAATTTTTCTTGCTTTTGCACGTTTTCCACTTTTAATGTCTTACGAGTTCGCTGATTGGAATTTTCTGCTGGAACTTTTCGCCGTTTTCCGCCTGTTCTCGGTTTATTCGCGGTACTAAATCAATGGCTGCCTGCTGATTTGATGATTGGTTTGCTTTGCTCTTAAGGCTCTGTCTGGATGCTATAACTGAATTCGAAATTGCTCACAATTCTAATTTGCGTTTTACTGGCGGGCGGGCGGACACACGACCGTAAATGTACCACCAATTGGCGAAAATTGCAAATAAAACCTTTTCGCTTGTTTTTCTGCTCTAACGAAATAATATTTCTACCGTCGCCGAAGCAATTGGCACAAAAATTTTCATCTATCAAGATGTGAGTCAACCGCAAAAACCGACTCAATCGCCACGAAAAATCAGATTCCTTCACTTTCTTCGCAATTCGATTTTCCGCGACACGCAAGTCACAGCTTTTGCGAGGGAATCTCACATTTTTTTCTAAAAAATTCTAGCCTGGAGGTCTTGGATTTTTGAAGGCGCTTGTGCCTTATAGGGTTCACCAATTGTTCGTTATAGTTAGTAATTGTTTCTAAGGATAAACTTTTTCTTCCTACGATTAGAAAGATATTTTTAATGAATTGAATAATAATATTTTATTATAAAATATCAAACAATACAATATTTGAGAACGAACTGAACGAACTGAATCGACTGAATCAACTGCATCAAATTCATTAATTTACAATCTCTATATATATAATTCCAAAAATAATATAGGTAGCTAGATTTAAATTATATGTTTAATATGTCAAAAGTAAAGTATTTTTATGTAAAGTATATTTTATGTATGGAATGAATATCTTTGAGTTATTTTGAATTATATATAATATAGCCGCCAAAGTTCCTTTTTGGAAGGCAGAATATTCCGTGTCGAAATTAACAAACAATTCTCAAGCCTGAGACCAATTGATATTAGAGTTGCGCAGGGCTCACCCATTTCACCACTCCCATACAATATATTTACTGCAGACTTTCCTACTCTGCCTCCAAAAGTGAAACTATCAATCTACAGCATGACAAGCAAGAGTCATCACTTCAAACTTACAACGATCAATAAACATTTTATTAGAATACGTTGTTAAATAAAAAATTAAGATTATTTCTGACAAAACACGGGACCTAGTCATCACAAGGAAAAGACTACAACTTCACAGAAAATTATCGTTGACAATGAAACAATAGATTGGACACCAACGGCCAAATACTTTGGACTTACATTCGACAGAAGTTTCACATGAAAACAACACATACAAAATAAATGGGGGCAATGTATTTGACTTTTCTCTTCTCTATCCCACTCAATAGATCCAAAAGACTTAGCCTTAAAAAGTGATTGCTCATATACAAAAAATTATACTGCCAATGCTACCATATGGTAGTTTTGCCTTCTACCAGACCACAAAGACTAACAAAAAAGCACTCCAGTCCTTCCAAAATATACTTATAAGGAAGATCTTAAGAAATCTATGGTACATTTGAAGCAATGACACATACATAGACCTAAGACTTGAGATGGTACAAAAATGCGCACGTGAACAAGCAGCTCAAACTCTTTGACACAATTGGCAGCCATACTGATAGTATCCTGGCATTCCTTCGAACTATGCTGAGCGATGATGAATTAAGGTTCCCAAATATATTATACAGCAAATAATTCTGTAAAAATTTATTTTCAAAATCATATAATGACTAAAACTGGCTCAGGAAGATAGATGGGTGCTGAATTACTTACAGATACGAGGGAATTGAGGTGCTGAATTACACCAAATCCACACCCTCCAGCACATTCCTTCCATGTTAATCACCAATCACGACCACGTTCTGATCCAGCAACGTTAGCCCTCAAGCATACTTCACGTCCGTACATACTAAAGAACCAATTGTAACTGAGTTCATTACTTGATTAAATTGACCTATTTATATTGTATGGCAAAGGCGTATTTAGTGAAGCCCAGCCCGCTACAAAAATTCGTTATTGAAAGGCTTCAAACAGCGTCTGTGGCATAAAATTTAAGGAGACCCTAAACAAACAGCTGGCTCCCATCTTGTCAGACCCATCACTGAAAACAAGCAGCAAGCTCTATATCGAAGTGTAAGTGGCTATTAAGACCGTGGCAGAACAGCCAATAAGACATCAAGTGCGACGTTAGAGAAATTATTGGTTCCAGGATGAGTGCCAGGCTGCGTTCGACAAAAACAACCAAGCGTACAGAGAACACGTAGGCAAGAAAAGCAGGACAAAGAGAGAACACTATAAAAATTTCAGAAGAGTAGCGAATAATTAATTACAATCAAGAAGGAAAATACTCTGACGGCCAATTGAGAAGAGTCAATGTAAGTTTAGTGTGCAAAACACACATACAAAGTATAGAAAGTAGTAAAAAGCCTGAAACATGGTTATCAGCCCAAAACTGTCGTGATGACATCGGTAATATCATAGCAGAGGCAGCCAAGAGTAAGGAAAAAAAGGCATCATATTTCAAGAACCTCCTTAATGCTCCACATTTCTCCAGAACATTTGAGCCTATAGATATTTCCAGACAGCTTCCATTGGCCCTACTAACTTTGGATGAAGTTTGTTTCACCATCAAAGCCAAAAAGAATAATTAAGCGCCAGACATCGATGAGATTCCAGTGGAACTGATTTAATATGCTAGCAGCAGTATCCTAAAAGCTTTTTGCAGGATCATCTAGCGCCATGCCGAAGAAGTCAAGCTAATCAATTATATTCCCTGTCCACAAAAAAGGTGATAAAGTACAGTGCGAAAATTATAGAGGCATATCACTACTTTGTGCGGCTTACAAAATGTTTTCAAAGATCTTAGACAATGAAATCAGATCATATGCTAACAGTATTATTCGGGAGTATCAGGGTGACTTCAGAGCACGTAGACCGACGATAGACCACTTGTTCACTGTCAAGAAAGTACTTGAAAAGTGCTGCGAATTTAACATAGACACACACCTCATTTTCGTTGGGTTTAAGCAAGTATACGACAGTATTGATCGTAAGGCTCTGTACCAAATAATACTTAGCTTTGGTATCCCAAACAAAAAAGTCCGTCTTACCAAAATGACATTGACGTCAGCAACCTCTCAAGTTCGCATCAATAACGAACTCACCGATGCTTTTGACACAAATATCGGACTAAAGCAGGGCGATGAGCTGGACCCATTGCTTTTCAATTTTGCTTCAGAGTACGTCATGAGGAAACTACCTATCGATACACGAGGGTCATTACCATACAAGTCAAGCGAAGTAGTAGCCTATTCGGATGACATCAACATTTTCTCATGGTCATTAACAACTGCCAAAGGATTCTTCCTGAAATTCAACAGCAAAGCAAAACTAGTAGGGCTACAAATCAATGAGACTAAAATAAAGTTCATGACGGAGTCGACAAAAAATACTTCAAATACACATAATATTACGCTTGTAGAATACAGTATCGAATATGAGAGCAAATTTGTGCATTTTGGCGCCAAGATGACAAAAACCGGTAATGAAAGAGACGAAACACACCGAAAAATACAGCTCACAAATAAAATATTTTATTCAGTTTTGACGATCTTGAAGCTCCAATATGTGATAAGAGCTGTGCTATACTATTGGTGGGGAACATGGACCCTAACCCAAGCATCCGCAAATATATTGAACGCCTTGAGCGACGGATCTTGGCTGATAATCGGAGCAAAGCTAGACGGGGACCTATAGTGAATTTGATTCAACCATGAGCTTTATGAAATTTTTGACGAGCCGGAGATCTCAGCGACTGTAAGATTGCAGAATCTGCAATGGACTGGCCACATGGATAGTTTGGGCGAGCAGCGGATACCCAAAGACTGTTCTTTGGGAGAGCTGTAGAGCGGAGGCCATTGGGGAAGCTGAGGAAATGCTGGTCTGACTCGGTAAACGAAGACCATTCATCGCTGATGGGTTTTCAAAATCGGAGGACGCGGTCAATGGACTGAGATAGTCGGAGGTGCTTTATGCAGGAAGCAACGGCTCGAGAGTGGCTGTAGTGCTACGAAGAAGGAGAAGATTGCATCAATCAGTATAATTTCCTTTTCTTTAGGCATAAGGTTCATTGGTTCCAGAACTAGCATACACCTCAATATGCCGCAATGGAATGAATGTGAGATCTTTTGCATTTTGCAAATATTCATTTTGTAACTATTCAGAAAGCTGATTAAAATTTTTTACTTAGTAAAATTACCGAGCAAATTTTTAACTTCTCAACTTTGTAAATATTGTTCATTGTATATTAATTGGTGTAAAATCGTATGAATTACAGAGTAAACCACACCGCATCCAGAAAGTTTACTGACTCAATATCATACCAAAAATTAAAACTTCTGCTATGGCTGAATTATACAGTCAATCATCGTCTTCTTTGCAGTAAGCTCGAAGCTTTTGGAATCTCTAATTCACTGTTGTCATGGTTTTCGTCTTATTTATCGACCCGATCATGTCATGTTAGTTTTGGTGGAACGACGTCTATTCCATTCTGTCCTACATCTGGTGTTCCTCAGGGCTCAATCCTTGGGCCCCTCTTGTGCCTCGTGTTTATCAATGACCTCCCCTCTATAGTCTCTTCCCCCTCTCTACTGTTTGCGGATGATTTCAAGGTTTTTCGGACTATTAAGTCGCCCCTTGATTGCCAGTATCTTCAGGAGGACTTGAATGTGCTCAATAATTGGTGTTTGTCCAATTTTCTCTACCTCAATGTTAATAAATGCCATAAGATGTCCTTTTGTCTTAAGCAACATCCTATTGCCTTCACCTATATACTAAACGAGGCCGCTTTGACCGAAGTTACTACGTACAAAGACCTTGGAGTTACTTTTGACTCCAAACTTAAATTTGACACGCATATTTCCTATGTGATTGCTAAGGCCTCTAAAGTTTCGGGTTTTGTACTGAGACATATGCACAAGTTCTGTAATATCTCCACTATGATCCGCTTGTTCCTTTGTCTTGTCCGTCCATTGCTCGAGTATTGTTCTGTGGTCTGGGCTCCCCATTATTCCTATCTTGTGTCCTCGTTGGAGTCAGTACAGAGGAAATTTACCCGCTTCCTATTTTTAAGCTAAACTTGCCATATCTTCCATATGAGGATCGTTTATCATTCCTTGGTCTCTCGTACTTGTCTGCGCGTAGATCTTATTTGGACCAGTGCTTTTTGTACCGACTCTGCCACTATCAGACTCCGTATTGTATTTTTGCGGAGTTACACTTTAGACACTGCCTACGTCCTACTCGTGTTTCTTCTGTTTTTGTTATTCCATATGCTCGTACAGAGCTATATTTTCACTCACCTATTCTTCGTCTCCTAAGGAATCATAATAATCTGCAGCTTGGTCCTTTTCCCTCAACCTTTACTGCATTCAAAAAAAATTTTGCAGGAGCTAATTTTAAATTCATAATTTAGTTTTATAAGCAATTAACTGTTCTGTGCTTTATTTCGTTTTATATGTATATGTCATTTTTATCTATTTTATCTAATCATTTTTCTTATTTTTTTTTTATTGTTATTACTATTTTTGCTATTCCGTTTTGTTATTGGATTTGTTGATCTGTAAAATGGAATTTTGAAATAAATAAATAAATAAATAGTCACTACCATTAAACCGGCTTTCGAGTCGGAGATCTGTTGGGAAGCTCGATAAATTAGCCTATATTTTGAGCCGCCATTCCATTTCAAATTACTAAGTAGCCTGAATTGATCATTTATACTATAGTGCATTCTCACCAAAAAACATAATTGTAGTCAATAATTTTATTTATTTGATATTAGTGCCCAACACTGAAGATGCTCAAAGGAGTCGAAATGCGTCTGTCCACACAACAAGCAAGGCCTGACGACTTTTCAAGAAAAAAGATGTATTATTTCTCTAACTTTCTTATTGAGGTGCTTTAATACTGTGAATCTAAGAGTAAAATTTCGTCAAGTTTGTGCAAACTCGCACAAATATTATATTCGGCTGAAAATTCGGATCGGCTTACAACGAAACAATCGGGACGTTAACATGACAAGTTCAAGCCACATTTCAAAGTTTGTAAATCAAATGAAGTGTGAGAGTATAAAATCAAAGTATGCTCACGGAAATCTTAAAAGTACTGGGTCAAACTTAAAGTAGGACGGCGTGGTGTTCTTGGGACTAAAACAGTAAATTTCGCCCCTGAGGCTTTCGATTTAAACACGTTCTAGCAGGAAAATTTCTGACACCCGTTTTTCCCTAATTGATTTTAACTTAACATAAACAAACTTCAAGCACCGAAATCCCATCGTTTGCGTTTCACGTTTGCATCCAGCTACTCAAAGAGGAAGGGAGAGGAGATTTCAGTTTTCATTGGGATGATGAAAAAAACTTTCGCCTTTTCCAATGGACTGAATTAAATTATAAATTCAATTTGTGCCACCCTCGTCACTTGTCATCATGAATCCCAAAATCCCTACAAGTATCTGATACGCGTAACGAGCTAGAGAAGAAGGAATGGGAAGGACGAGGAATGATAGAGGAAGTGGTTGTATCTTAAACTGTAGCTTTGTGTCGCGTAACAACATGAATTTCAAAATTTTAGCTCTACCTTACGGCTCAAAAAGAGGAAAAATGCTGGTAATAGTTGGGCTTGTATCCTAAATATAAAGCATATTCAAAATATGCGTTTATTTTTTTCGGAAAAATTTCCCTAAGGAATTCCATGCGTTAACAATGCTGAGGATAGTATAAATGAAAATATGGAAAGATAATATAATAGGAAAATTGAATAAAGCACTTATAATTCCAAATCAAAAGTGATCTTGGTTTGCCTTTTAAAGAAGATTTTCTGATTTGAAATTACTATTGGAAGGCTGACATCAAAAATTTATTAGAAAGTCTACTTGCAACAAAACTCAGAAATAATTATCCTCTTCATTAAATGCTTAAAGGATATAGTTTTTGCTCCTCAGAAAATTTACTTTCAATTTACTTATTAGGACAAAATGCCCTCTCAGTCCCATTTAAATAGTTTTCGAGTGGGTTTTTGGGGGGGGGGGGGGGGTCATTAAAATAGTTCTTTAGAGTGCTTTGCAAAATCGTCTCTAGAGATAATGATTTGTTTGATCTTCGCCCTATATACCACAGCAAGTATTTTTCGGGAATTGCAGAAATAGAAATGCTCAAGAGCTGTCCTCCATTTATTATCTAGATGTTAAGATGTTCTAAGGCCGAAGTATATAAGTCAAAGGCTCAGAAATACATAAAACTTTTGTGGAGCGTTATCTGCGTTTTGGAAAAGTAATTTACAAAATCAGTTTGTAAATTTAATCAAGTGTTTTTTTGGATTTTGTTAAAATTTTTTTACAAAGACATATTCAAATCGGTGCTTACCCGTCAGCCTGTCCGTTTGTGCGTCACAGCAAGTTTTCTTACAAACTAGAGAAGCTAGAATCATCAAATCTTATGAACAGGCCGCGAATTTTGGGCTTATTAAAGTTTCATAGTAGCAAAAATATCAAAAGATTTTACGGGGGTCTCGCAAAATAAGGATGAGACCACTTATAAACTCTTTCCATCAAAGATCGTAAAAAAGGTTATCAAATAAAACGTCTTGCTGAGAGCATTGTTAAAACTGCAATAAAGATAACCAGGTAGGAGAACCAAAAATAAAAAAACATGAAACAAGTTGGGTAGACAGACCTACGCTCATGTCAGAAGGGTTTTGTACTCAACGTCTCAGAAACGCAGTCACCAGCAATGAATAAATTCAAGAAATATGTCGAAGCGATGCGCACGTTTAAAGGAAAAACCATTGTTTTCCTATTTTCAACGGTCGCCACTTTGTTGCAAACCAACAAAAATCACTCAATTCATGAATTCCCAAAATTTTTAATGTTATTGCCATTATTTGAAGATTTCAACAAGATCAAATCAAAACTGCAGTGACTGATTCGATGGAAAATTCATAAAATACCAAATCATGTGTTATTGTTGTTGTAATTCGAGAAATTTCAAATGGCTGTAACTTTCGTGTATATTATTTGATTTTGATCAAGCTTACAAAGTTAAAGGGTCTTTTATAGTACTGCTAAAATATCGAATTTCATTGAGTTTAAGGGTACCAATACGATTTTATTGGGGGAAAATGTGAAATTCGAAGATCATACTATCATTAACAAAGTTGAGCGAATTTTGACTTCTAAGGTGTTTGTTGTTGTTGTACTCATAAACACCTACGCCCATGATTTTTTTCTTCAGATTTTTCGGATCACAGGTGTCTAGTCGTGAGGGGGGGGGCATACATTTTTCGTGTATTTCCCCTCTCTGTGCACCCCTCGAAGCAAAAAGTGTCAAATCTGTTTTGAAAAGTTCTTATCAAGACCTTTCATTTAATACTCATATCGGCTACCATTGATGAATTTTTTTTTGAGGGTTTTGAGGACGCTCCCCTTTACGGGGAGGCACCCCTTTAATACCTTATAAAATTTTTTGTAATTGAACTTGAGAGAGAGCACCACTTTACACCTGCATACAAAATTTGATGTTTCCAGCTTAAGTAGTTAGCATGGAAAAGTGGTGTGACATAAGGACGGACAGACAGGATGCGATAGGGTTTTGTAAAATTATTTTACAAGACCCTAAAAATGGTGTCTTCCTCCTCCTCCACTGTAAAACCAGAAAAAAAACATGAAGGTAGCTCTCTAAGACCAAACATACCTCAGAAATCAAAATTCACTCAACTACATTAATATTAGTAGGATTTATTTATTTCACATTTTCACCAATAAAGCCGGATAGGTGCAATGAAACTTTGTACAGCAGTAACTCAATACGAGATCGTCTTATTTTTAATTTTTATCAAAAGTTGTAGTCGTTTGAATTTTCAACAATTTACCGTTATCCTACTCTGTGGAGCTTTATTTTGCCAGTTTCTACATTATTGATCAGATCAGCTTGAAAACTTTAGGTACGAAGAATTACTTAAATATGTTTGAGAATTTGAACATTGAATGCTATTTGCTAAACTGCAATAAAAATTGCGGCTAGCTTAATTAGAGTGAAAGATAATTTTCTTTCAACCTATGATTCAACATACATATCATAAAAGTATTTATTGATTTTATACATCATTGTTCCAGTACAAAATCCTTCTGGCAAGAGAGTACTTCTCTCTACATGACTTTTTTTCTGCTTCCTTAAAAGTCAGCCAAACTTAGAATGAAGTGGGTACTGCAGAATATCATGAAATGAGTTCTGAGTGTTAGATGAGGCTAGGTCTGAAATTCTACAAATTTTGTAGGGTTTAATAGTAAGTTCTTTAAGATATCAAATTAAGAGAAATTAAGCAGAGGAACCAAATAATTATTAATTAAAAGGATTTTTAAGACCATGAGGTCTATAAAATATTATTCTTTATCTTCTTCGTAGCGTTGCAGCCCCTCTCGGGCCTTCGCTTTCTGCAAATAATGCCTCCAACTGTCTCGGTCTATTGACTGCATCCTGCAATTTTGAAATCCGGGCAGCGATGAACTGTCTTCGTCAACTATGTTAGACCAGCGTATTCTCCATTTCCCCACTCATATCCGGCCTCGTATATCGAAATGTAGCTTCCTTATAGTGTACTCCAGTGTGAAATCGAAAAGTAAAGCGGCCAGTCCATCTCCCTGCTTTAGTCCGGTATTTGTGTCAAAGGCATCAGTGAGTTGGTTATTGATGTGGACTTGGGAGATTGTCGAAATCATTGTCATTTTGGTAAGCTGGACTAGTTTAGCTGGGATGCCAAAGCAAAGCATTATTGGGTACAGTACATTACGAAGCATACTGTCGGATGCTTGCTTAAAAACAATGAAAATTTGTCGTGTGTTTATATTGAACTTTCAGCATTTTTCATTTAAAGTATTCAAAAGCTGAAATAACAATAGATAATAAGATGTCAATGATACCTGAACTGCAAGCAAGTATCTGATAGTGCCAACAAAAATGCCCTGTACACAATAGTTCTCGACTTTGGCATCCCAACAAAACTAGCCCGCATGATCAAAGCTACTATGCTTAACACTAAGACTCAGGTCAAGGACAAACTAGCAGATAACTTAGGAATAGAATCAGGCTTAAAATAAGAAAATAAAGTTGCCCCAATGCTCTAAGATATTGTGCTAGAATATGTCATCAAGAAGACAATAGCAGAAACTTCTAGTAGACTAATGTTTAAGTCCGTACAATTGGTACCATACGCTGATGACGTCAACATTATTGTACAGTCCACCTCAGCGGTGAAGGAAACATTTCTGAGCATTGAACTCGAAGAAAATAAAATTGGCCTACGAGTTAATAAGACGAAAACAAAAATCATGATTCAAACGAGGATTGACATTCCAGTCTAACAAAACCTGGCCGTAGCCTCATTGCAATCGGCCCAACTTTACGCAAGTAGATACAGGTGGTCCATTAAATAAATCATATAATTGATCGTTGTAAGGTACTTGTAGTATTCACTTTGCTCCGTGTTTTACGGGGCCATTATTTACCATAGCATTTTGTATTCAAATATGTCTCTGCCACTTCGAGCTCATTTTTCACTTCCATATAGCAGCACAAGTTCGATTTGTAATTTGTAAGTACGAAGCTTATTTTGCTTGTTCACATCTCCGAACCTTAGAATGAGAAGTAAGGAGTAATATACTTTATTTGCGGCATTTATATGGTGTCCAATCTCGTTCTTTTTGATGCCTCTTCTGTTCATATTCAGCGTAAGATCCTCAAAATTATTCGCACTTTGAAGATTATATATGATGAGACTACTCGTATTATGTTTAAAGTGTGGATAATTTTTAGCATATTGAATTGTACCTGAATAGAAGACGCATCAAAAAGAATGAGATTGGATGCCGCATAAATGCCTCAAATGAACTTTATCACTCCCTACTTGCCAATCAAAGGTCCATAATTATAGACAGGCAAAATAAGCTTGATAATTACAAATCACTTGTCAAATTCGTGGTGATATATGGAAGTGAAACACTGACCCTAACGAATGAAGTCAAAAAAACAGTGGACGTATTTTATTGCAAAATGCTCCGGTAAATTGATGGCCAAGTAAAACAAGGAAAAAAGTGGACTTTATGTTACAATGTTGAGTTGTGTGAATTATTTGATGAACTATCAGTATCTACTTGCGTAAACTTACGCAAATTGCAATGGGTGGGCCATGTGGTAAGAATGGAAGAAAAGCGGTTGCTAACAAAAACATTTAGGGGTAGATTATCGGGTTGACTTTCAGTGGGAAGTCTGTAGAATCGATGGGCAGACACAATAGAGGTTGAGAGCAGATCAGCTGATGAATGAGGTTGCAGAGCCATGATGATTGAGAAGATTATCCCAGGTGGCCAAAGCTTGGCTTGAGCTGTTACGCCAAAGGGATGATTTGGTGTAGTGCTAATTTAAAACCTGCCCGTGAACCAATCCTGAAGTTTTATAAAAATTTTTTTTACAATAACCTATTGAAATTGGTACCTATTCGTTCGTCAATGCGTCACAGCAAGTTTTCTCAGGAACTAGAGAAGCTACAGTAATCGAATTTTGTGAATTGCTCAGAAGATTTTGGTTAATGAAAGTTCCATGGTCAAAAAAATTCTAAAGGCTTTAAAGAGGGTCTCCCCATCCAAGGATCTGACCGGTCAAAAAAAAATCATCAAAGATAGTCGAGTAGAGTATCAAATGAAAGATATTGATGAAATTTTTCAGTATCAATTATTTAAATTGCAGTACGGATTACGGGGTAGGCAGGAGAAGCAGAATAGCATAAAAAAATATGATTCCCCCTCCCGCCATTGGACGCCTGTGAGATACAAAAATTTGAACAAACATCAAAGATACTCGTAAATACCTGAGATCATCAATTTTATATTTTCTTAAATAAAACTGTAAGTGTACTCTTCAGTCCATTAAAATATGATATCTGGATGGCTATTTGTAAGATTAATCAGCTTTGACAATTTTAGAAGGGTCGGGTGGTATTCAACGAATTTATAGTTGTTTAAATTTTGCGTGTCACAAATCTACAATACATTACTATGGAGCAATCCCAACAAACCATCGCTCATCAGTTTGCACACACTCATACGGTATTTTATATGGTTTAGTAAATTTTTCTACCCCACGCCACAAATCTTTCGAATATAACCTATGTAATAATGAATTCATTCGCCCCACTCTTCAGACATGGCAAACGATCTTATTTATTTCCTATGCTCTATCTGACATTCTACGCATCGGAGAACTTTTTTCACTTCATTCGATAAACAACGCTAGGGGGAAGGCAGCACGTGTATTCACTTGTAGATATGTATGCTCAAAGTTGTTGGAATTAATCCTGCAACTTTGTGAATTTGTCTTTGATTTATATTTTAGGTATTATACATTAAATTTATTTATTGCCAATCAATTCAACTGACAAGCAATACAGTCTATTGAATTGATTAGCGATAAGAAACATAAGCGAAAATCTAAACAATCCACACGACCCTCCATTCAGATAAAAGAGTGCGGGGCAAGACGTGCGAGCAGTTTTCCAAAGCTTTGCTAGGTTTCATATAAATTTCCTAATGAATGAGAGTAAAACATTTACGGGTGCGTTTATTACTTTATGTTTTGCTGGGATATGTGCTCCCAGTTGACTCAGACATTGCGGGTTTATTAAGATTTGCATGAAAAGTTCAGGGAGGATACACGAAAATGGTCCGATCAGAGCTTAGTCTCACCACCCAATTGCGCCACTATCGCAAGAAAGATTCACTATCTTGTAGTACGTTTTTGTAAACGTCTACTATCACAATTTCAGCTGAATCGGTCTTGTAGTTTCATTTTGACCATGTGTCAAAGCGGGAGTGTGCGCGGATTTTAGAAAAATGGAGAATGAGCAATATTGGTTGTTGATTTGGTTCTTGTTTTTGGAAAGGAAACTACGCAGTTAAATCGAAGAGTACTTGGATGATGTGTGCGGCAACTCTGTCCATGCGATGGTGACTGTGAAAATTTGTTTAGCGAGTTTCTAAGTGGTTGCATGTGGGTTTTGCTAAGCAACGCCAAGATACCAAAAAATAGCTACCATAAACGATAATGTGGCAAAAACCTACAAGTTCGTATTAGCAGCGCTTTGAAACAGTAGGTATCTCAAAAAATTGCGTGGTTTATATCCTGTATGTAATTTCGGGCATAAAACAACTATCAGCGCGGTTGGTGCCACATTTGCTCTCTTTAGACAACATATACAACCATGAGACCACGTCAAAGCAGTCTTTGATGCAGTAAGTGCAATCTGAGGAGTTTCTGTATTGTTTTGTGACTGTTGACAAAACATAACTCCACTAAAACACACCAGAGACCAAAGAGCATTCAAAATAATGGGCTTAACCCGGCAAACATGCTCCGAATAAGGCGGAGACTGGAAATGTGATGACCGATCTTTTTTGGGATTCAAAACGTGAAATCAACATCAACTACCTAGAGAAGGGCAAAACTGTCACAAGGCTTTTCTAGTATGTCGAATTATTCGGCCGATTTGGTACCAAATTACAAAAAAAAGGGCCCTATTTGGCAAAGAAAAGCGCTTTTCTATCATGACAATGCACCGGTGCACACCTCCACCGTCATAATAGCTAAATTGGTCAAATTGAGCTACGAACTTCTACCCACCACCGTATTTTCCAGATTTGGCCCCATGCGCCTTTTTTTGTTTACAAACTTGAAAAAGTCACCCGCCAGGCAAATATTTGAGTCTAATGAAGAGGTCATCGCCACCATGGAGGCCTACTTTGCAGATCTCAAGAAAACGTATTTTTAAGACGGGTTAAGGAAGTTGGAGCATCGCTCGGTCAAGTGTGTTGAGCTAAATAAAAGGAGACTATGTTCGGAAATAAATGGCTTCTTTTCCAAAATGTTCATTTTTCTTTTATAGGCTAAGTACCTTTGTGACCGCCCTCATTTGTCATGCAGATCTTTGAGATTCGGTCCAACGAGTGACATCAGTAATCGAAAAACAAAACGATGGCCCTTTAAAATGAGAATATTGAGTAAATTCATGTAATTTTTTCCAATTTCAGCACTGAAAGTACAGGCTATTAAATCATGATGAAAAGGTGATAAAATCATGCTGGTAGGTAATCTTGAGTACAAAAATAACAAATAGCTTAGAATTTGAAATTCGCCCAACTTTGTTGATAGTAGTATGTATGTAAATATAACATTTTTACCACGTAAATTTATATTGGTACCCTTAAATTTAAGTTTATGTTGTTCAAGGAAATATTCTTCTTATACTTTGAAAGTTTCGATAAAGTCAAATCTATTTACAGAAGTAATAGCTTTTTTTTCGACTACAACAAAAATTTTAAGCTATTTTTTATCATTCGGGCTTTCCGTTAAACCAGACAGTATACTTTTAATTGGATCTTCACCGAATTTTAAGGTTAAAATCAATAACAAAAACATATTTAGGCTTTTATTCAATCAATGGTTGTTACCAGTATTGCAAGAAAACGGGGGCATGTTAAAATTGAGCAACAATGATTTTTCTTTTAAATCAAGTATTTGTTTGTTATAGCATAGATGTTGTTAACGTTTTTCTGAGGTTTATTCATAATTGGTATCTACATATCGTAAGTTGAACACAAAGCGCATCTGACATAAGCGTAGTTCCATCCACACATTTTGTTAAGTGACTTCTATAAGAGCATATTTTTTCAATTTTATTGGTACATTTCTTCGCTTTTTTACTCTCCTGAAATCGCGACGTGTCTGTCCCTCTGTCCGTCCACCAGTCTATTCGTCAGTCCGTTTATGTGTTGCAGCAAGTTTTTTCAAAAATCGCATAAGCTGGAAACGCAAAGTTTGGTGAGTTGGTCAAAAGTGGTGCCCTCCTGAAAGTTGCAGCATAAAATAATTTTTACAAGGTTTTAAGAGTGATCTGCCGATATATAGTATGTGGATGGTCCTTAAATACTTGTAAAGTGTTTTTACTAAAGGTAGTCGATATGGGTATCAAATCAGAGGTCTTGATGAAAACTTTTCAAAATTTCAAGGGGTGCAGGGGGAGGGGAAATGTAGGCAACATTTGTATCCCCCCTCCCGCGATTGAACATGTTATGATAGAAAAATTTGTCATAAATGTAGGTCATTATCAGTTAAAGGGCAACAAATACCTCAGAAGCCAGAACTTCATCAATTTCGTTACTAATAGTACATTTTACGAATTGACATTTAAATTTATCAAAAATTTCTATGTAAATTTTCTAATATGAAACACACGTTTTCTGATAGTTTAATTAAAAATCAATTTATAAATAGTTAAATTACAGGTTGAAATTGAATTGAAATTTTATCAATTGCAACATCAACTACACGAGATGCTGTTTAAATGTACGGTCAGAAAATACCCAAACTTTACGGATGTTTAAGGATTTTGTTAAATATTTCAGAAATAATTTCTAGCATTAATATGTCATCATGACAACTCAAACATAAAAGTCAGCAACCCGAAAATAAAATGATGGCAAATCAAGATACATGTTAACCATATGTTAATTTTCCAAGCTCAATGTATGAAATTTTTGTATGAGTCAAATTTTAATACTCATTTCTTTGATATTTAGAAGTTTGATTTTCAAAATCAGCGGAACAGGACCCCTCTCCTACTACTTTTACTTGTTTACATATGTACATATATCCAAGCAGGCCTCTTAAACTGATGTAGATAAAAGATTGTGTTTTCGTGAAATATAATATTTACTTACCAATATTTTTTATGCTAGGACACGGAAATCGAATGACAGTAAAGGACATTTATCGGCAAAATAAAAACTTCAAATTGTTGAGCAAATTTTGCAATATAACTGATCGATCTCCTAGCCATCGATCAGTTTTATTGCAATTTCATTATTGCAAATAGGAATGAAAGAAAACATATTTGACTTCAGTATATTGATACAAAATTCTAATTCAATTTAGAACAATAATTACTAACAGTATTGTAGTCGAAAATTATTATTTTATTGCACTTTTATATGAAATATACGCACAATTTTAGTTCAAAGTTCTTCTTTTTCGTAACACTACAGCCCGTCTCGGGCCTTCACCTCCAACTGTCTGAGTCCATTGACCATGACGTCAAATTTCAAAACCTGAGCAGTGCTAAACTGACTTCATCGACAAAATCAGACCATCATTTCCTCAGTTTCCCCACTTGTCTCCACCTTTCAGTTTTCCCAACGAATATCTTTTTGCGTATCCGTTGTCCGTTCATACGATTCACAAGGTCAGCCTATTGCAGCTTCTGCAGGCTTACAATCGTTGAGACCTCCAGCTCGTCAAAAATTTCATACAGCTCATGGTTGTATCAAATTCACCATTGGTCCCCATCTAGCTTCGTTCCGATTATTCACCTCAGGACCCATCGCTCAAAGGCGATCCCATATAACTGCTTCTCAGCCAACTTTCTTGCCTTTGATTTGATGTATGTCCGGGCGAAACTGTGATGACTTAGTGTGGGTATGGATGGAGTTTTTTTCAAGGCATTGGGTTTTTGGAGTCTTGTAAAATAATTTTACAAAATACTGCTAAAATTGCGTCCTGTCCTGTCCGTCCGTCCGTGTGTTACAGCAATTTTTCTTGCAAACCACTAAAGCTAGAAACATCAAATTTTGTACATAGGTGTAAAATGGTGCCCTCTTTAAAGATCTACTACAACAAAAATTTATAAGGTATTTAAGGGGGGTCTCCACATATAGCAGAGTGGCCCTCGAAAAAAAATTACACGAAAATTTGTGTTTTCGGTATTATTTGAAGAATAAAGATATGAATGAATGTAAGAGAGTATTTCCCGGTGAAATGAAGAATTTTTAATTTTTGCCTTGATTTTTCCATGCGTAAAATGTATCGGAATTGGTGAAAACAAGGTTTCTTTCATGTGAATCTTTGGACGCCTATAAATCTGCTCAGCTATAATATTTACTAGTTTAAAATCACAATAAATCGCAGCTGGGTGGACGGCTGAAGCATTGTACTGACCAAATCACCTTCACCTCTCTAAGTGAAGGCTCAAAAGAGGCCGTAGTGCTAAAAGCACAAAAAACAAGTTGGGCAGACAGAAAGAGGCTCGTGTTAGGAGGATTTTGTACTTAACATACGATATGCAGACAAACGTGTATAAAATGATTTAATTTAAAAAAAACGTCAATGACATTTACACTAAAAATAATTTTTGCTTTAAAAATAAAATCAGTGTTGCTCCATTTTAACTAGCCAACATTTTATTGCAATATTGTTAAAATCATTGACTAAGCCGAAGCTTAAATGTATTTTTTTATATTTAATATTTCGAGAAAATACAATCAAAAGTGTAGTGTCTGGTTTGATGGAAAGCACATACAGTAGAAAAACCGTGTTTGATTGTCCTAATCGGAAAAAATTCAAACGGCAATAACTTCTGTACATTCTATTAAAACTCATAGAGTGTAAGGAACTTTTAAAGAACACTCAAGTTTCTACATTCATCCAATTAAATTATACTAATACAGTTTTACTGGCAAAAATATTTAATGTACGGATTTTATAGTTCTTAGCAAAGTTGAAAGAATTTCAACCATTAAGTCGTTTGTTATTGGATCTACCTTCATAATTTTTTCATCGATTACACTTTTTGGCACCAAAATAAGAGCAAAAATGTGTATATGTGAACTCTTTACATATGGACACGGAAGATCAAAATATGTAGCCATAATTTATCCAGCACATCAAATTTTGATGCATTGAGCATTTTACTAAAGTTCGTCATATTTTGATGCAGGCAACGATATTCGTGAACGTTGGTACATGAATTTCATTGTTTTCTGTTTTTATCTCTGTATTAGAAAGAGATGGGGCGCTGTTGTTTACTACTAACTAATGAACATGCGCAAGCGCAGTGATTGATGCGCAAGCGCAGTTATTGTTTTGAATAAATGAGCGACGCGTGTGGGTAAACTTAAAAACTTAACAAAAGAGTTATTTGTTTACTGCGTGAGAAAGAAAAAGTTCAAAGTTCAAGTCAATTTGAGTTAAGTGCTGATATTAGGACACAGGTGCATCTTTCTTTTTTGTACTAAAAGACAAAACCCTATTGAAATCGGTAAGTATGTCCATCTGTCTGACCATCTGTATGTCACAGCAGTTTTTCTTTGAAACTATAGAAGCTACAGCCATACTTTTTTTTTTTTTTAATTGGATCATTTCACCCTTTTCACATCAACTTAATGTAAATCTATACGACAAATTCGCTCTACATTTGAAGCTTATCTAACGTCGCGCGGATATCGATCACTCTTTCGGATGGCTCCGATAGCTTTTTAAATTACTTTTTATGGAATTGTTTGCAGCTACATATAAATGAGTTGTATATTTTGAATAATAATTTTTCTGAAAAATTATTAGAGAGGAAAAATGTTAGAAGAAGGTGGTTTCGACATGCTCAGAGGTGAGGGAGTTAATTTTTAATTTTTCTACTTATGCAAACTCAATATGTTTTTGTATCTGCAAGTTATATTCAAGGTAAATTTCTCTTGTAAGTACTTGTATAAACTAAACTTTTTTTTTTTTTAATTGGATCATTTCACCCTTTTCACATCAACTTAATGTAAATCTATACGACAAATTTGCTCTACATTTGAAGCTTATCTAACGTCGCACGGATATCGATCACTCTTTCGGATGGCTCCGATAGCTTTTTAAATTACTTTTTATGGAATTGTTTGCAGCTACATATAAATGAGTTGTATATTTTGAATAATAATTTTTCTGAAAAATTATTAGAGAGGAAAAATGTTAGAAGAAGGTGGTTTCGACGTGTGCACTAATTCTCCTCAGGCCATCACTCTTAGATACACACCGGCGATGGCGACCACCATGCTCAGAGGTGAGGGAGTTTATTATTTTTTTTTTTTTTCTACTTATGCCTGACCATCTGTATGTCACAGCAGTTTTTCTTTGAAACTATAGAAGCTACAGCCATGTTTTTCCTAAAACTTTTCATTCAATTTCGATAGTTGATGGCAGTAGACATTCAAATCAATAGTTTGGTCTCTCGGAAGTAGCTCAAAGTAGACTATACCCTTGTAATCCCACCACGCAGAAAGCATAATCTTCGTTTGGTGAATATTGGCTTTGGATGGAGATTGTGGTGGCTCATCTTCCTTGGTCCATAATTGTCTCCAGACTACGTTATCTTTAGCCCGTTATGATTCTTTTTAGAAATGGGTTATTTTAATTCATGAGGAACCCAAACATCCAGCTCGTTTACGCAACCAAGCTATTGTAAGTGCAAGTGAACTATTCTCTGCTATCTCTTCAGGGGTTATACGCCAGTACGTTCCGATTAACGCATTTATTTAGAAGTGCTTGGACGCCCAGTATATGGTGCATTAAAATAATCAGAACAAAAGCGAGCGAACCAACGCTGACACTGGCGTTCAGTAAAACTGTCCTTACCATAAGCTTTACTCAATTTCTTTCGAGTTTGCACCATATTTTTGCCCTTCCGGAAGTAACCAATAAAATATGGTGATAATGCTCTCTTTGATTGTCCATTTTCAAGTTTATTTTTAATCAACTTGTTGTTTATTAATGAGCTCCGTTTTTGACCGAAGACAGTCTAAAGTTAATTCTTTAAAACGCTTTGTAAAAATATAAGCCACGCAATCACTACTACATGAAATACACAGTTCACATCATCTATGAGGAAAAACGATATAAATTATCGAACAAACCAATAATGAAAACGACAATGTCTCACATGATTACAACTTGATTTCTGGGGAATTTAGTGAACTTGATGACCTTATATTATTAATCAAACCACGAAATTCCAGGCAATTTAAGGGTGTCATTTCAATTTCATAGAGTAAATTTTAAAATTGGCATATGATACTATTTTACTAACAAATGTAGTGAAATAGGTACATGTATTAAATATTCGTGCAGGACTGCAGCAATGGTCTGCTGCCTCAGCAAAAAAGGAAAGTAGTGTCCGCCAAGGTTTGGGCTTGTCTTGCGACGCGTGAATGCGCTGGAAGGCTAGCGTTGTAGTGGCGTGAGGTGGATTCTTTTCCCCAGCTCATGACCCGCTACAAAAACATTTTTCCTATCCACGAATTTTTAAAAGGTTCTGTCAGATAGGAGATAACCTGCTAAGGACTATGAAATTGCTGGTTCAGAGGAAAAATTGGGCCTTGAGAAAACGGATGGACTGAGACGGGCTTCGTCGTTACCGATGATACTTATGGCCCACAAATAAGAGTTGGGCATCCAATTGAATGCGCTGCCTCCTCGCACCCTTCCAACCGGACCAAGGTCCAAATGTAGACGCAGCCATATATATCTCATTTGAGTGAAAAACTCATAAAAACATAATTTACATGAATTTTTCCATCAAATGAGGAATATAAACGTAGCCAATTTATGTTATACTATTATGAGATGACTGGTTCCATTAAAAATCTCGCAGTTTCGTACGAGGTGACCGATATACTCCTCAGGAGCTGCCACATCAGCCACCTCGGGGCAGCTCGACTGCGGGATCACCTCGTACGAAACTGCGAGATTTTTAATGGAACCAGCCCATATGCTGGAACCAGTTGAAGTCCATCGAGCGAAAAATTCTATTAAGTTGATAGCTAAAATGCTCGGGTGAAAGAACAATGTAGTTCTTTTACTTAGGACAACCAGCATTCTTAAACAAAATTTCTTATAAGTTCGCCACCACTGCGTAATAGTGGAAATTATTGCTTGATAGAGCTTGCAGCACTGCCATGCTGCAACATATATAAATATGGGTTCGTGGTCACCTGGAACCCCGCAATTGAGCTGCCCCGAGGTGACTGATGTGGCAGCTCCTGAGGAGTATATCCGTCACCTCGAACGAAACTGCGAGATTTTTGATGGAACCAGCCCCTATGCTGGAACCAGCTGAAGTCCATCGAGCGAAAAATGCTATTAAGTTGATAGCTAAAATGCTCGGGTGAAAGAACAATGTAGTTCTTTCACTTAGGACAACCTGCATTCCTTAAACAAAATTTCTTAGAAAGATCGAGTTTTCAATTTAACAATACATTTTTATTCCTTTTTGGATTGCTTTTATAATTTCATTTACCTGGTTATCTCTTGATATTTGAACACTATTTTTGGTGTAAGTGTGTAAGTAGTCGAGAGATTTTAACATTTTCCATTTAAACAGTTCTTGATACTGTGATAATGGAAGGATTGTGTAAAAAAATAACCTAAGTACTAAACATCATAAAATTATTTGATGAAAAAGTAAATCAAGGAATCGAAAATAATGGAAAACAATCATTTCAAAACATAAATCAAATTTACTATTTTAGCGTTTAAGCCTACAAATATTTCTCTATAATGAACGTGTCAAAACAATTTGTTTTTGACACCACTATTTTGATTCTACGATTATTTTTGTTTATCATTATTGTATGCACAATTTTGGGGCAAAATTAACTTTTGGGTCATGTCAGTTACTTTAGGTAATACATATTAAACAAGTAAAAAATTATTTTGCAGCATGTACTAAATTAATCGAGAGGTTCAATTACCTTCATCGTGTGAGTTTTACTGGATGACCCGTGTAAGGAATACATTAGAAAAAATACTAGAGGGTAAGTGTGCGATTTTGTGATCACCCATGATTTCTGGTCTTAAATAAAATTTTTCTCCTTTCTTTAAATTTGCCAGTGATAATATTGGATAAAATTAAAAAGTAATTAACGCATATTCTGATCTACGAGTATTTTTTATGTTTCTCTTTATAGAGAAGTTTATACGTTATAAACAGAAATATGGGTCCATATTAAGTCTAGGCCGGTGAAAAATGCGCGGAATATCGTCCAAAATTGTATGTTTCACCCGTTGATTCTATCGTTACTAGAGTAGGAACAATCAGCAGCATTCTTTCTAAATTTTATTTATATTGTCCCAAAGAAAAGGAAATCATTAAGTCTTTGGACTTCGCTGACAATTAACCAAAAGACCAAATTTCAACTAAATGCATATTTGATATGTTTTTATATGATTTTGTTATGTAGTCTTCATAAAGAAGGCATACCGGACTAGGACTCCATCAGGCATGCCTAACTTGACTAACTAACTAACCTAACTGACTATTACCCAAAAGACCAAATTTCAACTTAATACATATTTGATATATTATTATATGATTGTGTCATGTAGTCTTTATAAATAAGGCTAACCTGATCCAATGACTGATAACGTGATCGTATCAACAGCAAAGAATGAATCAACATATCCATATTCAAATCCAAGTCTTCATTGATATTCTCCTGGTCTCGATCGTATGCTTTTATGTAATTAGAAAAGCCTTATCTTCTTGTGTAAGTACGTCACATGCATTTGTCTAAGCATTTGCAATACCTGCACATCTAATTATAATTATAATTTCTGCATATCTAAAACATTCATCCAATGTGACCGATAGCTTGCTGAGTTTATCATATCATAATAATAACTGTTGACCACATTTCCAAGCCACTAAAATTGTATTTTTAAAATATCCTTTAAAGCCGGCTGTAGGTCGTTGTAATATCCTTGCAATAATTAATAACGCATGCCTCTACATGTTTGTAATCATGCTAATAAGTTTGTACTTTTGAAGTTCCATTCCAGCGTACAAAAATTAATTTTTTTCTATAGAACCCTTTCAAAGGACTCTCATATCCAGAAGGAGGCAACATCTCCTCAGCCTATTCAGATTGGAGCCATAAAATCATTCAAACGATTTCCTCCAAAAAATTTCACTATCTGAGTTGGTTAGGGCTCTAACCTTTCAGAAGCGTGGCACTCCACTCCGAAAATCTCATAAGCTGCAGGCAATCAACACATCACCACCGTCTTTTCAACTAGAATATGACTTTGAATAACTTATTTCGTAATATTTCAATACTACTGATTCATAAAAATTTTACTAACCACTTTGTCGGCTCAAGAAAATATTGCCTTTCGAAAAGGTTTCTTCTCACTTGTCATTGATTTATTTCCGTTCAAATAAATTTTCCCGTTCCAAACACATTTACAATCTTTCCATCATTCAACCAACGCACACATAACAATAGTTTTCTAGATTTTGGCTACTACTGATCTAAGGTCGTCGCCATTGAGCTAACGAAATTTCTTCGATCAGGCAACGTTGGATGACACAGAGATTCCTGTGTAAAAGTTTCACCATTGTGAATCTTCTTGTGCAAAATTCAGCCAATCGGCCACCAAATACCCTATGTAAACATATTCAAAACCTTTGCCAGGCATTTAATTCGCTTAATTTCGTCTTACTAACTGCACACATAATTGTCAAACTTTTTGTCCAACATATACCAATGCAACGAAGTACACAATTCAAGACTCAAGTGATCCTTGCCAGTTTACATTAATTTCTAATCTATTTCCACACGTTTCCCGCATAAATCATATCTTCTTTAGCTCATCGGTTTTCACGTTTCCAATGTATGAATTGCCAGGCTACTTTTCTTTTAAGTCACTCTACAAATTCACATACAACAATTATAGGACTAAGCTTCACCCGACAACGCTTATTATTCACTTGGGCCGCTAACCAAGCCAGCGATGAGTTGATTACTTCGCGCGTTTTAATGCATAATATAATTCGCGATCCATTTTTTTCATTGAATACTTCAATATGTTCTAAGCTAATTCAACATATATTCAACCAAAAGACAAAAGCGGAAAAGTTTCTTCACTTTATTCATGCAAGTTTTCTTAATGCACGTAACGGACTAAGAGGTCCACGTAATGTGATCAGAAACCATATTTAATTTTTCTAACAAATAATGGCGTAATGCTATCTTGTTGATATCAGTCTTAGCCTTCCGTGATACTCGCCCGAGCTCTCAAACATAACTCCCCGTTGTTGCTTCTTGTTCCTTGCGGGACCCTTCTAACGGCAGTTGACGGGCCTTCCACTCACTCCGCTGCCACTTGCCTTTGTCAATGCAAAACGTGCATGTGCAACAGGAAAAGAGTTGCCACATCCGCATTTTAATTGCATATTTGAATTTTTTTTGTAATATGAAAATTAATATTATGGAAAAATTTAAGTAATAATAGGAAAAAGTAAAACTCATAAAGAATATAACTATAACGCAAAGTTTAAATTTAATATATGAAAACAAAATGATCTAGAATTGATATTTAATAAAAGTAAAGAGAAATGAAAAAAATTTTTCTAGATTCATAATTTAAATTGAAATAGTAAAAAAAATGTCTGTTTTGAATCTGTAAGTAAAATTTCGGATAGGTGTAAGGAAGGTTTTTGAGCAGTTTGCTTAAGCGATGGCTCAATCATTGCGCAAAATTGATTGAATTTCGAGGTATTTATTTTCCTTATGCTTATAAAAAATAGCCAAACGACTTTATAGTCAAAGATATTTTTTTGCTTTAGCCCTACAGCCACTTTCGGACCATTGTTTAAAGATAGTTAGAGTATCTCATTATATTGACTGAATGTATCGGCACTCCATAAGGTGATATGGTCAGTATCGCGCTTTGGCAGTGTATCGGTCCATCCAGTTGCGCTACGATCTGACCATAAACCATCACTTATCATAACTTAACGGGCTTTTAGTCTGTCCAAAGAATCACTCAAACTAAATTTCGTTGACGCCAACGAGAGGCAAACCAGGAAACTTCGGCTTACGGAGTGATTGCTCTAACCACGTCATTATGCGGAGTCAAAGATATACATCTACATTTATTTATTTAATCACACCATTTAACAAATAGCAAGTCCAATTACAAAATGGGAAAATGAGAAGAAAGAAAACATTACGAAAGTGAAGCTTATGTTAATCATCAGTAAAGAAAAACAAAGCTGTGTATGCATTGAATATCTCTAAAAAAAAATTAAGAGGATGTATAGCTTTGTATCAATTTCCTTAATCTTAGTGTGAACATAAAATAGGAGGTGGAAAAAGCACCAAGCTCTAAAGAATTCTAATTCGTTGTGATACGCTAAAGCTGGGAATGAAAGTAGAGCATACGTAATCAAAAAGAAGATCATCGCTTGTAGAGGCGTACTCCAGCTGTGGAAAGCATATACCGGAGCAAGAATGTGAATTTTTTTGATTGTCACAGAGTAAGAACAAAAAAATGATCACAAGATAACAAATTTTCAAGTTCCAGAATATCTACTGCGGCTTTTGAGGGACTATCTGAAAGACCGAAGCCTGTTCTATGACACGACACAAGGCCAACGAAGGATGGAAGTTACATCGAGTGTTGTCCAGGAATCTATCCTTGGTTCAGACATGCGGGACGTGTCTTACGACGGGCTACTGGAGCTGGCGATGCCAGATGAGTCGCGCTTGATCGACTATGTGGATGATGTTGCGGCTCTGGTCACTGAATGCACCATTGAACAAGCGTAACTTAGGCTGGGTATGCTCATGTGCCGAGTGAGAGGTTGGATGACTTCTCGAGGGTTCAGTTTAGCACTGGAGAAAATCGATCGATCTTGATAAAAAAGAGAATCCCTAGAGTAAGGAAGATCAGTATTGGAGACTTGCGAATCGAATCGAAGCCATCAGCGAAGTTCTTGGGGCTACTAATCGACTCGAAGATGAGTTTCTCTGAGCAAATCAAGGCAATGGCTGAGAAGACTACCTCGGGAGTATCGGCTATGAGTTGACATCTGACAACGTAGGGGGAACTAGCCCATCATGAAGATGCCTCTTGATGAGTGTAGGCTCAGTGCTACTGTAAGAAGCAGAAATATGCGGTGACGCTCTCAGTAAGGAGAGATACCGAAAATGCTTGGCCCAGGTACAGAAAAGAGGAGCACTGAGAGTTGCATCTTCATAACCGATAGTCTCTTATTCAGCGGTGAGAGGTATTGCAGGCGTGATACCTATTTACCTGCGCCACATCGAGGATGCGAGGGAGATGGTTGTCCACGAGGAGAGACAGCGCTCACTCAACGATTCACAGCAGTTTTGGGTGAATTGAATTAAGGGAAGGTGGACTGCGTGCCTCACTTAAATCGAAGACATAGTGAGACTGACTTCCATCTGACCCAGCTTTTGAGCAAGCATGAGTATTTTCTGTCTTAACTGCACAAGATTGTTAAGCCACAGTCTCTCGATCGTCGGATTTGCCCAGGAGAGGAAGAAAATGCCTACCACTAATTTTTTTTACGTGCTCAAAGCGGGACAGGCTACGAAGAGACGTCTACAGGAAGACGAAAGAGCTCACCCCGGATAATATAGTCAGGGTGATGCTCGAATCGATTGACAAATGGAACCAAGTGGCACATTATATTCGAGTAGTCCTAAAATATAAAAGGGACTCACAGCAGCCGGGGATGTAGTGTTTGGGAGATCACTTGGCTAGCACTTCTTTTTTCCCTCTCTCCTTTTGATAGAATGGGGATCCCCCACCATGAAGGCGCCTCATGGCGTAACAGAACAAGACCTGGCCGGAAATAATGTGTCAAACGGTCCCAGGCTGGATCCGTCGGCCTGACAGGGGAGGTGTTTAGTGGCTGGTCCAGTCGCTTTCTTGTGAACATGGAAGTCCCACACCCTGTTCGTAAAACGCATTCACCACCCAACCACAAAAAAGATAACAAATAAGAAAAACAGACAAAAGATAACCGACACTCATTAGATTGATAGGATAGGTTGAACTTATAAAACATCATTTTTGTAAAACTACGCTGAACATTTTCCAAAGAAAACACAAGGTAAGAATATCGACAAGACAAAGTATATACAAGTAAATGAACTGACAGAGGGATAAATTTTGCGAAACTTCATCCCATGTCTGAAAATGAGTCGTATACAACTTAAGCGGAATTGAGAAAAAACAAAGAGCAGGACATGAGATGGTATACTGATGTTTCTGTAGCTGAGCTAACTATTGAATGAGGGTCAAAGAAAAAAACTGAGCAAACAAATCTGAATAATGTTCCAGTTGACAACATTAGCAACTAAAGGAGATGAAAGAAAAGTATAACCAAAAAAAGCTCTACGTTATTGAAAAAACGCATGGTATTTTGATCTCTTTTTTTGCATCGGTGTACAGTTTAATCAAATTCACTCTTGGTTTATAAGTGCGAGTTGACTTGAAGTGACGGAACGCTTTATTTTTTAATGACAAGGCCCTAAGAACTCTAAGACTAAGCGAAGCTTTTTAATTTGCTTTAATAGAGAGCTAAACAAACATGAAATGAACAATTTATTTAGATACATTTAAAGTCCAAACAAACCTAAGAAGCTAATCCCAAATTATGATAGCAGATTAAAGATACCCCATATTAACAGTTTAGAGACAGGATAAAATCGTAACAAATATGAGAAAAGACCATAAAAAAATTGAAAATAGCAAGTGGAAAGTTCCACGAAATAAAGATTATCACCACTATCATGGATAAATTGTAGGAAAGAGAAATTTTAACGATGATGCACTCTAGATTACAAAGAAAAGAAAAGTTTGAGCAACAAGAGCTAGTCAGTGATTTACCGATAGCCACTAAGACTCCACTGGTTGCAATCAGATCTCCGCCACATAACGTAGTCAAACATTACATTATCATTTAGCCACATTTCAGTAAAACAGATAACCGATTCGTTAGAAAGGAAGAAAGAAGTGAACATGCCATGAAGCTTGGTCCTTAAGTCTCTAACGTGTTTATAATGCAATGAGATTCTATTAAGGTTATGATCACAAGAGGAATTAGTAATTAGATAGAGATTTTCAATTATTATTACTTCTTAAGAATCGGCAGCTGAAAAGATAATCCTTCTGTTAGGTGGTAGAAGGCTACTTGTCAGTAAACCAGGTGGAGAGAAGTTTGAGTTATATATGATGTCAAATCGCTCTAAAATATTAATTTTGAAGAACGCAATTACTCGATTAAGTAGACCCTTTTTGGTTAGCTTCTTACACTCTAAGATGACGTTCTTTTCACCCAACTTTGCCTCGATAAAATCCTTAACGTCATTTGCCAAAGTTTTATACTTAAGTCATGTCAGAAATTTTTGAAGCGGAAGTTTAACAGCGCATACATCGACATACATTTTTTTTAAATTAGTAGGTCTTTGGGAAATTAATTTAAGAAAGTCCTAAAACTGTGTTAGAAAATGGGATGCGAATTGAATCGTGTTCTATTTAAAGTATTTTGTTTTCGCATTTTGTATATTATTCATTGAAATAATATACAAAATGCCTTTTCGAAATTTCGAAGAAATCTCAGTAACACCACACTTTCTAGCAAGTTTTAGGATAAAACAACTTCATAGATAGTTAGCTAAATGTCGAGTATCACTGAATTTTGGACTATGAATTTACTCGAAACGACATAAAATTTACAAATCATACTATTATTAACAACGTCGACTAAGTTCCAACTTTTAAAGCATTTGTTATCATACTACCAACATAGATTGACTTTTGTGATTTTTCCAGATTTTCCATTGATAAAAGTTAAATCACGTCCAGTTCCTTTCCCGCTCACCTTGTCGATAACGCAGTCTTAATACATTGTATTCATATAACAATATTTGGTGAAGAGATTTGGATGAGAAACCACAACCTTTTATGGGTTGAGTCGCTTTCAAATCGATGGAATTGATTTCGCCCAACGGAATCTTCACTTAATTATCGTCCCTGAACTTTGTACTAAAGTTTTTGTTTGTAAGCTTCATGGTTTTTAAAAAAACTTTCTGCTGCGCACAGAATTGTAAAAAAAATATTTTAAAACCTGTAAAAACTACAATTTTATACGTTAAGAACCACATTTAAATCCTTCTAATACAATTTAGTAATTTTTTCCTTGGATTTCGAAAAATAGATTATGAATATCTTCGAAAGCGTTTTAGCAAATTGAGGTGGCGGAGTTATTGACTAGTTATACCAGGTGCAGAGTGCAAACTCTGTAGAGAATCAAAAAATTTTTAACTGCACTAAGCCCAAATTAGTTGTCAATATTATCTTCTCCCCTACAACACAACGAAATCCAACAGAACAACTCAACTCGTTGATCCCCGTTGCTCATTACAATATAACGAAATCTCGTAAAAGAACTTTTCCTATTTTCTTGCCCACCATATTTTTCCATGGCCAATCATGCCACGGGGGTTAAATTCAGTGAATAAGAAACTGTAGAGAGCGCAGCATGGGGCTATCCATCCTTTCAGTATTTTCACCATGAATTTTAAAGTTGACATTATTTGCTCAAAGCAAACACTAAAATCAACGAAGCCATCAAAATCGCACCCAAACTTGCTGGAAAAGTATGCGTGTATTTTTAGCGAGGCTATTTATGAGCTTAGGAAACAAAGGTTTTTTTGGGGGGGAAGAGGGCTTTTAAGAAATTCTATTTATGCTTAGTCTCGGAATATTGTTTTCGCCAACGATTCCAAGAACTGATCCTTTGAGAATGGCGATTTATCATAGCATAGAAGTAAATATTTGTGAGGTCACGAAAGTGGACTTACAGAATTTAGTGGATTTCGATTTTAAAAATGGGAATGACAAGGTAGAAGCGATTAATGTCGCATGTGTTTCATGAAAACTTTGAAGTAATAATGGCTACTGGCAAAGTAATATTAGGGATTTTCTACAACTTTGCCTGAGCATAAGCTAATTTTCAAATAATGAAAATGTTTTGAATGTAATGTTTGCAAAGAGGGTCTTATCGTTTGATTATTCGATTACCTTATACGCCATAAAGTCTAACCGAATATTAAGGCTCCAGTATTATTTTTAGTTACTGGGGAAGCAAGAGATCAATTTCTGTTTCATTAAGTCTAGGTATCGATAATTTTTGTGGCTTTTTGCTGACAAGACGTTATTGAAATTGCAACCGTCTGACCAGACAGAAGGTCAGACGGTTGCAATTTCAATAACGTCTTGTCTTGTCGCCCATCCATTATTAAATATGGTGAAAGGATCAGATGTGATGGCCGTTCAAAAGGTTGAATAGCCAACATAAAGAGTTTGTACGAATGCGATGGTAGGTAATAAACAACGTTCGTTGTTTAACGTAATACAAACAGCATTTATTTCGTACAACAAGAATTAATTACAATTAGTATAATAATGACGTATACGACGCGCGTGGTTGAATGTTGATGATCGAGTGTGCTTTTGTACTTGGTTCATTAACTTCCTGTATCGTTTTGTACTAGAGGTACATTGTCGTCCACAGTGGCGATTGTTGCGCTACAGTTTTGTACTAGAGGTACATTGTCGTCCACAGTAGCGATTGCTGCGCTACAGTACTCCCTCCTGAGTGACTTTGGCAACTATTGATGACAGCTGATGAAGGTGCCAAAGTTACAGTAAACATTCAATGCGAAGCGATAGATGTGCGTGCCATTTGCTGCGACGAGTGGAAGCAGTTCCTAGCTGGCGGGTATAACCTTAGCGCTGTTGGTGGAGCATTGAATGGCGGCAAAACACGTATCCGACTCGATGGCGAGTCTTCGTATTTCCTGGGATGCATGCGAGGAGCAGGTGCTGTTTTAACTAGCGGTGATGCTGAATGCGCTACTGGTGGTGACGTGTCGGTAGGCAGCCCGACACGTATATTGTCTGAAGGTGAGAAGGCGTGTGAGCGAGGATGCAAGTTGGAATCCGGAGTTGGCGTGATCGGTGGTGCCGCTTGGTTTAGATCGCCTGATGTTGATATATGTGTGTCTGGGGACATCGAAATCCGCGGCGGAGTATCGTGAGCAACTGGTGAGGTAACGCGGGCTTCAGGCGTGTGGGCTCGTGAATCAGGAGCATTTTCGATGAATGCAGGTTTGAGTCGTTCCTTTGATAAATTGACCACTCTCCCGTTGATAGCGATTTTGAATAGTGCTTCGGAGATACGATTTACCACCTTGTGGGGGCCGGAGTATGGCTGAATGAGAGGTCTTTTTACTGCGTCGTTTCTCAGAAAGACGTGCGAACACGTGTGTAAGTTTTTGTTTACGAAGGTCGCCCTGTTATTACGATGTACTGGTGGCATCGTGCGCAGGTATTTCATTATGGAACGAAGTAGTGTGAGGAACACGTGCGGGTCCGCTCCAGCTGTTGAGGGGGCCACAAGCTCTCCTGGGAATGTAAGCGTCGTTCCATACAACGTTTCCGCACACGAAGCCCCAATATCCTCCTTGAATGTTCCACGTAGGCCCAAGAGGACGGTGAGAAGCACGGTAGGCCAATTTGGGTTATTTTCGTGACACATAATTGCAGATTTGAGCGAGCGATGCCAGCGTTCGACCATACCATTGGATGCGGGATGATAAGGCGATGTCCTATTTCTTATTGATCCACACGAATTTATTTGCGATGGCTTTTACGGTTGTACGGCCACTTGGATGCGAAGGCTGATGGAAAATGTCAAAAATTTTTCTACGGAGGCATGCGGGTACCAGGAACCGTGCTTGAGGCCTAGAAGTATCTACGATCACTTTAATGTTGTCGTCCATTACGATCTGGGTTAGCTTAAGTGATGTAGTATTCAGTCGAATGAGTTGCTGAGTTTCGTGGTCGTCCTGTTGTTTCCTCGCTAAGTCTTTGACATCGATGGTGGATGGGGTAGTTATCATTTCCAATCGTAAAAGAGCGTCTGCTACTTCGTTGCTGGGGCCCAGAATATATCGTATATCAGTGCAG
This sequence comes from Odontomyia ornata, assembly GCA_963969285.1. Lineage (NCBI taxonomy): Eukaryota > Metazoa > Arthropoda > Insecta > Diptera > Stratiomyidae > Odontomyia > Odontomyia ornata. The sequence continues at coordinate 139,763,690 of OZ017740.1, forward strand.
AACTCCGATATAAAATTTAAGTGACGTAACTGGCGAGGAGACGCTTTATTGGCAGGTTGGGTGAACGCGAAGGTAAGTGGCTTGCGGTCTGTTAACACATGAAATTGTGTGCCCTCCACATAATGCCGAAAGTGACGGATGCTGTCGTAGATGGCAAGCAGCTCACGATCATAGACACTGTACCTGGTTTTTGCGGCGGACAGTTTCCTTTGGAAAAACGCGAGAGGCATCCAGCGCTTATTTTGCTTCTGTTCCAGTACTGCCCCTACTGCCACGTCCGAGGCGTCAGTTGACAATCTAAGCGGCATATTTGATTTGAAATGCACTAGCATTGTGGCCTTGGCTGTGCTGTTTTTGCATTGGAGAAACGTGTCTTCAGCTTCGGGTGTCCAGACGATGGGTGTTTTGTCGTTTTTTTTGCCTTGACGCAGAATTTATTCAATGGTGCCTGGATGTCGGCTGCCTTCGGTATGAGGCGACGGTAATAATTTATGGTTCCTAGGAAACGACGAAGTTCATTGACGTTGATGGGTTTCTTAAAATTTAAAATTGTTTCTACCCGGGATGGCGGGGGTGAGACACCGTTTGGGCTGTTCAAATTCCCCAGGTATTCGATTTCACGCACTCCAAATATGCATTTTGCGACGTTCAACACTATTCCGTGCTTCGCTAGTCGTTCGAACAATTTAGTGAGGTGTTCCATGTGCTGAGCCTCAGATTCCGATGCCACCAGGATGTCGTCTATGTAACAAACGCAGAAATCCAATCCCGGAGCACACCGTCCATGAAGCGTTGGAACGTCTGCGGAGCGTTTCGTAAACCAAACGTCATGACCGTAAATTCAAATAGGCCGAACGGTGTTGTAACGGCCGTCTTCGGAATATCCTTTTCCTCTATGGGAATCTGATGGAAAGCTTTTAGCAGGTCGATCTTTGAAAAGATTTTTTTTCCATTAAGCTCCTCGGTAACATCTTGTATATGCCACATCGGGTACTTGTCCGGTACTGTGGCGTTGTTTAGGCGCCAGTAGTCCCCACAAGGCCGCCTTGATCCGTCCTTCTTGCGCACCAGATGCAGAAGACTTGCCCACGGACTGTCTGACGGCCGACAGAGTCCCCGATCCAATATAAATTTAAATTCTGCTTTGGCTGCTTGCAGTTTCTCCTTCGAAAACCTACGAGGGCGTTCTGCTATGGGGGGTCCGGTGGTGTTGATCAAATGATGAACTCCATGCTAAATCGGCGTTGGTACCGCGGGGGGTTTAGAAAGCGTTGGAAATTTCCGGAGCAATGCATGGTAACGCGTGATGTTGCTGACGTTGAGTACCGAATCGTGTTGGTTTTTGTTAATGCGACCTCGCGTTGATAAATTTGTTGCCGGATCAACCAGTCGCCGATTTCGCAAATCCACCAAAAGTCCAAAATGGCCCAAAAAGTCAGCTCCAATGATCGGACGTGACACGTTACCCACAATGAACGTCCATTCGAATGAACGCTGAGAACCGAGAGACAATCGTAGTGTAATTTTTCCGAATGTGGTGATGGGTGTGCCATTGGCCGCAAAGAGTTTGTAGGGTGATTGCTTACGGCTGCCTGCCAAACATTTGGGAATGACCGAAACATCCGCACCAGTGTCGATAAGAAATTTTAATTTCGTTGAGTTATCGTGTATCAAGAGGCGACTTTGTGAAATACCACCAGCTGTCGCCTGCACGGAAAGAGCATGGAGGGTGACAACGTCTGGCTGCGGTTCCGAAACGTCTATGATGAAAGCAGACCTTTCCTGGCGATTCTTTGCGCGGTGGTGCCTTGCGTGGCCCTGAGTGGTGGCGTATGTTGCAATTTGCTGCGAATGCATCCGAGCGGATACGATGAAGTTCTGCTCGGGGTTCTGAGACTGGCTCCACCATTTCGCTGTCAGTATTCTTGTCTCGCTTGGAAGGGATTTCTGCGCTGCATTGCACGCCTGCGATGGCATCCGTTGCTTCGTAGGACAAAATGCGATCCACCGCCGTGGCCATCTTTTCTAATCCCGTGAACTCGGACGCGACAAGTATTGAGCGAATATTTGCGGGAAGACTCTGCAGCTACAATGATTTGATTATCGTCTCCGGCATATCGACACATGCAATTGACTGCATTTTCCGCAGGAGTTGTGATGGGTGCTGGTCCTCTAGGTCACTGCAATGAAGGAGTTGCTGCCAACGTTCGCTTTCCTGAAGCCCGTAGACCGAGAGAAGTCTCGTTTTAATTGCGTCGTACTTGTTTGTTTCTGGTGGCGCTCTTAGAATATCGGCCACCTGGGCGATCACTTCGATCTCGAGTTCTGAAACGACCTTGTCAAAGCGCGTGGCGTCGTTTGAAATTTTGTTAGAGCGAAATTGGGCTTCGACTCGAGCAAACCACAATTCCGGGTTGTCCTACCAAAATGGGGGCAATTTACCCGCAGCCGCTTTGACTCTGAATACTTTGACGGGCGAGTTACTCCCAGAGTCACACTGCACGTTGCCGCCATTGTCTAACTCTTGAAATTCATCGTCTGACATTTTAGCAAAATGAAAAATAATTTCACTTAACCGGGGTCACCACTGTACGAATGCGATGGTAGGTAATAAACAACGTTCGTTGTTTAACGTAATACAAACAACATTTATTTCGTACAACAAGAATTAATTACATTTAGTATAATAATGTCGTATACGACGCGCGTGGTTGAATGCTGATGATCGAGTGTGCTTTTGTACTTGGTTCATTAACTTCCTGTATCGTTTTGTACTAGAGGTACATTGTCGTCCACAGTGGCGATTGCTGCGCTACAAGTTTCTAATATTTTCCGTAAAACGCCAACATTTATTAAAACCCGGGCAGACGCGTGTTTCGGAAACAAGTTATTTCCTTCTTCAGTGCCGTGTTACTGAAACATAATCCGAAAATTCTTGTATTTATACATCGTTACTAAATTACAAACTAATTTACAAAAGGCATTTTAATAAACTAATAATAAAACCATTTAAATTACTGCTTGGAAAGGTAATTGAAACATTAATCCAATCTAATTATCCTTCACAGTGTCATAAACTAGATGAGTCATTCAAGGCTTTGTAATATTGATCCGATAAAACTACTGTATGCGTTCCTTAGATCCGTATTGAACCTGAAATCTTCCGGTATCCTTGAAATCCACAAACTTTCCGCTGCATCCAACCTTCTCCAATCAATGATTTCTTCGAGGACCTCCACGTTGTTCCATTCTATTTGATGCGTGCTCTCCATAATGTGTCTTGCAACCGTTGATCTCGCCTCGTTTCGTCCTTTTTTCGCTGCTACTTCCGCTTCCCTTATATGCTCGTGGAATCGAATTTTCACCAGTCGTTTTGTTTGGCCCACGTACATTTTTCCACACTCTGGGCATGTTATCCTGTATATGCCGCTACGTTCATCCTTTTGTTTACTGTCCTTCGTAGTCCCTAGTATTTGTTCCAATTTGTAGATTCGTGACAAGTGTGCTGTTTCGATACCCGCTGTTTTCAGTATTTGTTGTAGCTTCCGTGAATGTGTAGAATAAGTCAGCTTCATTCTCCGCGTATTCTGGACCGGTGGTTTGAAGAATGTCGTAAAAGAGTTTCTTCTTCGATGCGCATCTAACTTGCTTATTCTCGTTTTGATTAACCGCGCTGTATACCCATTCTTCTGTGCTGTTTCAATTATGAATTGCTCTTCTCGGGCGCGTCGTTCGATTGTCAACGGAATTGATAACATTCTATTAATCATCGTGTTGTATACTGCCATTTTTTGGTTGTAGGATTGATTGGAGTTGCTAGGTATTGTCCTCTGTGTGTGCGTCGTCTTTTGATATACATCAAACTCTAGGTAACCGCTATTTCTTATAATTTTCATATCAAGAAACGGTAGCTCTCCATTGTTTTCCCTTTCCATTGTAAACTTGATATTTTTGTGGATGTTGATTAATTGTTCCAGTAAAATGTCTGCTTGGTGAGCATCAATGATTTGAAAAATATCATCCACGTAACGATACCATACTCTACGTGCTAAACCTTTTTCCTCGATGATGTTTTCGATGTGTCCCATGAAAAGATCGCTCAAAAGTGGTGACAATGGGTTCCCCATAGCCACCCCTTTGGTTGTCTTGAAAAACTTTCCTCGAAATGAGAAATAGCTCTCATTCATGCACAGAGTTGCCAGCTTCGAATACATTTTCGATCTCTTTTTCCATTCCAAGGATGAGTCTTTTTGTAAGAGCCATTCTTCAAACAAGGCTAGGGTCTGTTTCACGGGAACAGTTGGAAAAAGTGATTTCACATCAAAGGAGACCATGATCTCCTCTTCCTTCACAGCATCAATCTCCTGTAGCTTTTTAATCAGATCCTCCCTGTTTTTAACAGATTTCTCACTTGTCCTAAATGGTAGTTTTTTGCATCCTTCTGTTAACCACCTGGCAATTTTTGAAGTTGGTGCGTTTGTGGCAGCAATGATCTCCCGCATTTCGTTGCCACCTTTGTGTATCTTCGGGAGACATTTGATTCTAGGCAAGACGGGATTGGATACTCTCAAATGCGGTATATTTCCAATAAGTGGCTGACATTCCTTTAACGTTTTTTCGGCTCTTTTAATTGAATCGTGTAACGGGTTAGCACGTAGAGCGAGAAAATGTCCATTGTTTAATTTTTCGTTCACTAGTGCATCATACGTAATCCTATCCATTATAACTACTGTGTTGCCTTTGTCCGCCTTTACGTAATAAACTGGTTCGCTCTTCAGTTCCGCTATGATTCTTGCTTCGTTCGAGTGTTTGCTAGATGGCGGTTTTGTTAAAAAATTACGGACTATTGTACGAATGGCTTGTCTATCTTCATCGCGGATAAATTTAATTCCTGCTTCTATATCCAAAACAATATCCTTCATTGGTGGTTTCTGAATGTTTCACGCATAATTTAATCCCCAGTTTAAAAAATTAAGTTGTTCCTCCGTAAAACTTTCCGAGGATTTATTGATGACAAATTGCGGTATTACTTGTACGCTGCCTTGTTGCTTATCTCCTGGTTTTTTGTTCAGTAACCCGATGAATTTGCTATTGAGTATTCGTCTTTTCCTATCCCTTTCGCATTCAAACGCTTTTTGCACACTACTGATAATTTCTTCGTCACTGCTTTTTCTTTCCATTGTTGTTGATGCAATTTTTAAATGCAGCCAATAAACTTCTAAGGTAACATCATCCATCTTCTTGTGTAGGTAGTTCAAACTCCGTTTCATCATATTTCTTTCCAAAATCGCCTTTTCTATTTCTATACCTTTTAAATGAGACTTTAGTGCGACCCTGTGACTTTTACGTACCACGTTGGCTTTTAAGCATCGGTTTAAAAATCGTATATCCTCACTTAGAACTCCTTGCTTTTTCTTTAGTTTCCGTTACACGATTCAATTAAAAGAGTCGAAAAAACGTTAAAGGAATGCCAGCCACTTATTGGAAATATATCGCATTTGAGAGTATCCAATCCCGTCTTGCCTAGAATCAAATGTCTCCCGAAGATACACAAAGGTGGCAACGAAATGCGGGAGAACATTGCTGCCACAAACGCACCAACTTCAAAAATTGCCAGTTGGTTAACAGAAGGATGCAAAAAACTACCAATTAGGACAAGTGAGAAATCTGTTAAAAACAGGGAGGATCTGATTAAAAAGCTACAGGAGATTGAAGCTGTAAAGGAAGAGGAGATCATGGTCTCCTTTGATGCGAAATCACTTTTTCCAAGTGTTATCCTGAAACAAACCCTAGCCTTGTTTGAAGACTGGCTTTTACAAAAAGACTCATCCTTGGAATGGAAAAAGAGATCGAAAATGTATTCGAAGTTGGCAACTCTGTGCATGAATGAGAGCTATTTCTCATTTCGAGGAAAGTTTTTCAAGACAACCAAAGGGGTGGCTATGGGGAACCCATTGTCACCACTTTTAAGCGATCTTTTCATGGAACAACATCGAAAACATCATCGAGGAAAAAGGTTTAGCACGTAGAGTATGGTATCGTTACGTGGATGATATTTTTCAAATCATTGATGCTCACCAAGCAGACATTTTACTGGAACAATTAATCAACATCCACAAAAATATCAAGTTTACAATGGAAAGGGAAAACAATGGAGAGCTACGGTTTCTTGATATGAAAATTATAAGAAATAGCGGTTACCTAGAGTTTGATGTATATCGAAAGACGACGCACACACAGAGGACAATACCTAGCAACTCCAATCATTCCTACAACCAAAAAATGGCAGTATACAACACGATGATTAATAGAATGTTATCAATTCCGTTGACAATCGAACGACGCGCCCGAGAAGAGCAATTCATAATTGAAACAGCACAGAAGAATGGGTATACAGCGCGGTTAATCAAAACCAGAATAAGCAAGTTAGATGCGCATCGAAGAAGAAACTCTTTTACGGCATTCTTCAAACCACCGGTCCAAAATACGCGGAGAATGAAGCTGACTTATTCTACACATTCACGGAAGCTACAACAAATACTGAAGACAGCGGGTATCGAAACAGCACACTCGTCACGAATCTACAAATTGGAACAAATACTAGGGACTACGAAGGACAGTAAACAAAAGGATGAACGTAGCGGCATATACAGGATAACATGCCCAGAGTGTGGAAAAATGTACGTGGGCCAAACAAAACGACTGGTGAAAATTCGATTCCACGAGCATATAAGGGAAGCGGAAGTAGCAGCGAAAAAAGGACGAAACGAGGCGAGATCAACGGTTGCAAGACACATTATGGAGAGCGCGCATTAAATAGAATGGGACAATGTGGAGATCCTCGAAGAAATCAACGATTGGAGAAGGTTGGATGCAGCGGAAAGTTTGTGGATTTCAAGGATACCGGAAGATTTCAGGTTTAATACGGATCTAAGGAACGCATACAGTAGTTTTATCGGATCAATATGTTAAAGGCTTGAATGACTCATCTAGTTTATGACACTGTGAAGAATGATTAGATTGGATTAATGTTTTAATTACCTTTCCAAGCAGTAATTTTAATGGTTTTATTATTAGTTCATTAAAATGCCTTTTGTAAATTAGTTTGTAATTTAGTAACGATGTATAAATACAAGAATTTTTGGATTATGTTTCAGTAACACGGCACTGAAGAAGGAAATAACTTGTTTCCAAAACACGCGTCTGCCCGGGTTTTAATAAATGTTGGCGTTTTACGGAAAATATTAGAGTTTCTTATTTATTCATTTGAATTTAACGCCAAAAAAGGAGCAACAGATAAATTCAATAAAAAATTTATTTTTTCTTTTATTTTAAGTTTTATCACTATACAATTATATTTTTAGTAAAAACTTTTGTTTTTATTGTTAATTTTGAGTTTTCTTGGAATTGTGTGTAAGTTGTATTCGTGAGTGGTCGATTTTTCGTTTCTTCTACTTGTTGTGTAGCAACACTTTAAACTATGTATGTCTTTTTGGCTTTGATGATTTTTCTGTTTCATAAACAAACTCCTTATGTTTTAATCGATCTACGGAATCGTATTTAGAGAAATACAATGAAAACAAAAACAATTCTAATAAGTTGTAATTTCTAAGATTAAATTTTTTACAATCGATCTTCATTTTCTCTTCTTGCATAAATGAATGCAAAATCCATAGAGTCAAACAAATAGACGTACGTGTAGAATTTGCAGTTAATTAAATTAAAATTGCAAGAAATTATTAGTTAATAATTTCGGATAAACAAAATGTAATATGTAGCAACAAAAAGCGAAATATCAGTTTTTATGTATATTACATATGTGATGAAAACCAAAATGTTACAAAAACAGAAGATGAAAGAATATAAAAATTTGCGGAGTTAAATGAATTATAAACATGAAAAAGTTGATTGGCACTGAAACAGCAACAACAAAACACAGCTGTACTATGAGAATCAACGTTCTGTGAGAAATCTTCTTTGCATACAGCGAGAGAAACAATGAGCTTATTGAGAAATCATTTTGGTGAGAACCTGATTTCACGGTTTGGACCATTAAATTGGCCGTCACACCTTTAGATTATTGTCTTTGGACTTATACGAAGTTCCTGGTCTTTAGGTAAAAGTCAGCTCCATTCAATACTTTGGAGGCCAATAATACTAGTGTCATTCGCAAGATAACGGTATCTATACTAGAACGCGTCGTCCAAAATTGGACCTACAAGATGGACCATTTACGACGTAGTCGCGGTCAACATTTAAACTAGATAATCTTTACAAAGTAAATATCATAGGTTCTTTTTTTAACTCACAATACAATTTTTACTATAGAATTCAACTTTATACATTTTATTTGAGATTAAAAACCAAACCTCATAAACACAATAACACGGCTCTGGTGTAAATTTTATGCAGTGAAATATTTTGATTCAATTTAAGCATACCGTATTGGGATCCTTTCAGGCATGCCTAGCTTGGGAAAAAGTGATCAACTCCTCATCATATCCGAACTCATCCCTACAAACGAGGGCCAACCTGACAAAGAAAACAGTAAAAACAAGTTGGGTAAACGGACCTACGCTCATGTCAGAAGGGTTTTGTATTCAATTTTCAAAATGCAGTCACCAGATTGAATAAAGTCAAGAAGCATGTCAATGACGATTTTATTGGAGAAAATATGAAATTCGAAGATCATACTATTATTAAGAAAGTTGGAAGAACTTAGACTTCTGAAGTTTTTGTTATTGTTATACTCATAAATATCTCCCTTGATAATTATTTCAGATGTCCATTCGCGAGGGAGGAAACACATTTTTCATGTATTTCCCCCCTGTGCCTCCCACTGAAGCAAAAACTGACAGTTTAAGAACTGTTTTGAAAAGCTCCCATGAAAACTTTCATTTCATACTCATATCGGCTACGTTTGATGAATTTTTTTTCAGGGGCCACTCTCCTGTACTGTTATCATCGATTAACAGCCAATTTTTTCGAATCCTAGAGTTGTTACGAAGCCCTTTTGTTAGAAGCTCCCTCCCGCCTCCTTGACTTGTTTCACTTATGAGTATTAATTGTAGGAACTCAGCTTCAGTCATTCATTAAATTGAATCAAGTGTTCAAAGCATGCACCTTAAACGTTGAAGTTGGGAAAAAATAACTCAAAATTATTTAATCTTCGCATTTAAAACAGCCACTATTTTGTTTTACGATAACTGATACCACTAGCTGAACTGATTCTCAAAGTTATTCATGACACCTATCATTCCTGAAATTTTCATGCAAATCCTAGCAAAACGGTAGTGCCTGAGTCGGTAAAAAGCGCATGTTGTGCCATAGTAATACAAGCAGCGCATATTGTTCCATAGTAATACAGGAAAATTCAAACCGCTATAACTTCGCTAAGTATGATGTAATCTTTATGAAACTTGCAGGGTCAATCAATCTTATAAAAAGACATCTGTGTACTGAATTTCATTGAATTTAAGGGTACCGTTAAGATTTTATTCAAGAAAACATAAAATCGATAAATCATACTATTACTAACAAAGTTGAGTGAATTGCGACTTCTCACGTATTTGTTGTTGTTGTACTCACCAAGGCCTACATCCCTGTTTTTTTTCAGATTTTTCGGATTACAGGTGTCCAATCGCGAGGGGGGGGGGGACACAAATTTTTCGTGTATTTCCCCTCCCTGTGCGCCCCTCGAAGCAAACTTCGCCAAACTAAGACCTGTTTTGAAAAGTTCTTATCAAGGCCTTTCATTTGATACCCATATCGGCTATCTTCAATGAAATTTTTTTTCGGGGGGTCACTCCCCTACACGGGGAGACCCCCCTTAAATACCTTATAAAATTTTGTAGTAGTTGAACTTTGAAGAGATCACCACTTTACACCTATATACAAAATTTGATGCTTCTAGCTTAAGTAGTTTCCGAGAAAAACTGCTGTGACTCACGGACGGACGGACGGACGGACGGACGGACGGACGGACAGACAGACAGACGGACAGACAGGACGCAATTTTAGAAGGGTTTTGTAAAATTATTTTACAAAACCCTAAAAATTGCGAAAATGTTTTTTATTTTTTCAACATATTCTCCTTTCAGCTCGATGAATTTTTCTCAACGATGTTCAAAAGCTTTGATACCCGCTTAATAGTAGGAACTGTCAAGCTCTTCAAAATAGCTATTAACCGCAGACTCTACCTCTTCCTTATTGGAAAATCTTTTGCCACCGAGTCATTTTTTCAAACTCGGAAAAAGAAAATAGTCCGAGGGAGCCAGATCAAGCGAATAAGGTGCGTGAGGAAGCAGTTCGAACTTAAACTCATTGATTTTATCCATTGCAATATCGCAGGTGTGGACTGGTGCGTTGTCGTGATGAAACAGCGCTTTTTTTCTTGCTTTCATCACTCAAATGCTGCAACAAGGCTTCATAATATGCGCCGTTGATTGTTTTTCTTTTTCCGAGATAATCAATAAATATTATTCCACGCGCATCCCAGAAAACTGATGCCATGACCTTGCCATCTGACTGAACTGTCTTTGCTTTCTTTGGAGCCAGTTTTCCCTTTTCAGCCCACTGCTCCTTGGTCTCAGGTGTAAAATCATGGACCCATGTTTCATTCATGGTTTTGAATCGACGCAAAACTCGGCTTTATTGCTGCGAAACATTGTCAAACACTCGATAGAAACATCCTCACCTTGGTGTTTGTGCTTCATTGTGAGCAAACGTGGCACCTATCTTGCGCAAAGCTTTCTCTTGTCCAATGCAATGCACAGCACTTTTTGAAATGCCTGCTATGTCTGATATCTCGCGCACTTTTAGTTGACGGTCATCCAATACCATTTTGTGGATTTTCTTCATATTTTCTGACGTAGTGACCTCACTTGGTCGACCAGTGCGGTGTTCATCTTGGCAGCTCGTACGACCTGGCTTAAACTAAGCTACCCAATATTTGACCCTTGTAAACGAAGGAGCAGACTTTTTCAAAGCAGAATCCAACTCGACTTTAATATTGGTTGGACTTAGACCTTTTAAATGAAAGTATTGTATCACATAACCAATCACATAACAAATTCACTGAGAGCGTTCACTTTGGATGTCTGTAAAAAAATTATAAGAAACGTACCGTTATGAATTTTTCACATTAAGTTGTTGAAAGATAGTATTGTTAATCGCAGTGATTGTTTTTTTTAACTACCTGTATTCATGCGTCACGTCGGGTACTTTCGGGACTATCCTCATATGATAGTAATTTATTGCCAACATTTTTTATTTTCTTCGATTTTACCCAACAAGAAATTTTTTGTTGAGAAACTGTTTAGAGAAGCGCATCGCTGCCTAAATTATAAATAGGAAGGCAAGCTCTATCACCGCCTAAATTAGGAATGTTTTGGCTAGCTTCACCATCGCCTAAGTTGAATTTTTTTAAGGGAAGAAAATTGTAAATATTTAAGTTCTCACCAAAAAATTATATTTAGGAACAATTCCGGTAAGCCCCATCACCACCTAAATTAGGAAGTTTTCGGGCATACCCCATTGCTGCATAAATTGAAAATTATTTAGGGAAGCTCCACAACCACCTGAATTGGAATTTTTTTATAAAACGAAGAAAATTGTCGCCCAGTAAACTGTTCTTTTGTTAATAAATCGTAAAACAATCAGAAAACTCTCATAAAATTTTGGCAACATAGTTATAAAGTTATCGTAAAACTATCGTTAGCCGATCGTAAAACTATCGTAAAAAATCTTAAAACCATCATAAATCTATCATACAGCTATTGTAAAACTATCGCAGAGCTATCGTTAAGCTACTGTCAAACTTTCATTGGATTATCGAGAAACTATCTCAAAACTATCATTAAAAATATCATACAACTGTCGTAATACTATCGCTTAAATATCGTTAAACTATCGCAAGGCTATAGTTAGACTATCGTCAAACTTTCTTTTAACTCTCATAAAGCTTTCACCAAACTATCGCAAAACGAATGGAAAACTATCGTAAATCTATCATTTTTAACGAATGTTCGTAAAATGCTAAGTTTTTACTGAGAAATTCTAGTGTTGTTTACATTTTAACAACAAAAATTTTTCTTGTTTAGAATTGGCCGATATGCAGAAAGTCCCATCAGTGTCTGAAGGAGTTGTGTTTAGGAAATGATGGGATAATGCGTTACGTTTGACATTGGGACCCAATCAAATTTTCCTAAACAAATCCTATACAAAATAAGCTTAGGTATAATTAATGATGCCTCATTGGGCCAGCATTAAGCATGCGTAACTCAGGTTTATCCCATCAGATTCACGTTAAGCATGCCTAAACTGACCAAAAATTCAAAATCGCAAAATTTTTATTTGATCATTTTTTTCGTTCTTGACGTTATACTAAAACGCGAAGTTTTTAAAATTGCTTAAGTTAAACATGTCTAATTAGGCCTGCATTAGGCAGGCTTAACTTAGGCGTGCCCTATTAGGCCCGCATTACACAAACCAAAATTGGCAAAATGTGAAACATTTTTAATCTCACTTTCAGTTCTAAAATGTTCCTGCAAAGATTGCCATAAAATGCGGCATTTCCTAAAATTGCTTATGTCAGGCATCCCTAATTAGGCCCCCATTAGGTTCACATTAGATATGCCTTACTGAGGCGCACCCCATTAGGTTCATATTAACCACACCTAATAGTAGCAAGCCCAACTGCTTCCGCACTAGGCCCTAATGCCAGTTTTGTTGTTCTTCTTCTTCTTCGTAGCCCTACAGACCCTTCGTTTAGAGATAGTAAGAGTATCTCATTATCATGATCTAATGTATCTTCACTCCACAAGGTGGTATTGGCCGTGTGTCCATCTACCCAGCTGCGATACGTTCTGATTTTTAAACCAGCACGTATCATAACTGAACAGGCTTATAGTCTGTCCGAAGAACCACTTGAACTAAATCTCGTTGACGCCAACGAAACTTGAACCAGAGACCTTCTGCTTACGGGCTTAATGCTTAAACTAATGTTCTGCTTTAACTAATTTCTACTCGGGTACTGTTTTGATTTGGTTGGTAATCTTTTCCCTGGTTTTCGAAAAGAAATTGTTGAAGACATATGTCGCTTTGAATGGGTATAAAGTTTTAGTTGAGTAGTCGATGACGATCAAGAGGTTCGATGGTAAGGTACGATGATGTGAGCTATATATGACTTCGCTTATAATGCTCCCTATCAGCTGGTACTTCAAACTTTTTGAAAAAGTACGAAGCTGCTGCTTCTTTTACAGCGCATTTAGCTAGTTTTTTTGTTTGAATAAAATCTTGAGTGATTAATCTCTTCTTTTCCTACTTCTTCGTAGCACAACAGCTCTCTTGGGCCATTGTTCTTTGGAAATAGCGCTTCCAATTGTCTCAGTCCATTGACCACATCCTCTAATTTCAAAATCTAAGCAGCGTTAAACTGTCTTCGTCAACCGAGTCAGGCCAGAATTTCCTTGGTTTTCCCACTGGTCCCACCCTTCAGTTGTCCCAACGAAAATCAATTTGAGTATTTGTTATTTGTCCATACAATTTACGTAGCCAGCCCACTACAGCTTCCACAGTCTTACACTTGTTGAGACCTCAGGCTCGTCAAAATATTTATATAACTCATTGTTACTTTGAATTCACCATTAATCCCTGTCTAAATTTGCTCCAATTATTTGCCTAAGAATCCATCGCTCGAAGGCGTTCAGTATGTCCTGTGGATGCTTGCGCTAGGTTCTATGTTTTACGCTTACAGTATGGCACAGATTTTATCACAAGTTTGTATACTTAGAGTTTTGTTCACCCTTTTGAGGGCCTTGTGGACGAGCTGCATAACTGAATGAAAAAATTTATTTGCGAGCTGTATTTTTTGGCGTGTTTCATCTCTTTCATTTCTGGTTCTCGTTATTTTGGTGCCTAAATATACAAATTCAACTACATTTTGAAACTTTATTCAGCAAGTGTTATATTTTGTGAATTTGAGGTATTTTTGCTCGACTGCGTTATGAGCTTTGTTTTATCCTTATTGATTAGTAGCCCTACTAGTTTTCCTTTGCAGTTGAGTTTCAGGCAGAGTTCTTTGGCCGATGTTAATGACCATGACAAATTGCTGGTGTCGTTTGCATAGGCTATTGCTTGGCTCAACTTGTTTAGTACTGAACCTAATGTATCGCCAGGCAGCTTTCTTATGACGTATACTAGAGCCAAACTAAATAGCAATATGATCATACCATATCCCTGCTTTAATCTAATATTTGTGTCAAAATAGATATTGATGCGGACTTTGGAGATCGTCTATGTCCTTGGCCATTTTAGTAAGACGGATGAATTTGGCTAGAATATTAAAGCATAGTAATATTTAATACACTGTTGTATGCTTACTAAAAGTCAACGAAAATTTGGTGCACGTTTATGTGGAACTCCTTGAATTTCTCAAGAACCTGCTTTAAAATGAAAATTCGCTAAATCGTCGATCCACCTGCTCTAGAGCCACCTTGATGCTCCCCCATAATACTATTAGTTAACGATCTGGTTTTACTTTCTAAGATCTTTGAAAATATTTTGTACGGCGTACAAAGCAGTGATATGCTGCCATAATTTTCGTACTGTAGCTCGTCACCTTTTTTGTGGTCAGGGAATAGAATTGATTGGCTCCACTCATTTGGCAAATGTTTTTATTGCCAAACTTCTGGATGCCTTTTTGGGTGGCTTTTAGAGCACTGTTGTTACCATATTTAATGAGCTCCACTAGAATCTCATCAATGCTCGGTGCTTTATTATTCTTTTGAGCTTTGATGCTAGGACAAACTTCATATGGAGTTGATGGTGCCAATGGAAGTTTATCGGAAAAATCTATGGGCTCGGTTGTTCTGGAAATGTGCGGAAAATTTATGGAGATCTTGAAATATGATGCCCATCTTTACTTAATCCCGATATCATCAGCGATTATATTGCCGATATCATCATGATAGAGCGTAGTTGTGTGGTTTTAGGCTTTTAACTACTTCGTCTAGAGATACTTATATTTATACAGGGTTACCAACTCCGTGCTTGGGAAAGTATAACCTTGCCACTGGACATCTGTCAAAATTAAATGTCATCCAAAGCATATTTATTTTAGCATAAGGTTTGCCATTTAGAAATATGGGTCACTTGACAGTGGAAGAATGCGTTAAAATTATTAAATTTTATTATAAAAATGGTGATTCTGCTGTATTAGCACTTAGGGCTTTACGAGCCGATTACGGTCAAAATAATCAACTGAAACAATTTCGAACACGGTGAGAAAATTTGAAGAGACTCGATTGGTAATTGATATTGCAAGGCCTGTGCATCATCGCAACATTCGTTCTGCTAGAAATATCACTGTCGTTGCTTAAAGTGTGGAGAAAGACCTGAATTTGTCGATTCCTCGACGTGCTCAACATTTGAGCTTGTCTTACGGCTCATTGTGGCGGATTTTGAATTTGGATTTGCATCTCCATCCGTACAAAATCCAACTCACTCACGAACTTAAGCCTCAAGACCATACACAACGCAGAATGTATGCGAATTGGGTGATTGAACAACAAGCCATTGATAACGATTTTTCGAACAAAATTTTCTGTAGTGATGAGGCTCATTTTTCGCTCAGTGGTTACGTAAATAAACAGAATTGCCACATATGGGACTCTCAAAATCCTCAGGTGATCACAGAAAGGCCTTTGCATTCGGAGAAAGTGACCGTTTGGTGTGCATTATGGTCTGGTGGTGTTATTGGCGCGTATTTTTTTGAAAACAATCAAGGAAGAGCCATTACAGTCAATTCTGACCGCTATGGACGGGTGTTAACCGTTTATTTTTGGAGAGAAATTGAAAATTATGATCTGAGAACATGTGGTTCCAACAGGACGGAGCCACAAGCCACACAACACAGGCTAATCGAGCACCTTTGCAAGAGAAATTTCCAGGACGCGTAATTTCGAGATTGAGTGATGTCAATTGGCCCGCAAGATCCTGCGACCTAACACCATTGGATTTCTTTATATGTCATTGAAAATTACCTTGAAAGGATTGAGGTCTGCATGAGGTCCCATGGAAGACATTTGAATAATGTTGTATTTTACATATAATGGCAAGGTTCAGTTTTTATACTGAACAAAAAATTTTGTTTTCATTTGAATATTTTATGTGTTTTCTTTAGATTTACTTTCTCAAGCAGAAAATGGATAACCCTATATATCCCAATTGGTCATCATAGTATTTTCCTTACTTCCAAATTATAATTATCTTATTTGCTATACTTCTGAGATTTTCACAGTGTTCTCTCTTTGACATTGTTTTCCTGCCTAAGTTTCTTTTGTACGCTTGCTTCTTGTCATCTAACGCATTTTGCATTCATCATCGAACCTCTCATTTCTCTTGTGCCTGGCTCGACGTCCGATTTTTACTCTACCACAGTCTTAAAAGCCACTTTCACTTTCACCCAGAGCTCGTTGCTTGCTTTCAGCAATGTGTCTGATAACATGGGAGCTGGCTGGTTGTCGAGGTATTCCATGAAATTCTTGGGCACAGACACCGTTTGAAGCCTTTTGCTGTCAAATTTTTGTAGCGGGCTGGTCTTTGGAAAAAACGCATTTGACATATGATAGGTTAATTTGGTCAAGCAATGATCCGAGTTTTAATTGGCTCCTCGGTATGAACGGGCGTAAAGTATGCTCGAGGCCCCACGTTGTTGGATCAGAACATGGTCAATCTGGTTTTGTGTGTTGTCATCCATAGTCCAAAATTGTTTTTTTGTCATTTGTAGGCAATGAGTTGACTAGTCTTTCCTGGTGATAGTAAAACGTTTTCATCTTTTTAGGGTTTTCTACTTAAATACAAAACTTTATTGCAATCACGACCTGTGTCCGTCCGTCCGTCCGTCTGTATCTCACAGCACTTTTTCTCCGAAACTATAGAAGCTACAGCAATGAAAATTTGTGGGAAGGTTCTTGAAAGTTCAAGGGTGTAAAAATTTGTCGAAGGGGTTTAAGGGGGGTCTCTCCTTATAGGTAGGTGACCCCCCAAAAAAAAAAATTTTTACCATTGATAGTCGAGTAGGGTGTCGTTGGAAAGGTCTTAATGAGATATTTTCAAAACAAGTCTTAAAATTGCCTTATCAGTACCGAGAGGGGCAGGGGCAGGGTAAATGTACGAACTTTTCGCGTACCCCCCCCCCCCCCCTCGCGGCACCTTCTAAAAAAAATCATGAATGTAGGACTTATATCAATATTGAGCCTGTAGAGAATCAAATGGACGTGTTAATGGATCGGGGTGGCCATACAGCGTGGAACGCAAAAAGGCCGATTGAGGATCGCGGCGCAAGCCAACACCTCACCCCTCACCACTTCGTTGAACACCGGACGATATCTTCGGCTGAACTTTTAATCGCGAATACTTTAACCGCCTAAATGGTAATTGGGTAGCAGCACGCTCCCTTTTGGATTTGAATACAAACTCACTGGTATAAGACTGCCCAAGAACATTAAATACCATTCTTTCGTGAGCTTTCAACCTAAATTCTCTTTAAATGTGCTGAGTAGCCGAACACGTGCGCTCTCGTTCCACGAAAGTTTTTCCTACCCGCTTCGTCTCGCTTGCTCGGCTGGTGAATATGCGAAACTGGGGAAATTGAGCGAAAGAGTGTTTTTCGCTTAAGCTTTCGACTTCGAAAGAGTGCTTTCAGTTTAAGCTTTCGGTTTTCCCAAGATCTCTTGTGGTAAAACAGCGAAACTGGGGACATTGAGCGAAAGAGTGTTTATTCCGGAACTTTCGGTTTTCCTTTCCGCTTACCTCTCTTCGAAGCACCCCGTTCGTTCACGATGTGAATATCGTTGCGGGTTGAACTTTCTCGTTCACTTATCTGCTCGCTTATTTACTTGCGCATGTGTTTCCATGGCTAATTTTCATTGGCGAAGTGCGAGTACATAGGTGTTGTTTGCTCGCTACTATTGCAGTTATGAAGCGGGAATATATCCGAGTATGTTTATGTGTTCACTCGCAACATTCCTCCGGCAGTTGAAAAAAGGATTTAGTGTACTTGGAGAGTACAATAAATCGTCGCTCTACTCCGGTGATCTGGATTACTTAATGTTGCCCAATAGATTACGCTCACTCTTGGTTTTTAGCAATTTTCGTTGTTGGTAGAGTCTCGCTACATTCCCTTTTGTGTAAATCATTCGTACTTATATCTCGCGCTGGTATTGTCCACTGTACTTCTCGCAACTTATTATTAACCGTTGTTTTGCTGCTGATTTATGTGTAATTTACTAGATGCTAACGCGCCAATGTTATAATTCTATCCAATTGACGTTACTTAATATGTTGTTACAAGCCAACGTTAGAATTGTAAATTTCCACATTTATGAATTAATGAGTTAATATTTGGTTTGATACTATACAATGTTTTGTTTGATTCAATCATAAATTAATATAATAATATTTAGTTTGGTACCATAAGTTGATGCTAATTAATATGTATTACCTATCCATTTTGCTTTAATGAACTACTACAAATATGAATTAATAATTTGAAGTTTGATTTCATACAATGTTTTGTTTGATTCTGTTGTAAATGACAGGATTATGAACTATTTCGTTTTACTATAATATTGAAAAACATACTGAACATATTTTCCGTTCTTAAATAGTTTTTTCTTGACAATAAACTATTATATATTTTTTTACAATTGAAAAATAGCGGTGTACAATTTATTCCTTTAATTGGTTTTACTTAATATGGTTACAATTTCTTTTAAGATCCATATTCAATGCTGATTTTTTTTTTGTATTTGGAAGTTAATGGTTTTCTCTTATTTTTAACATTACTTATCATCTTGGAATTTTTATTCTACTCGTATATTTTTTGGCTTTTAATTTCCTCATTTCTTTCAAATAATATTAAAGTTTTCTTGCGTATATTCAAATATTTTAATTACTAATTAATTCGATGTTGCTTTTGGTTAGTGGTTATTACTCGTATTAGGGTGTTACTATTTGTTTAGTACAGGTTTTAGTAAATTATAACAGTTAGCGTTAGTGAGGATTTAATGTGGACGGCTTTCAAAATAGTTTAAATTTGCAAAGAAATTCGTTTTTTATTCTATTCATGGTTCATTAATATTCTATTAAATTACTTTCTTCAATGCTATAACAAAAGTTCTTTATGTAAAATTATATATTGTGCGAATAGGTTAGTAGGGAAGTTTCAATAGGAAATATTGTTAAAGCTTTAGCGGTTATTTATTGCGAATGAGTTAATATGTAAGCGGGGAATGAATATTTCACACGATCGTTACGTTCGGGAATTGATTCGCTTCGGAAGAAGTTTTGCCGAGAGAATAGCTTTCCATTGATGTAGCTTAGGAGTCGTTGTTGTTGTATTCCCACGACTTTAGTATAAGCTATCTTGGCTTTATAGGGTGCGAGTGAGTGTGATAAATAAACTTTCCCCTTAATATGCATGGTTAATGTTGTTAATGGGAATGGGAGTCATAGATTGAAGGTTTATGTGATTGTTTTGCTCGCCGCTAACGAGCTTTGAAGATATGATTAGCATTGCTTCTGCAATGATGCATGAGATAATTGAATGAAGCCATGTATTGTAGCTTTTACATGCGCTGATTGCTAGGAAGTATGTGAAGTATATGATATGTATGTACTTATTCGTGGTTGGCTGGTAATTGCCTTGAAGAGCATTTGTTTTCAATTAAGTCGGATTAATGCATTTCGTAGTGGGCAGGGCTTTTAATCTATCTATGCTGTGGGATTGTGTAGGAAGAAGAGTTTTTAAGGTATATGCATTTAATTGTCGTTTAATTGGCTTAAGTTGTCTATTACATACTTTCTTATCCGTTTGTGATGGTAAAAAGGGAGGGTTGTTAGAAATGTATTCAGTGGTATGTGTAAATAGTTGTGGATTATTTAGAAATCGGAATGATTATGTAGGTTTTTTATCAAGTATAGAAATGTTTAATGAGTTAATACAAATAAATTAAGTCGACCTTTTTCTCAAACTGAAATTAGAAGGAGCGATTCTGAGCTCTGGTGTATACTTTTATTGAATTGTTAAATAGATACACTGCATTGAAAATATCTTGCGAGAAATTATTGTAAAAGATGATCGAAGCGACAAAATCACTATATGGGCTTGGGAACATATAGTTTCGGTCTTCATTCAAGACCCTATATGTGTTCCGTCTAATTTTTCCCTAGTGTGTGTCTATTTAGTTTCGCATAATGCTGTCCTGGACCTTACTGGAAGACAGTACAGTGCCGTGCGAGGTCACTTCATTAGCCGTTACTAAATTTTTTATCTTGATCTTGAGAAAAAGATTGTTTAAAGCATCTTAAAGTATATATTATAGCATTCTAAGACGCTATTTGATATTGTCGCCATATATAAAGTAAAAGGGTGGGAGATGGGTGGGTTTTCAATTGTCTTGCGCTTTCTACAGGAGTTTTATTTGTGACTTTTTTCTAACAGTTAGCAGTTATATAAGGTATTTATTGTGCAAGGAAACGTAGTGGCTTGTTTAAAGGGTACATGGTTGATAGCGTGTTGTAAACCCTTTGGATCAACAGCTCAGAGGCTACGACTGGATGGTAAATTGATGTCTCTTTTGCATATGACTTAATACTATGTGTACCGTGTCTGCCGAAAGTTGAAATCGGGCAGCTCAGAGGCTATTATGTGTTTCTTTAGGGACTTATAACTAAAAATAGCGTGTCCGTCAACAGCTAATGTCAACGGCTCAGAGGCTGTTGTTAAATTTAATTCCAGTGATTGTGCAATTTAGACATCAAAATAGCGTGTCTGCTGATAGTTATGATTTGGAGTTTTGCCGGGGTTTTATCGACTTGACTGCCACTTTTTTCGTTTCCTTAACATGATAGAATTGCAGTCGATTTTGAAAGAGATAATTTGTTTTGGGGTAAAATCGGTTGCATTGTTGCATTGTTCTTATAACTAAAATTCTGTTGGTTCAAAGTTCCATACTTAAATTGTTTCAGTGTAACTGGAAATTAAATTAGTTTCATGTTTATTTGCGTTTGGAAATTGCCGTTCTCATGTAAATTATTTTTTTATATTTATTTAGCGCCGTTTATTTATGTCGCTTGCTCTTCCATGTTATTGCATTTCAAAATTATTGCCCAGATGTCTATCTATTTAATTTGAAGTTAAATGGTTGTTTTTGTTTGCTCTTTTAATTGTGCTTCAGATAATTCGAATGCTCATTCAGTTCAAGAGATAAGACTTTAGTATGCATGTAGGTACGCGTATTGTCCAAGCAGTTGGAGTGATAAGTGGTATCATATTTCGATAACAATGGGCACGCGTTTGTTTGCTCGCTATTAAGTTTTCGTTTTGTTTATTTGTGTTTAATATTTACTTGTAATGTTTTGTGTTTTGAATGTTAGTTGATTGAAACTTTATATCTTTATAAATTCTACGTTGGGTTTGAACGAGTTAGGAGTTAGTTCGAATGACTTTCAGATAAGAAAGATGAGATTTAAGATATATGAATGACGGAGTAAATGAATGAAGAATTAAATGTTCAATATGACTATTTGATTTTAGGACTGATATCATTTGATGGATAGTATGAGTAGGATTAATATTATATTTGAGTATTGTTATTATATTTTGGTTATTAAAATGATCTATATAAGTATTTGAGTTTATTTTAAAGGCAGACTGATTTAGTTTGATCACTAATATTATGTTTGGATATTCATACTTTCTTTTTGTTATTTATTTGATTGAAATAATTGTTTGTTTTTTTTTTGTTTTAAGAAGATTGATTTAGTTTTATGCGCTGTGTGAGTAGCACCGTTATGATGTGTGGATATTGATATTATATTTTTGTTTTTTAAATGATTAAAGTTATTATTTGATTTTTTTTTAGGAAGGCTGATCTAGTTTGATGGAAAGTATGAGTAACCTTAATTTTGTTTTTGAATATTGATATTATATTTTGTTATTTGAGCAACCAATTTTATTTTTATTTTCTTTTTTGAGAAGTTTAATCTACTTTTATGTACTGTATGAGTAGTAACAATATTGTATTTAGATACTGATATTATATTTTTGTTTTTAAAATGATTTTAATTATTTTAAGCAAGCTGATCTACTTTTATGGACTGTTTGAATAGTATTGATATTATTATATCTTGTTATTTAAATAATGAACATTATTATTTGATTTTTTTTTAAAGAAGGTTGATCCAGTTTGATGGACAGTATGAGTAGCAATGGTGTCTTACAGGAGTTGAATGGTTTGAGATATCGGCTGGGTGAATAGATTTTACAGACCATTTAAATTTGCTACACAGCGCACTACACTGTGGTCTCTGCAAAACCGATATCCTACCGGCTGCGCCAATTTTGTTACAAACCAGTATACCCTATGTATACTGGTAAGAACTGGGAGCTCAACTTGATGCGTATCCTATATACAACATCAAGGCTCCCGGGGAAAAAACTCACTGAGACACCACTTACCTGCTACTCTGTCCATTTTCACTAAATCAACCAAGGCAAAAAGTTTATTTTATTAATTATTTTATTTTCTCTGTTCCTATTTTTATCTAACATTACATTTTACAAATTACATTATTGAAGACTTATATCAATATTGAGCCTGTAGAGAATCAAATGGACGTGTTAATGGATCGGGGTGGCCATACAGCGTGGAACGCAAAAAGGCCGATTGAGGATCGCGGCGCAAGCCAACACCTCACCCCTCACCACTTCGTTGAACACCGGACGATATCTTCGGCTGAGACTTTTAATCGCGAATACTTTAACCGCCTAAATGGTAATTGGGTAGCAGCACGCTCCCTTTTGGATTTGAATACAAACTCACTGGTATAAGACTGCCCAAGAACATTAAATACCATTCTTTCGTGAGCTTTCAACCTAAATTCTCTTTAAATGTGCTGAGTAGCCGAACACGTGCGCTCTCGTTCCACGAAAGTTTTTCCTACCCGCTTCGTCTCGCTTGCTCGGCTGGTGAATATGCGAAACTGGGGAAATTGAGCGAAAGAGTGTTTTTCGCTTAAGCTTTCGACTTCGAAAGAGTGCTTTCAGTTTAAGCTTTCGGTTTTCCCAAGATCTCTTGTGGTAAAACAGCGAAACTGGGGACATTGAGCGAAAGAGTGTTTATTCCGGAACTTTCGGTTTTCCTTTCCGCTTACCTCTCTTCGAAGCACCCCGTTCGTTCACGATGTGAATATCGTTGCGGGTTGAACTTTCTCGTTCACTTATCTGCTCGCTTATTTACTTGCGCATGTGTTTCCATGGCTAATTTTCATTGGCGAAGTGCGAGTACATAGGTGTTGTTTGCTCGTTACTATTGCAGTTATGAAGCGGGAATATATCCGAGTATGTTTATGTGTTCACTCGCAACACCTTTATGAGTACAACAACGACAAATACGTGAGAAGTCGAAATTTACTCAACTTTGTTAGTAATAGTATGATTTATCTATTTTACGTTTTCTTGAATAAAATCCTAAAGGTACCTTTAAATTCAGTACACAGATGACTATTTATAAGATTGATTTGTCCTGATAGTTTCACAAAGATGGTATTTAACGAAGTTATAGCGATTTGAATTTTCCTGTATTACTATGGAACAATATACGCCATATTACTATGGAAACATATGGCTATGGAACCATATGCGCTTTTTATCGACTCAGACCCTACAGCTTTGCTAGGATTTGCATGAAAGTTTCAGGAATGATACGTTTCATGAATATCTCAGAGAATTGGTTCAGCTAGTGGTATCAGTAGTTGTAAAACAAGATAGTGGTTGTTTTAAATGCAAAGACTGAATAATTTTGAGTTATTTTTCCCCAACTTCAACGTTTAAGGCGCATGCTTTTAACACTTGGTTCAATTTAATGAATGAATGAAGATGAGTACCTACAATTAATACTCATAGGTGAAACAAGTTGAGGAGGCAGGAGAGAACTCCTAGCAAAAGGGTTTTGTAAGCATTCTAGGATTCGAAAAAATTGGCCATGAATCGATGATTATAGCACAGGGGAGTGGCCCCTGAAAAAAAAATTTCATCAAAGGTAGCCGATATGAGTATCAAATGAAACTTTTCCATGGGCACTTTTCAAAACAGTTCTTCAACTGACAATTTTTGCTTCAGTGAGGGCACAGGAGGAGAAAATACACGAAAAATGTGTTTCCTCCCTCGCAAACGGACACCTATGATCTAAAAAATCTGAAAAAATTATCAAGGGAAATATTTATGAGTATAAAAATAACAAACACCTCAGAAGTCAAAATTCGTTCAACTTTGTCAATAATAGTATGATCTTCGAATTTCATATTGTGTCCAATCAAATCGTCTTCGAGATGTTTCTTGAGTTTATTCGTTGCCGCTGGCTGTGTTTTGTAAGTTGAGTATAAAACCCTTCTGATATGAACGTAGGTCTGTCTACCCAACTTTTTTGTCCTTTTTTCGGTTGGGGCGTGCTTGTTTATCAGCCAGATTTTGAAGAATTTTTCATACAACGGTCTATTTACTGCCTTAAAATGAATAACGCGCTATTTAAATTCCATTACCACAATAAAGGTCACTCCGAGTTTTCGTTTTCTAGTAGACATCCCACGTTTGAATACTGTGTGCGATCTCATGTCTTGAAGAGAACTTCCAGTCCTGTTTGTTTCTTGGATTGCACGTATTTTTAATTTATATTAAGTGACCTGCTGTTCAAGGCCTTTAACCATGCCAGGGTAATTGAGTGAGGTGACATTCCAGGATCCAACGGCACAGTCGTTTTTCCGTTTTGGAAGAGCAATTTTCCCGTTTCCGAGGCTTGTCTGCAGGTATCGAAACAGTGCAAGGTTTTTCAGGGACGGGGTGTTAGCCACCTCCATTCCCGTGGCATGATTATTACTTCTATATCGTTATTAGGCGTGGAAGACTTGCCTCCACCCTCTTCTGTCCCTAAAAAGGAGGTGTAAGTAGGATTTAGTAGCAGAATTGAAGATGTAATGACAGTTATTGGCATTCCTCGGCATTTAATGTCCCATCATTGGGAAACCAGAAAAACCCAATATGCGACCCCGAGAACATTTACTATGATTTAATCGTGGAGTTTAGGATGCGGAATCATAGAAGCTGTAGGTTGGGGAAACAACGGGGTTCCCTCCTCTATTCTCAAACGGGCTTGAGACTGTCTACGGTGAAGTTCAGTGATTGATATTTTATAGTATATTTCCCTTATAGTCCATATACTCGTATGCCTTACTTTTGTTCCTGATAAACTCAATTACTTTTTGTGGTAATCCATAAATGTTGCTGACCTTAAAATTTTTTCGGTAGTGGCTATAAGTTTGAATTTCGTTGTTAGACTTGTTAGTTTGAATATTAAATATATTCAATATTTGTACTAAAATACAAAACCCGATTGCAATCACAACCTGTGTCCGTCCATCCGTCCGTCTGTATGTCACAGCACTTTTTCTCCGAAACCATTGAAGCTACAGCCATGAAACTTTGTAGGAAGGTCAGAAGTGGTGACTTCTTGAGAATTCAATGGTGGAAAAATTTTTCAAAGGGGTTTAAGGGGGTTCATCCCATACAGGGAGGTGACCCCTTAAAAAAAAATTCGCGTACCCCGCCCCCTCGCGATTGGACACCTTGCATCCGAAAAATCTGAAAAAATCCTGAATGTATGCCTTTATGAGTACAACAACAACAAATACATGAGAAGTCGATATTCACTCAACTTTGTTAGTAAAAGTATGATTGATCGATTTTATGTTTTCTTGAATAAAATCTTAAATGTACCCTTAAATTCAATAAAACTCAGCACACGGATGACTATTAATAAGATTGTTATTTTCTATAATTTTCATAAAGATCGAATAGTTCTTAATGAAGTTATAGTGATTTGAATTTTCCTGTATTACTATGAAGCAATATGTGCTGTATTAATGGAAACATATGGCTATGGAAACATATGCGCTTTTTACCAACTTAAACACTACAGCTTTGCTAGGATTTGCGTGAAAATTTCAGGAATGATAGGTATCATGAATATCTTTGAGAATCGGTTCAGTTAGTGGTATCAATAATCGTAAAACAAAATAGTGGCTGTTTTAATTTCGAGTTAATTTTCCCCAATTTCAACATTAAAGGTGCATGCTTGGACACTTGCTTCAGTTTGATGAATGACTGAAAATGAGTACCTACAATTAATACTCATAGGTGAAACAAGTTGAGGAGGCAGGAGAAAGCTCCTAACAGAAGGGCATTGTAACCACTCTAGGGCACGAAAAAAAAATTCTGATGCCATGAAACGATGATTACAGTGCAGGGGAGTGGCCCCTGAAAAAACATTTCATCAAAGGTAGTCGATATGAGTATCAAATGAAAGTTCTTTATGAGAGCTGTTCAACACAGTTCTTAAACTGACATTTTTTGCATCAGTGGGGGTACAGCTTAAATACATGAAAAATGTGTTTTCTCCCTCGCGAATGAACACCTGTGATCTAAAAAATCTGAAAAAATTATCAAGGGCGATATTTATGGGTATAACAATAACAAATATCTCAGAAGTCAAACTTGTTCAACTTTGTTAATAATAATATGATCCTCGAATTTCACATTTTCTCCAATAAAACCGTCTTTGACATTTTTCTTGGTTTTATTTGTTGCTGGTGACTGGATTTTGTACGTTGAGTACAAAACCCTTCTGACA
The DNA here is from genome assembly GCA_963969285.1 of Odontomyia ornata. Lineage (NCBI taxonomy): Eukaryota > Metazoa > Arthropoda > Insecta > Diptera > Stratiomyidae > Odontomyia > Odontomyia ornata. The sequence continues at coordinate 139,790,440 of OZ017740.1, forward strand.
TAAGCGTAGGTTTGTCTACCCAATTTGTTTTTATTGTTATGCATTTTATGAACCCTTCGTATATTAGTTAAAGATAATTTGAATTCAAATAGGTAAAAAATTGTGGTTTACGCTGCTTTTTTGGTATTAGATTTCAAAAAATACAATTTCAAAATAAAAAAATTGATTTTTGATAATCGGCCTACTATGAGCAATTCGAACAAAATAAATTTGCGTGCTTCAAAACGATGAAACTTGAACATTCCTGACAACGACGTAGTGTCTTGTTGTCTTTACAAACAAATACAGTGCCCCCTTTTATTCTGCTCATTTTTCGGCCTTACTTCACATTTTGCATATTTCCTGGCCAGCTGTCGTTTTTTCATATGGGTTTTTCCTAATACATTTACAAACTTTTATGTCCTAAAAGGCTGACTGATACGTTTTTGTACTCACCTAGTTCTTTAAAAAAAATTTTCTTCGCTCTATAAATTACAAGTCCATTTATGGCACCTATATTGTGTAGGTTAAAAATTAATGTCAGTTGCCATCTTCGGGAGTTTCGTTATACATCAGTTGGAGCACTCATCCCATCTACAACGTCGACTGTTCCTTTCGTGCCGTTGTAGAAAGATATCATTTCTAGTTTTTGTTTTCACCTGTACTTTCGTCAATAGTGGCATCATAATACATTATATACAACAGAATCATAAGCTGAAATTTATTTGCAACATGTAAAACCAGTGTCACATTTTTTTGAAATCCAAATCAACTCGTAAAAATTTGTCTATTTTTGGGATCAGTGGATATGCTGGGCAAGTGGGATTTGTTTTTCCTTATATTTCCTACGATGTCAGTCCATATTCATTAAGGATCATGATAGCCACAGACTGTGATGTAAACCAATTGTCCATGGTTACATTTCTGTTCAAAAACATCATCAGGTTTGTTGCTAAGAAAGAATTCTTCGGAAGGCTGGGTTCCTGCATATACTCGTATTTCCAAGTTTAAGGTGTAGTTCATTTTTGCATCGACAAGTGCGTACACCTTGATTCCATATTTATTAGGTTTTTGAGGCATATACATACGAAGTGGGCACATTCCTCGAAAGCCCAACAGCATTTCGTCCAGGGTTGCGTACTCTCCAATAGAGTAATGTTTTAGATAATTTGACACAAAAGCATGGAAAAAATCCCTGATGGGACAGAGTAAATCTTTCAACCTTCGCATTTCTCTGGTATTTTTATCGTCAAACTGCAGTATACACAATGAAAATCTGAATCTGAATACAGACATGCATGCCCATTCCATCGGTTGCCCAAAATTTTTCAATATTTACTCTATTTTCACCATGAATTGCTGTCATGTACAAAAACAATGTGGCACATTTTAACTCCATGAGCGTCAGCAGCCTGAATTTTCTCAGTTGAGTTTGAGCACCACTCTTTAGTTCAATGCACGTGTTAGTATGTTTCACTATGCCTGCAAGTATTTCAATTGTAAAAAACAATGACCAGCATTCATAAGCTGTTTTTGCTTGTTTGGCTGCACCTATTACTCCAGGCAAGTGAGTTATTATTTATTGCTGTCTGGTATGAATATTAAAAACAGCTATTTCCTTAGCCCATCTGGTTTTTTGTCCTTCGCCCAAAAATTCTGTTTCGTCCGTCACTATTTGTAGCCTCAAAAGTGAAAAATCCAAAAAATTAACATTTCATTATTTTAAAGTTCTTTATTTGATATAAAGGAAAACATTAATAAATATTTTTAGTATAGTAGAAAATAATAATAAATATAAATAATAAATATACCATATTTAATATAAAGTTAAATAATAAATAAAATTAACAGCAACATATAACAAGTAAACAAGTTGGGTAGACAGACCTACGCTCATGTCAGAAGGGTTTTGTACTCAACTTACAAAATCCAGTCACCAGCAACGAATAAAATCAAGAAACATGTCAAAGATGGTTTTATTGGAGAAAATGAAAAATCCGAGGATCATGCTATTATTAGCAAAGTTGAACAAGTTTTGACTTCTGGGATATTTATTATTTTTATACCCATAAATATCTCCCTTGATAATTTTTTCAGAATTTTTAGATCACAGGTGTTCATTCCCACTGAAGCAAAAACTGTCAGTTTAAGAGCTGTGTTGAAAAGTTTTCATAAAGAACTTTCATTTGATACTCATATCCTCTACCTGTGATGAAATTTTCTTTCAGGGGCCACTCCCCTGTACTGTAATCATCGCTTCATGGCATCAGAATTTTTTTTTCGTGCCCTAGAGTGGTTACAATGCCCTTCTGTTAGGAGCTCTCTCCTGCCTCCTCAACTTGTTTCACCTATGAGTATTAATTGTAGGTACTCATTTTCAGTCGTTCATCAAACTGAAGCAAGTGTCCAAGCATGCACCTTTAATGTTGAAATTGGGGAAAATTAACTCGAAATTAAAACAGCCACTATTTTGTTTTACGATTATTGATACCACTAACTGAACCGATTCTCAAAGATATTCATGATACCTATCATTCCTGAAATTTTCACGCAAATCCTAGCAAAGCTGTAGTGTTTAAGTTGGTAAAAAGCGCATATGTTTCCATAGCCATATGTTTCCATTAATACAGCACATATTGCTTCATAGTAATACAGGAAAATTCAAATCACTATAACTTCATTAAGAACTATTCGATCTTTATGAAAATTACAGAAAATAACAATCTTATTAATAGTCATCCGTGTGCTGAGTTTTATTGAATTTAAGGGTACATTTAAGATTTTATTCAAGAAAACATAAAATCGATCAATCATACTTTTACTAACAAAGTTGAATGAATATCGACTTCTCATGTATTTGTTGTTGTTGTACTCATAAAGGCATACATTCAGGATTTTTTCAGATTTTTCGGATGGAAGGTGTCCAATCGCGAGGAGGGGGGAGGTACCCGAAAAGTTCATACATATTCCCTTCCTTTGCCCACCCGCGGTACAGATAAGGCAATTTTAAGACTTGTTTTGAAAAGATCTTGTTAAGACCTTTCCAATGACACCTTATTCGACTACCAATGGTGAAAATTTTTCTTGAGGGGCCACCTCCCTGTAAGGGAGACCCCCCTTAAACCCCTTTGAAAAATTTTTTCACCCTTGAATTTTCAAGAAGTCACCACCTCTGACCTTTCTGCGAAGTTTCATGGCTGTAGCTTCTATAGTTTCGGAGAAAAAGTGCTGTGACATACAGACGGACGGACGGGCGGATAGACGGGCACAGGTCGTGACTGCAGCAGGATTTTGTATTTTAGTACAAAACTCTAAAAAGTATGAGCCGTGCCGTTTTGCCACGAAACTTTCTTGGGTCGATTTGACCCTACATTCAAAATGACTTGATTTTTTCACGTTCCCACTGCCGAGTTAGGGTTTTTTTGACTGTGTCATGAGCTTTGCTTTATTTTCATTGATTTGTAGTCCTGCTAGTTTTGCTTCGCAGTTGAGTTTCAGGAAGAGTTCTTTGGCAGTATTTAATGCTCGTGACAAAATACTGACGTGGTCCGCATAGGCCACAACTTGGCTCAACATGTATAGGAATATACCTCGTGTATCGACAGGTAGATTCCTTATGACGTATTCCAGAGCCAAATTGAATAGAAATAGGCCAGCCCATTGCCCTACTTTTGTCCAATAATTGTGTTAAAGGCATCGGTGAGTTGATAATTGATGTGGACTTGAGAGATGGTCGACATCATTGTTATTTTGGTAAAACGGATTTATTTGGTATGGATGCAAAAGCAAAGCACTATTTGGTACACAACCTTACGATCAATATTATGGTATGTTTGCTTAAAGTTGTACTCTCAGCATTTTTCAAGTACCTGCTTGACTGTGGACAATTGGTTTATTGTCGAACTACCAATAATACCAATAATACTGTTGCCATATGATCGGATTATATTTTGTTGTATTCTGAGTGAAAGTGGAAAAACTAGCTCTACTGAACGGTCTGATAGACCACACATCACCAGCTTAGGGTTAACAAAACAGTTGATCAAAAATTGATGTTTGCGTAATAAAAAATTATATGAACAAGATGGCTGATCTTTTCACTTTGACACTTTTGACAGTTTTCTTCGAGTTTTTGAACTATGTTCAACTAAACTCTTAAAAATGAAATTTATTTTTTCATCTTATTAATTAATCTTTTCCGATAGAGATTCAAGTTTTTAATAAATTTTGAAAAGCAATTCATTATTGCTACTTACATTATTTTTATTATTGTTTACTGGTCCTCAAGAGGTGGGTGCAAATGATACGCCAAGCTTAACGGAGCCAGAAGGTATCACACTGCGGTTTACTTGTGTTTGGTTTGAAGAAAACAGCATTTAAATCTTGAAATTTGGGGCATCCTCAATATTACGCAAAGTGACTGAGTACCTTGCAGTTGATACAGTAGAATTTGCACTCACAGGGGGCATAAACATTGATGCATTTAATGCGCCAGTAGTGTATGGCACAATTGGCAGTTGAGTGGCCAAATCTTTGACACCGATAAAATGGTTTACAAATTTCTCCTGGAGAAGTTCCCACCTCATAACTCTGAAGTCCAAGTACCTTCCACTTTGATTTGTGGATCATGTGAAATGCGAAACTGCCTCTTCACGATATTATACCCTAAAATACGCATCAAATATGACCAACTTACAATTTCTCTCAGTCAGAAGCATTGTTTCGAGTCATCCTTTCGAAGAGATTACATCAAATCATAATGAGCGAAATTCAAATATAACTTGTTGTTGCAAATTCAATCTTTATCAATTTTCAGCGTCCCTGACATTATTTTTGACACGCATGCTATTTTCATAATGAAACCTCATTCCGAAATTATATGTACACTTTTTGCAAGCTACTTCCTCGATTTGCTAAACAATGTTAGCATCGAAAATGTTACGTATTCCTGACAAATGCCACCCTTCAATTTCCACTGTATCATGTCTACAAAAACTGCTTATATATACATTCACTTTTAAAATGCCAAAGAAACGAATTCACTTCCAGGCATAAAACATTAGCATAAAATTTCAGTAGTTCGCCAAGCACCATTTCACTTCAAATAAAGTAAAACGACAATAACAAGAAGAGAAGAAAAACAATGGAAAGACACGGGAAAAACAAAGAAAATGAAAATTTCAATGATGATATGTATTCTGAATATATGATAAAGGTACCAGAAGCTCCCGTAGGAAAGGTTGAATGAAGGACTGATTCATATACATTGAATAACATGTCCTTCAGGGTGAAAGTATTTTTTCATTTCTAATGACTTTCACTTCATTTGATTTGCTTTTTATTCTGCAAGAAATTGAACTGTGTCTGAAGGAAGTTCAGAGGAAGACCTTGTGCAAGAGGAGATGATGGCACAAATGGGTCAAAAATGTACAATATTTTTAGAAAACTCTTGAATGTAAGTAACTAATTGGTCTTCAAACAAGAGCGAGCAGGCTTTAAATATTAAGTAAGCGAACAATGATACGGAAGCATTCAATTTATTGCATTTGCATAGCTTCACATTGATTCTTAAGTTGCTTTGTCCTCCAATTTCATCCCGCTTTCGTCAAATGAGAGTTTACTCGAATAGTATAAAACATCAGATGAAAACTTCACGTCTGACAATGCTCGTAAATCCAAGCCTGAAGAGGATTGCTGGCTCTTTGAATATTTGGAATCCTATCTTCCTATCCGTTTCACATCCAACATATATACTCTAGCTTATACACTACATTAATTCAACAATTCGTGCCAGATGTATGCACCAACACACGCGTTCGCTCTCCTCGGATACCTTCCTGTAATGTTATTCAAATGGACGTAAGAAGGATTTTCCACATATTTCACTGCTCCATTAGTTATGTTAGTTTTCCTCGCCTCCATACTTATCTACATGCACACACATATTTTATTTTCCTTTACAATTGCTGCCATTCTATGTGAGCTTAGACTAGAAAAGCGGGAAGTGAACCACAATTTAACGTTAGTCAGCTATGGGAAAAATTGCGAGTGGAATTTCTTTTGCAAACATTGTTATTGTAGACATGGATTTCGGAACATAAAAACGCAGTTTGCCCGGCGTTGTCAAAATAAAGTATCCGCTCTAGATATGTACGTACATATGATGGAATTTCTTTCACAGCAAGACAAGTTTGAATGGGAAAATAAATTGAAAAAAATATTCACTCAGAACTTTATTTTGTATCCTTTAGAGTATTTATTCTGAATGCTGGAAAAGCGGTTATGCAGGAGTATGTCTGTTCAGGAAAAGGAGCAGTACCATTCAATTTCCACTTAAATGATCGTTGCAAGACAGATAAATAACGTAGTTGTTTTCTGCTATTCAACAGTTAATCAATATTTTTTTAATAAGGTGATTGTGGTACCCCTTTCATAGCTTGGCGCAGAGATGAAGTTTTTTCCTATTTTTCACCATTTCAAAATCAAGTTTTCATCATGTTTTCTGACCGCTTTTTTGAGAAGAATCGGTTTTTATTCTTTTAATTTTTTTAAAGCTTTATATGTCAAATAGTTAAACAGACATAAAAATCTCTGCGTACACTTTCATCAATTCAAAATCCATCCAAACCAATATTGCAACAAATTTGTTGACCCTATATGAAGTTCTTTCCTGAGGCATATGTAAGTTTTTATAGAAAGTAGGCATTTTTGATAAACAATAAATTTCTGGAAATTTTATAGCATTCAACTGCCAGTTTTCTGGAAATTAAATAATTTTTAACCGTCAGTTAATATTTAGCTAATACCACCAGTATATCACTAGATTTTGTTCACGAGATTTGAAAGTTGTTCCATTTAGTGGAAAAATTGTAATGATTTTAACATGTGCGGTTCGTCCGATCCGAGTATTTCCGAAAGAAATCCAAACTGATCGCTCATCAGGTTAAGACAAGAATTTTTGGGGCATATTAACAAACTGTGCCTCTTTAAGCCTTCACGTTTGGATGCTTGCAATCCATTCTAAGGATAAAAAATTAATTAATTTTTCCCAAAAGCCCATTTAAAAGAAATTGAATTAATTTTTTACGAGCCAGTCAGAAGCAAATTTTGATTTAATTGGAAAAGCATTTATCGTCGAAGGTATCGACCCACAGAATCAATTAATCTCTTGCTCAATTTCCCCAATTTCGTCTAAAAGTCTACAAACGAAACGGAGAGCAAGAGCTTCCGTGGAATGGGAGCTCACATGTTGCATATTCGGCAAATTTCGGCGAAATATGGAACAAAAGCTCGTTTCGCGGCCATTTACAATCAGTTTATGGAGTAAATTCAGTCAGTCTGTATTCAAGGCCAGTAAGGGAGCGCGCTGCTACCTAATCTTTAAGCACAACATGTAATTATGCGGTTGAAGATTGAGTTGGAAGTGCTGTTCGGTGACCAATAAAATGGTGAGGGGTGAGGTGTTGGCTTGCGCCGCAATCCTCAATTGGCCTTTTGGTATTCTCTACAGGCTCAACATTGATTTAAGTCTTCAATAATTTGTAATGTAATGTTAAAAAATATGAACAAAGAAAATAAAATAATTAATAAAATGAACAATTGCCTTGGTTGATTTAGTTAAGATGGATAGAGTAGCAGGTAAGTGTGTTACAGCGAGTTCTCTCTTCGGGAGCCTAGATGATGTATATACAATACACATCAAAACGAGCTCCCAGTTCATGCCAGTATACATAGGGTATACTGGCTATGTAACAACAGGACCAAAATGGCGTTTTCGCAAAAGTGAATAGCATATTCCGTACGAAGTCTCGAGTGAATGTATGGAATCTTGAAGTCACTAGTGATGAGATGAATCTTCTCGATAGGGCTGGTATTGAAAGTGATAGTACGACTCTGGATAGAAATGGAAACAGGGTTATATGTGAGGGATTGCATATACTTTCCCTGATTGGAACACATTTAGAATTGGTTCATCTACCAAACGCTGAGAGAGGGAACGAAATATTTTCAGAGGTCGTTGAAGCAAAAGTTTCCGACTCAAATCAAGCTTGAACGGCCAATCAATTCTCCATTTCAATGCAACATTTACATATGACCTCATACCGGGCTTGAATCTTATTGATTATTTTGTCAGCTATGAGAGAGCATTAAACGCCCACATTGAAAAATATGAGTTGATGCTGAATTGCCAATTTGGTTTTCATGCCAGGCATTCAATCACACATGCAATAATGGAAGTAATCTGTTGGAAACTAAATGAGAGAGAATGTTTTGGAGCGTATCTCATTGACATGGAGAAAGCGTTCGAGACGGTGTGGCTAGATGGACTAGTTTTTAAACTCCTTCAGGACAAGTTCCCCAGATACCATGTCACCATGATGTGCAATACGTTATACGGGAAATCGTTTGTTGTAACTGATGGAAATCTGACAACAATGCGCGATTTCAAGGTCTTGAATGGTCTACAGCAGGGAACAGTTACTGCGCCTCTGCTCTTCTCAATATTCATTCGCAAGCTATTGAACGGCTTTTATTTTAATGTCTCGCTTACATGATCATTGGTAGCGTATGCTAATGATCTGATCATCTATACGGCAGATCGAAAAGCCACAATAGTTCAGAGAAACCTCCGAAAAATGTTCAATGATGTACAGCTGTAGACTGACAATTGGCAAATGAAAATCAATGCGCAGAAATGCGAAACAATTCTGTTTTGGGCAAAACGCCGTGGGTCAGTCAAGATCTGAAACGTAATTGGAAAGATTTCCACATCATGGCTGACGAGGGCAGTTCAGAACGAGGTCCACATAAATCATGTGTTCGATACCTCGGTGTTCATCCCGATCAGTATCTGTACTATACTGAACATGCCAAAATCATGCTCAGTAAAGTACCAAAAGTAGTCATGGCCGTACAAAGACGCTTCCATTCCAAATACATTGACCAAAAATTTAAAATTTTCTGTTACAAGACCCTGGTTAGACCAGTTTTGACATATGGATGTCAGATCTGGTACAACCAGAGTGCTAGTATTATGGACAAATTAAGAGTTTCGAAAGGAAATGTCTTCGTGCATGTACTGGTTTGAACAGAAAGCCTGAGGCGGATTGGAAACATTATATATCGAATAGAAGAATTTATCAAACTGCTGAAGTGACGGGGGTCGATATCTTCATATAGAAACTTCTTCGGAATCATATCGCAAGATCTGTAACTGTGAGTTAAAACTCTTGGGTTTCTCAGCCTTTCCACCCTACAGACGGGTATATTGTGATTTGCTTCGCTACTGGCTTCGTTCCTCCAGAAGCATTCGTGTATTTGGACATGAATCGATATGTTTTTGATTCTGATGGCGTCCCAGTCATATATCACATATACAGACGGGCTACCGATAAGAAGATAAAATATCATCCGAGTTTGAAATCACGGGACCAACAATTCCAATGGAGATACTCATTTGCTAGATTCCTTGAAGCTGACCAAGATCAGACGACGCAATCTATGTATTGGTGGCTGAATAACAATGTCTAAATTATCTGTATTTGTTTTCAGTTTTTGTGTTTTTCGTTCCTTAATTTTTGGGTTTCAGCTCATTATTCCTATATCTAGCTTTGTTCTTTGTTTGTGTTAAAAATTAAGTATAGGTAAGGTATATGTTATGTTTATTTTATAAGGTTAGAGATAAGATTAAACGCATAGGTTAGGAATATTGTGACAGAGTTTTTAGTATAAGGTAGAGTTTTTTGATTGAATTTTATTAGAATTAGGTTATAACATATTAGGTGTAGGATCAAAGTTCACTGTTGTGTTTTAATTATAAATAATTTTTGAATAGTGTAGGTTAGTTTTTTCTCCTTTTTCCCTTTGACATTGACTCCCACTCTAAGGTTGCTGCTTGTTGGATGGCTAGTTTGCAGAGGAATCTCGGGTGTGGGTCTGGACGTGACTACGCTTGAATAAAATTTTCCAGCCACTGGTTCAATTTCCTACTAAAAATGTGTTCCAAAATTTTTCCAAAAAGAACTTTGAAACCTTTACTTTTCTGTTCCTTCTTGGGACTTCCAACAAATCAACAGAAGCAAACATTGAAATAGCACTCGAGATCTACGTACCGTTGCAGTATCGGGTAAAAGCTACTTTTTTCATGATTGGGAGGTGAATATCATTTACGTAATGAGTTTTGGGCTCCCATACTTGTAAGCGACTGGACTACTCACTGAATACCTCGCCTGTATCCCAAGAATCCAGCCTGGAGTGAGAGGGGAAGAGGAATTGCTGAACTATTGATCCCCAGCGCAAACGTTTCCAGCTGCTTTAGGTCACTTTGATCTTTCAAGACTGCCTGAACATAACGTGCCACCTGGTTCAATTCGTCAACTGATTCAAGCATCACCGCGACTATACTATCCAAGGTGAGCTCTTCCGTCTCCTTATAGAGGCTCTGTTGCAGCTTGTCCCATTTTTTGGACAAAAAAAATGTGTGGCAGGAATCGTCTTTCTCTCCTGGGTAAAACTGACAATCAGGGTATCGTGACTTACCAATCTTTTGCAAGTTAGACTGAAAACACCAGATAAAAATCAGTCTTACAATGCTTTCAATTTAGCCATGGCCTCACATTCAGGACGAGACGGTCAGTGCACCTTCTCTTCATGCAATCTACCCAAGACTACTGCTAATCATTGAGCGAGTGCTGTCTTTCCTCGCGTACAACCATCTCCCTCGCTTCTTCGTTTCAGGGCAGGTAAATGGCGTAGCACTTTTTAGCAAGAAGGGCAGCAGTCGTCGCCAAATCAGAGACTGTCCAATATGAAGACGCAATCATCAGTGCTTCTCTTCTCTGTGCCTGGTGTTTTCAGTATACCTCCTTACTGAGTGCGTCGCCCCATATTTTTACCGCGTACAATAGCACTGAACCTGCAGCACTCATCAAGAAGCATTTCCTAGATGGACTGGGTCTCCCTACGTTGGCCATAAGTCGAGTGAGATTCATTACTGTCGAAGCAGCATTATCAGCCGATGCCCCGATTTGCTCCATTTTCAAGTCTATCAGTAGCCCCAGGTACTTCACTGCTGGCTTTGATTTGACTTGTATGTCTCCAATACTGATCATCCTTTCTCTAGAGATTCTCTTTTTTGTTAAGATGATCACTTCAGTTTTCTCCAGTGCTAAATTGAACCCGCGAGTAGTCATCCAGTCTCACACTCGGTATATTAGCATACCCAGTCAAAATTGCGCTTATTGCCAAATTGTGCATTCAGTGACTGAAGGCGCAACATCAACCGCAAACCCAATCGAAAATGACTCATCTGGCATCTCCAATCTGTAGTGATGTAAGAAGTATAGTTAAATGTCCGTGAAGGACTGCAGGGATGGTCTGCTGCCTCAGCCGAAGAGGATATTGGAATCTGCCGAGATTGGCCTTGTCTGGGGACGCGTGAATGTGCCGGCAGGCTAGCGTTGCGGTGTCGTGGGGCGGGTTCTTTCCCCCAGCACAAGGACCCACTGCAAAAGAATTTCACATCCACAAATTTCTGGGGTCAAATAAAAGTCGACAGAAGTCGAAAAAGGAGGTAACCAACTAAGGTTCAGAAATTGCTGACGCAAAGGGACAAACTGGACCTGGGAAAGACAGATGGACTTAGGAGAACTTTGCTTTCGAGTTATAAAAAGTTTACTTCATAATAAGCTACATGTACATAATACAATAATTTTTCTATCGATGAAAGAAAAATTTACATGACTCCGCGTTGAAATATAAATTTTTGTTTTAAATTTAGTGTAATGAACCCGATTTTTGTTTCGTTTTGCCGCAAATCGCGTGGAAGATCGAGTATTACGTTCGACTACAAAATAAATACCAAAAAACAGTGTGAAGCACAAAAGCTAAATATCCTTTTTTGCCAAAAAAAATGTTCCTAAATTTATATTCAACAGCTTCAAGGAACAAATTTTAATAATTAAATGTTCTAGCGTATTGGAGATTGTAATCGATGTTCAAGCTAGATTCAATAAAACCCGAAATTGTGTTTGTGATCTTGTTTTACAACAACAATAAATAAATAGGAGTACCGTTTGAAGACTTTCGATAGGGACAAAAAAATATTAGCTAACTCCCAAGTTATTTTTGAGAAAGAAGTTAAAACAATTAATTTGGCAATAATACCTCGTGCAGTAGACAAACCGTTGAAAATCCTTTCACTTCGCTCTTAATTCTTCCAATAATCGCCAATGTCGTTCAAGACTTTGATGTGGGATTGGCGCTGATGATATATTCGACAGTGGCAATCACCTGGACGAGCGTTCGCCAGTAGCAAAAATGGTTGTTGCATTTGTTAGTGTTTGTGTTAACGTTTCTGGGTCTCGGCTAGCTTTTCTTTGTCGGAAAATGCGCCCCAAACTTCCGATTATTTTGCATTTACTCGCAATTTATTTAGCGTACTCACTCTCCTTGCAATTTGATATAGTCCATCACTACGCACTTCACTGGACATTTATCTCCGTGATCGACTTTCGGTCACAATACGAACTCCACGAATAATAATGACGTGCCTTCTCAGATGTATTTACAAGCAGTAACACTTAAATAACCGAGAAATCCACGTCGGGGACACAAAATTGTTTACATGCACTGACCGCCGGTTTTCTTCTACTTGACAATCCTCAACCCCGTTCAATTCCATTCCATCCTCAATTTAGTGCACCGGTAAGGTGTACCAGATCAACGTTCCTACAATGTAAATTTTATGTGGCAGATTTGATTTTTTTTTTAAATAAACTAAATTTTACCGAAGTAAAAGAAAAATGAAGGGGATTTGAAATAGTAATAAACGTTAAATCTCATAACGAATCTAATTAAAGGGAAACGTTCAAACTTAATATAAAGGAAAATTGATATAAAATTACAAATTACATTTAATAATAATAATAATAGGCAGGAAAAATTATTTTACACAGTACGATTACGAATAGAAATAATTACATATTTTTTCTAAATCTGCCACATAAAAATTTGACTAGGGGATAGGAAGGTTTTCGAGCAGTTTGCTTGTGTGACTGCTCAATTAATACACTTTTTAGGATGTCGAGTTTCGGTCCTTTACTTTGTTTGTGTAGAGTCATAGAGTTTGTCATAGTGTCAGCCTCGTGTGCGTGGTTTTGCGAGTGCATCGAATAATTGGAGTCTGCCTTTTTGTGTAAGAAAGATCTTAAGTGGTATTTGGATCTTTCCTTAATTTTCTGGCTATCCTTTATATATATATATATATATATATATATATATATATATATATATATATATATATATATATATATGCATATATATATATATATATATATATATATATATATATATATATATATATAATATACATACGAGGTGTATTCAAAAAGTAAGAAGACTTTGTTATTTTAGCAAAAAATATTTATATGTTCCTCAATATCTATGTTGTCCCCTTCAAAGTAATCAATATACTTGTGCCAACGCTTTTTCCAATCCTCAAAGTGCTTCTCATACGCACTTTTCGGTATAAATTGGGCTCTTCTTGCAATGCATTCTTTATCTCTTCAAGCGTTGCAAATCTCCATCCTTTCATAGGTCCCTTCAGTTTTGAAAACAAGAAAAAGTCACATGGGGCCAAATGTGGTGAATATGGTGGTTGGAGCATGATTGTGACGTTGTTTCTGGCCAAAAAATTCTAGAGTTTTGATCCATTTTTTCGATAGCAAAAAATCGAAGAGCATGCAAAATTCTTCTCATCGTTATGCTTCTCATAAACAAACGAAACATATTATACAGTTGAAACTGTAAATATAGGTTTGTAATGAGTGTACCAATCTAAAAAAATAAAAAAACTCGATAATCAAATGTACTTTTTTTTATGTCATTATATAAACACTGAATAAATGAAAAAACAGCGGCCTTCTATGGATAAGGTGTTTTTTAGTTTGTCCGTTTTGAATACAATTACAATCATGTGGCCGCCTTCATTAACCAAAACAAAATGTACACTTTTTGCTGCATTTTTCATCACTTTTTCAAACATCTCAGTTGCTATGGCGATGCTTTTGGCACAAATGAATGCTTTGAACTGATAAATAGTCTGAAATTTTCTGGTGCACTTTTTTCAAAATAACTCTCCAAAAAGAAGTCCACTAGGGTCAAGCTAATGTCCCCTGCGTTTAGCAGCAGATGTCCAGGGAGTTTTTGTTGCAGGGACTGAATTGTTCCATTTACAGTGTATTATGGCGCACCATGTAGTTAGAACTGGTAACTGTTTAGACTTTCTTTACACATTTGCGAGCAGACATAGTTGGCCAGCATCCACCGATATAGATTTGCATTGACTGATTCGTTTTAAAATGGCCCAATGATGGTTTTGGCGCAAACACCAACTCAGTCACTTTTTGTTCATGCAATGATGTTTCACAGAAATTGTGCTGATTGTTTCTTATCAACACCAGCAGAAGGTGTGAAATGGGCCTCATCAGTCATCAAAATTTGCTTCCAAAAATCAAGTTCAGTGACAATCATTCGAGCGACTGTTTAGCCGTATTCAATGTGATGAAGATGTCTGTTGACAATAGTCTTTATGTCAGTTGCACTTTCATGGAAACAAATGCAAATGATTTATCAAAATACGCCGCCAAGTGGTTCCACTGACCCCAAAATACTGAGCACGGTGACAATACGGCGCTTGTGATTTCTGAGCAACGTTCTCTTTGACTGCTTGGATCGATTCATTGGAAAGCCTTTGTCATCAATAAACGGCACGATGATAATCTCTCAATGCAGTACGCTCAACAAAATTTAACATCAAATGACGAATAGTATTGTCAGACAACGCCTGTTGGCCACGATATGCACGTTGAGTTAACACAATTGAAGAATTTTTTTCTATATAGATCATCACTATTCTGCCACATCGTTTCTGTATAGAATAATACATGGTTCAAATTGCAATAAATTGACGTTTCTGAAACTATTTAATGCTTACATAGTGACATAAAAGATTGCGAACTCTGTATCTATATAATTATAATCCATCCATCGCACAACAGTCTAAGTTCAAACCTTATCGTGGGGATTTATTGCCAAGGTAAGAGATACCTTGCCAATAAATCTCCACGATAACCGTCACGGGATTCGAAAGGATATGATCAATATTACACTCAACCATATAAATAAGAAGTGTTATTTTGAATAGCCCGCTATTTCGGTAAATGTTACCATTGAAGCTATCATTTTTTGACATTTGGCAAGTAAAAACTACGCCATTAATAAAAATGGAACAATAAATGCTTTAACAATGCACTAAACTTACACAATAAACTTGGTGAAAATTTGGCAGAGACGGTTCGAAAACTTGAACATTTTTGGGTCGTCGTGAAGCACCTTGTCGGACCGCAATACAGAAATTGGTGGAAAAATTCAAGCTGTCGGGACAACTTAGTGATGCGAAGAATAACACCCGTACATGCCACTCAAGAACAGCCGAGAATATTACTGCTGTAGCCGAAAGTGTTGGAGAAAATCCAGTTTTGTCCATTCCTCGTCGTTCTTTGGAATTAGTCATCCCACAAACGTCATTAAACCGTATTTCGCATAAAGATTTGGGTCTTCAGGCTTATAAAATTCAGTTAACACAAGAACTCAAGCCGGTCGATCATCAACAACGTCGTGTGTTTGCTGATTGCGTCCTTGAAATGCATGAAAATGACCCGGAATTCCACCGAAAAATCATCTTGAGTGATGAGGCTTATTTCCACCTCGTTAGCTTCGTCAACAAGCAAAATTTGTCGCATCTGGGGCTTGGAAACCCCAAGAATTATTATCGAAAAACCTCTCCATCTACAACGTGTGACTGTTTCGTGCGGTTTATGTTCGGATGGAGTCATTGGACCTTACTTTTTCAAAAATGATGCTGGAGCAACAGTAACGGTGAATGGATCGCGCTATCGAGAGATGATTAATGATTTCATATGGCCGGAATTGGATGGCATTCATCTGGACAACGTTTATTTTCAACAAGACGGCACTATGTGCCACACATAGGCAACGAAGCTATTGATCTTTTACGGGAAAATTTTCCGTACCGTGTTATCTCTCGAAGAAGTGATCACAATTGGCCACCGAGATTTTGTGATTTAACACCTTGCGACTTCTTCCTTTCGGGCCACGTGAAAGAGAAAGTCTATGCCAATAGCCCAGCGTCGATTCAAGACCTCAAAGATGGAATTCGTGAGGCTATCGAGGACATAGGGCAACCACTTTGCGATTTGGCTATGGCAAATTTCATGAAAATGATATGGTCCTGTAAGCGTGATCTGGCAGTCATTTGCCTGATGTTATTTTTAACTGTTAAGGGCATATCTTCTTCTTTATAATGAAATATACATTTGATCATTTATATTAAAATATGGCATTTTTCCTTGCACTATTAAAATAATACTTCGTATTGGAAAACCCTGATATATATATAAATATTTATATATATATATATATATATATATATATATATATATATATATATATATATATATACATATATATAGAGTGGATATTCTAAAAAGTATTGAGCCTTTTTTGTCACTGGATGATATTCGCTGCCATATATAGGGCACTACTTGAAAGGTGACATTCCAGTCTACAATTTTCACATGGACAGTTTTTTATTTCGTCATTCGTGTCGAAAATTGCTTTCATTTAAAAATGAGTTAAATTTCTGAAAAAATTCGTTATATTTTACAATATCACTACGATCAAGGTGAGCACAGGCTCGTGAAAAATTTGTCGTGTCTACGGTGAAGATACTTTATCAAAAGCGACAGCCAGGAGATGGTTCGTTCGCATTCGTTCTGGAAATTTTGATGTTAAAAACACACTTCACTCAGGTCGACCAATCACTGAAAAAGTCGATGAAATCTTACAAAAAATTGTAGAAGACCGCCACAGAAGCAGCTATGACATTGCTAAGGAACTCACTATCCATCACCAAGCAGTTTTGAATCATCTGCGTAAGGCTGGGTACACAATGAGGCTCAACATTTGATTGACCGAATTTCAATTTGCGAAATGCTAATAAAACGCAGCAAAACCGAGCCAGTTTTGAAGCAAATCATTATGAGTGACAAAAAATGGATAAGATACGAGAATGTCGTTCGAAAAAGATCATGGTCAAAAAATTGTGAATCAGCACAAATGACTTCAAAGCCAGGATTGACACCTAATAAGGTTATGCTGGGTGTATAGTGGGATTGAAAGGGGTTTGTTCAGCATGAGGTGGTAGAACGCGGCCAAACACTCAATTCGGCTCTTTACTGTCAGCAATTCACCAGATTGCAACAAGCAATTTAAAAAAACTGACCAGAAGTGATCAATAGAAAGGGCGTTGACTTCCATCATGACAATGCCAGAATACACACACATATACATATATATATATATATATATATATATATATATATATATATATATATATATATATATATATATATTGTTACATGCACGAATAATTTCGCGAGTAACTGTCGCAATTGTTTTCACAACCATTGAGAACATAATGATCAACAAGCGAATGTACTCGAAACCCCACCAAGCATGATCAACATCTGAAAGTGAGTCATTCATTAAGCTGCTCGAATATTGCACATAGTTCGGCAATGTACGAGAAATGGATTGAATGACTAGAGACCCTATATAAAGGCGAGCTGAATGAATGGGAGGATTCATTACAACCGCGATATAGTAAACTGCGATAGTGTGGAGTGCGAAGTAAAAAACGATATTGAAGTGAAAAACAGTTGAAATAAAAATTAATAGACGATTTGTGAAATAGTTAAATGAGTGATTGTGCATTTTTAGTAAAAACACTCTTTTAATTTAATTTAAAAGACATTGCTTTTTCACTTTCCCGGAACATTAAAATTATTGGCCGCGAACCATAACAAGCGACAATATATATATATATATATATATATATATATATATATATATATATATATATATATATATATATATATATATACATATATATATATATATATATATATACATATATATATATATATATATATATATATATATACATATATATATATATATATATATATATATATATATATATATATATATATTCAGATTGTAGAAATATAATTAAGGTTTAATGTTACCACAAAAAAATCGTGAAAACAAAGCTTATAGAAAGAAAATAAGACTGACTTCAAAACGCACTAAGAGGAAAATGAGTTGCGTAACTTATTAATCAACAGTAACTAAAAACTTTTTTTGGCACTGATTCTTAAACTTTTCCAATAAATTGATTGTAAAATAAAGGAACAGCATGGTTCGTATATTTTTTAAAACCTTTTGCATATTTCTTCATGCTTAGTCGATAAGCAATAGCAATTTTAATTTTGTGTGATAAAATTCTGATTATCATTTGATGTCCCCATATTTCCAATAGCACCAATTGTCTAACAATAAGTGATAAAGCTTTTCAAATTCCACTTGCAAACTCATACCGCTCTGGCTTTTAAAGAATCCTCAATATGGCACTACTCAGTATTCTCTTGTACTGTTGCTAGCATGACCATTTACTGCGTGACTACATTTTTCATTTGGCGGAAACTTTATTGGAAAATATTTTTCGCAAACAATGGAGACTGGACTTCTATCTACCATATTTTTCCTGCGTAATCCGTCAAACGAAAAGGACGATATCCGCTCTTCTTCCAAACAAGATCGTGACTAGAATATTATCGAACGATAACTCTGTATGTTGCACTATATTACGACCAGAGTGAATTAATACCATCACATCATTGTATACTGAGAAATTTATTAGAAAATTCCTCAATTCAATAACATTTCTGAATTTTTGTTAGATATACAAAGTACAGGAGTATTTATGCTTCAGTACGAGAAATCGCTCTCAACACAAGCTTATCCCATCTGAGCTAAGAAGTTTTCAGTTGCTAGCTAAACTTTTGCCAAGGATATTTCATAAAAACTTTATATGAAACAAATTACACAAACTCCGCATTCCGTCAACTTGAAAATGTAAATAAGTACATGAGAGTATCTTTAACTCAGACAAGGCGATTTCCAAGCTTATATGAAGGAATTGACCAGATAAAACTTCAGTGTTTATCATAGCCTGATTCAGTTAGTCCCAATATGCGATGCAATTGTCGAGGATATTTGGAAAATATGAAACTGAATGACAATGTATTGTGAGCTGTCATGCCAACAGCCAAAGAGTTTAAAATGCCATTTAACTTTACTGGTGTGCAGTGATATAAGCATTGGTCGACACATTATCAGAATTACCTGCAACCGCAACTTTGCGCAAACAGTAACAATTTCGTCTGATTTCACGGGAATCGAATCCAGTTACACCCTTTAACCTGTTACCGCATTTATTATGAATGGGTCCTGTACGTGTAAAGCATTCACATATTACATGCCAAGAATAGAATACAGAGTTGTAATGCCTTTCGCCAGGACACAATCGCATAAATGGATATTTCACTGTCATAGAGACATTAGCTTTTATTGCCGTGTGGTTGACGACGAAAATGAAAACAAATAAAGCAATCCACCATTTATGGCTTTTATGAGAGGTGGTAACTGAAAACACTTTTATTGCTTTTTAAGGTTTACGATTCGAGTTTTTTCTTGAAATGGTTAAAGCAATTGTAGGAGTAATTCATCTGAATGAGCATTTTTATTTGTTGGCAACGATAAGCTGTTCGATTGCTAGTTGGTAAATGTATTTTCAGATGTTTTAAATTTTTCTCCTTAATTTGAAAATAAAAAGATTGATTAGCTTAATTCAAATTAATGTATTAACTTGTCTTGCAATCACATCTAGCATATATTTTGATTGAAACTCCGTTAATTTATAAAAGGGGATAAGGGAACAAAGAGCTGATTTCATTAAGATTTCTCATCCAACATTTTAATTTCCAAAATCTCACATTATTTGATGCTATTGGAGAATTTAAAAGAGACGCCGGAATGTTAAATAAATATTTATTATTCGTCTTATCTAAAAATATGAAGAAGATCCAATCAAATGTAGTTTCTGGTTCGAAGGGAGACACATGTAGTTAAAAAATGGAATTTCATTGTTATAATCAGAGGAAATTCAAACGGCTATAGCTTCTGTGTTATGGTCTGCGGTCCATAAGTTTAATCTCCCGGCGAAAGAAAAACGCACTGTCTTTTAAATTAAGTTAAAAGAGTTTATTTACTAAGAATCCACAATAATTAATTTCACTTTTTGACAAATCGCATTTTAATTTAATTTTTACTTGTACTATTAATTTATGTTTCAACTGTTTTCAAATATGACACATGTTGTATTATAGTTTTAACCATTTCGTTCATATTTTTCCAGATGTACTTTTGTTTTAATTTTGCAATTGTCCTTTTTATGCCCGTGTGACCTCCGCACCTTGACTCGTGATATTCGCTGATCAATCTTATTTGATCGGCTTTTTGTTCAACGTGTCTCGGGGGATTATATAATATTATTTGTATTTTAGTTTGCCTATTTTTTATCATTTTTGCATGCTTTTTATTATACATATCGATTAGTTCGTTTTCATTTATATATTTGAAAATTTCATCATTTTTAGATAGCGCTATCTTCGTGATACTATTTATTGATAGTTCTTGTATCAGTTTCTCCAAAACCTGACCTAAGTCTAAGGATGGATTATCACTGTACTTCACGATTATCATATTTTAATTTTTTATTATCGTTGTAGTTGGCAAACTGTTATTATTATCATTTTTATTGAGCTCAAATTTTAGTATTGGCAAATTTCTGATGTCCGAAATTGAAGTACCTTCCCACATATTGAGTTGATCAGGCTCGATGTTGGAGGTAGTTGTTGCCTTGTGTGTGGTCACAGGGTTTGTTGGTTTATTAGTTTTGCTACGAGTTATAACGTTTATTGTTGTAGGTATCATTTCTTTTAAGTTATTAGAATTTATTTTTATACGCGAAAGTGCATCTGCATTAGTATTTATTTTGCCTTATTTATACACGATATCGAAATCATAGTCCATTAGGTCTAAGCGAATTCTGGTTAATTTAGGGGAGGGGTTGCGATTTACAAATAAGGATACTAAGGGTCGGTGGTCTGTGACGACTGTAAATTTCTTTCCATACAGGTAGCGGCGGAAATGGTTTATTCCCCAATATATTGCAAGGAGTTCTTTTTCTACTACTGATTTATTGAGTTCATGTTTTGTTAGAGATCTGCTGGCGTAGGATATCGGTAGATCTTCTCCGATGGTGCCTTGTGATAGAACGGCTCCTAGGGCGTAATCAGATGCATCTGTTGTTAGTATAAATTCTTTCTCTAGGTCGGGGTGTTGTAGAATTGGTGGGGAGGTTATGGCGTTTTTTAGGGATTGGAAAGCTAGTTGGCATTTTTCGTTCCAGTCAAACTTTTTGTTCTTCTTGAGCAGGTCATTGAGAGGTTTTGCAATGGCTGCGAAATTTTGGACGAATCGTCTGTAGTAATTACAGAAGGCGACAAAACGTCTTACATCATCTGCGTTTTGTGGAGTTGGATAGTTGTTGACAGCTGCGCATTTCGTGGGATCGGCTGTTACGCCTTTGCTGGTGATTAGGTGTTCTAAGAAAACGACTTCGGATTGTACGAAATTACATTTTGAAGGGTTTAATTTGAGATTGTACCTACGGAGTCGTTCGAAAGTTCTTACGAGGTTTTGGTTGTGATGTTTTAAGGAACAGCCAAAGACTATGATGTCGTCGACATATAGGAACGCGTTTGCATCTAATCCTGATAAAGCTATGGTTAACATGCGCTGAAAACTATTTGAGGATATTTTTAATCCGAAAGGCAATCTTTTGAATTGGTAATGTCCGTTGCTGGACGAAAATGCTGTCATGGGCCGTGATTCGTGGTCGAGTTCTATTTGATGGAATGAGCTCGTCATGTCGAGTGTAGAGAAGTATTTGGCTCTTCCTATGCGATCTAGTACATCGTCAAGACGAGTAAGGGGAAATTTGTCATTGACTAATTTTTTATTTAGTTGACGATAATCGACTACTAATCGCCATTTTTTGTATCATCACTGGAATGTTTGAGGACTACTAACATTGGTGAATTGTATGGACTTGTAGATGGTTCTATCACATCTTTGTCAATCAGGTCTTTGACTTGGTTATTAATTTCGATAGTATGTGCATGAGGCATTCGATAATTTTTTATGTACACTGGAGTATTATCAATTGTATTCAGATGTTGCGTGTAAAAATTATTGCAGGTTAATTTTTCACCTTCTAAATGGAATATATCATGGTATTCTCTGCATATATTTTCTATTGTGGTTTTGGCTACCTCGTCTTTGGAGTTTATGTGTAGCAATTCTTTTAATTTGGGCCAACGATGATTTGCTTTTTTTTGTTGCAGTGTAGTACGTGGTACTTTGTTAGTGGTTTGATTTCTAATTGCGGGTTTTGTATAGTTTCTTCTTTGTCGGAAGTGTTGAGAATTCTAACGTGTTTGATGCCGTGTGCCGAGATAAGGGTATTACTTATAAAAATGTTTTCAGAAATGTGTTTTCCACAGATAAAGCTGTCTTCCTTGTTATCGATGTTTATTGGGTGGATTATTTCCGAGCGGGGTGGTATCCTTATATTGTATATCTTAGTCTCTAGAGGTAGTGAAATTAGATTGTTATCATATTTGAAAGAAAATAGCAAAGTTTCGTAGTCTATATTTGCATAATACTTATGTAGGAAATCTCTGCCTATTATACCACTTGTTCGGAGGGGAAAGCTTTTTTCTACTATTTGGAATTTGTGTAGAATTTTGGTTTCGGGTAGGTTTATTTGTAGGTTTGCGATGCCAAGTGTTTGAATGCTCTGTTCGGTTATTCCCGACAACCGACAGGATTCATGATTATTGATGCTTATATAGTCGAATAAATTTTTGCAAATAGAAATATCTGCACCTGTGTCCAACAAGAATGTGAGTTTTTGATTATGAATTTGTAAGACTATATGGTTTGATATGTCTTCATTGTAATTGGTTAGATTTATTTTGTATGTTTTGTTAGTATTCTCATTCCCCGATTGACCGGTTTTATTTACTGGTTGGTGTCTGGGGAGTTTTCGTTTCCCTGGTAATCCGCCAAGTATATTCTAGCATTGTTTCTTTGTCTTTGATTGTATTCTCTTGCTTGTCCGAAGTTTTGGTTATCCCTGCTGTTCGTTGCATTGTTGTTATCATTGTTGTTATATCTGTTATTACGTTGGTTATTGTTATATCTATGGTTTAATTGCCTATTGTTATATTGATAGCTATTTCTATTTCTAGATTCGTTATAATTATTCCCGTAGTTCATATTATGATTATTCCTATTGTAGTTTGTTCTGTTGTAATGAAGAATTTTGTTGTCTTTTGCTGTAGTTTCAGCTTGTTCAGCGATTTCTGTTGCCTCTCTGAATGTGCGTACTCTGCTTGCTTCAATTGTTTGTACAATGTTTCTATTAGTAATTCCGTTCTTGAAAGTATTGAATGCGAGGGTGTCATTTGTTTGTTTCAGTATATCTCTATGTTGTCCGCCTACTTGCTCAATTTGTACTAATGTTAGTTCTGCAATAAGGTTTTCTATCGTTTCTGCGAATTGGGATACGGAGTGCTGGTTTTGGGTGCAACTAGATAATTTTTGTACTATATTGCTAGAGGTATGTTTGAATTTATAAATGGAAGTAAGTTTAGCTTCAAGATCGGTTATAGTTTTTGGTGGTTCAATGGAGTTTAGTTTATTTCTGGCCGTTGATGATAGTTTCGTGTTTAGTACAAGTTGTAGAAAATCAGATTTCTGTTCAGCTGGAATTGATTTTTCGATGATTTTCACTACGGTTAGGAACCTGTGTAAATCACTAGGTTTGTCTAGAAACTCAGTTATGGACTTTAAGCCACTGAAAATGTCCGTAGTTGCCATTGTTTCTGTTGTCTCTATGTTCTCTCGTTTGTCGGATATGAGTTTAATAATATTTTGATAATAAGTCTTGAATTTTTTCTTAGGTTCTAGTTTGTCTTGTTCACTTAAATGTTTGATTTCAATTTCAAAAAGAGTTTTTAATGTATCTAATTTTAGAAGAGTATTCAGCAGATAAGTTTCGCTGTAAGATCGGTTAGGGTTCTTTTTGAAATTTTCGAAAATTTTTATTAATGTGGACAACTGGGTACTCTTAAACATTGTTTGTTTTGTTAACCTCTTTTACTATGGTTTTCTAAATGAATCGTTAGGCCAACAGATATAGCCCAAAAAGCAAAAACATGACAATTATGACAATAATAATGTATGTAGCAAGTTGGTTTGCAGAGTACTGATTCGATGCGTTTGAAGCTTGATTTGCAAGGACTATAGTCTCTTTTATGTTGGAATCTGCGATACCCATTATATCAAGTTAAAATTCGAATTTGTAAAAGGAAATGATTTTAATGTTTTGTAAGTTTTCGAGACTGAATGTGTTTTTATTATTGTAGGATTTGAAATGACGTTATATTTTGTTGAATTTGGAAATTACATTATTGTGGAATTTGGAAATTACAAGAAATTTTTATGTTTTCCTAAGTGTTTTGATCTGCTTCCTTATTTGTGCTTTTTCTGTCTTGTTGCCAGTGGTGTGGTATTGTACGTATAATTCAGCAATTGCTTTGCGTCGTTTGAATGCTTTTCCGCTGCGTTTCTTCTTTGGTTTTTCTTCGATGTGTTGCACTGGTTCTCGTGTAAGTTTGCCTTGCCGTTGCCAGTATTTCTCGATAGATAATGGTTGTGGTCCTGGTTTTATCAGTTTTTCTGTTGGAACTTTTGTGTTACTAGTATCGCAAGTATTTTTACTTTTGGCCGCACTTGGGTGGTATGCTGGTATATTCGTCTGTACGGGTCCAGGAACGTATTCCTCTTCTTTGGCTCTGGTCGGGCTAAAAGCTTCCCATATCGTTAAAAATCCGTCGAAGTCCATTTGTATCTGTTGCACTAGAAGAAAGTGGCAGGATCGCCATGTTGTATTATAAGCCGGACGGCTATCCTATATTGAAAAGAACTGTATTCAGTAATATTCACCTAGTGATTGTATAGCGTCTAGGTAACGCATATAGGTTAGGCGATTGGGCCTGAGTATGACTTCTTCTTGAGACGTTAATCCGGAGTGTTCTCCTTTCATCTCAAACTAAGAAAAAGTCATACTCAGGCCCAATCGCCTAACCTATATGTGTTACCTAGACGCTATACAATCACTAGGTGAATATTACTGAATACAGTTCTTTTCAATATAGGATAGCCGTCCGGCTTATAATACAACAACCTATTACTTTACTACTAATCAATATCGCCTTCTTATCGCAGTTTTACTACTACCCCCGTTTATTCAGCTTTTCGTTATATATAGCCTACACTGAGAAAAAAGCAGCACTTTGGACTTAAAATTGGATGTTTTTAAGTTAAAAGCGGCTGCATCTGAAAGTGTTATTCCTGGAAAACTTTGAACTAAACACAATACGGCTAGATTAAACTAGGCCCACATTTACTTTCAAAGTTTGACTTTTGTTTTAAGTATTTTACATTCAATTCTAATGGTGAACATTTTAAATATATGAAAATTTAAAAACAAAATAAAATCCGTTTAAAGTAAAATTGGACACTTTAATTATTCGAATGCTTTTTGGAAAGCAGAAGCGACACTTTAAATTCTCAGATGCTCAAATTCAAAAGCAAAATGATTACTTTTGCTTCAAATCTGCACTTTCAATTAAGAAATGTTATATTTGAAGATGAAAGTGGTCACGTTTGAATCTAACAATTGCACTTTAAAATCAAAAGTGAACACTTTTCAAATAGATATACTGTTAGGCATAGAACGAGATGCAGTTGTGCGTCCCTTAAAATCAGCGTGCGGTGTATAGTGTTTAACATTGATCGGTCGTGATATTTCTAAGGAAACTAAAGTTGTCTGATTAGTCAATGCACAGATATTTATGTTCGACCACTTTTTAGGGGTAACTCGAAATGATTTGTGTGGCAAAAGTGATAAAATTATTAATAAATAGAAAATGATGGATCAAGATGCATTAAATAATCTTTTAGAAGCCGGTCAGATAACATTCGATACTACGAGTGACATTGCATATGTGGTAGTGGAGAATGATCCTTTAATTGATGATGATGTGCAAGTGTTGAAAGTGTTGAAAGACTTCGATTTAGAAGTAATATATGTTGAATTGAAGCGTAAGTGAATAATCTGATCCGGTTTTTGTGGAGAATAAAAGCGAAAACTATATAATACGTTACCTGAAAATTTAGATGCTGGGATAACTTTTAAATGTCTTAAATATTTGAAGCGAGAGGATATTGCTGAAGCGATAAAGCATATAGGACATCGAGCCGAGTTCAGAGAAAAGCTTTTCGCATGGAAGAAATCTGAAGTATTCGATAGAATTCAGTTTGCGGCATTACAGTGGGGGATAGATGAGGAAACGCTCAGCAATAAGTCGAAAGTTGTCGAATGGATGAATGAAATACAACATCATGAGCCTCCTGGTTTGTCTTTATCATCCTTCGTATGTGCCTCTCAAATACCGGTACAACATACTTTACGTTTACATTTCGGATCTATTTTAAAAGTTTTTATTTTATAGTCTATTTCAGCACTGTTAAATAGTTGTTGTTAAAAACATAATTCAATTCTTCAAGGAAAACTCCAGCTTTACAAACAAGCAGAGAGACGAGCTCATTCAATTGATTTTGGAGGATATCATTAGCAGAGGTGAAACGCTCAAACCAGAAAGTTTTCCAATTATAGCTGAGCAAATAATTGCCCTTTTTCCCAGTGAAAGAGATAGTTATGTAAGTTAAGGCTCAAGAAGAATATGCTGATTTTAAATAATTCTGTTTTGCGTTCTTCTAGTGCTATTATTATATACCTCGTCATCCAAAAAAAAAAATTCAAGTGGAAAACTTTATGGAAAATATTTTAACTTAAAAACTAAATCCAGAAAGCTGTGGAATTCTACCACAGTATCTACCGTCCAAAAGGAGCACGTGATAGTTGAAGTTTCAAAGTTAGTCGAAGTTAACAAAACAATTGCGCAATCAATGAAAGCGATTCTTAAAAGGGATACCAGCAATTGGGAAGAAATCATCGATAAATGGCAGAAAACATTTAGTTTACGCCAGAACGATTTAAAGTGCCTTTCTCATGTTGATTTTTTAGAAAACTGGCCAAAATTTAAGGGCTCCAGGGCCCCGCAGTTGGTAAATTTGAAATTTTTCTCATCATTTTCTTAAGTACATTTTTTTCCATTGTGTTTTAAGGTTTGTCTTGATTTCGACATCATCTACCCTGGAAAGGGTTATCTTCTCAATTCAAAGTGAGATTGCTTCAAAAGTAAAATTATACAATACTACGAAGCGGAATTGAAAATTTCTCAATCAAGAGATTTACTTCTGCAAGCCAAGTCAGTAAACCAAATTAGTGAGTTCAAGTTTTAAAACTTTGGTTATATTTGTGAAGATTATTAAAACTTTTGTTAGATTCTGAGGACTACATACTAGCGGTGCTATTAAACTCAGTTCTAATACCATCAGCACGCTTTAAGAACACTGAAGGAGCCAAACTAAAAAAAGCTTCTATACACGATGCTAATGAAAGTTTTGTCCGAGAACTTTCATCCATCAACGACTATTCAAGGAAGGTTCAGGAGCTGGTCAACAAATATTATGAAAGCCAGTTGACACTGCAACCATTTATTATTACTGAAGGTAGTGCTGCTGGTAGTATCCATTCATTTTATGTTTGTTTGGATAAAACTTTCTACAAATTTGATTCCTTTATAGAAAGCCTAGATATTTGTTTTAAAATCTTTCAAGTTTTAAATTTGAAATATCCTAAAATTTGTGAAGGTCCTTGGGTTTTCATACAAAAATATTTTTACGAGATCGATACTTCTTTCGATATCAAAAGCTCAAGTCTCACTTTAGCCCAGTCATATTAGGTAAAGAAGGGGTCAACCTCGGAATGAAAGATAATAAGCTGCAAATTGGTATGAACCTTTGTTTTGTCATTCTAAATGTTGTCTCAAAAGTCACAATCGTTATCGTGTCCGCGTCTTAAGATATTCAAGGTCAAAGGTCACAAAAATCGGTTTTTCGCGAATATCTGGCTTCCTATCGGTTAAATGAGATTTGCATTTATTATAAAAGTTGTAGGCTATAAAATTCCCTACAACTTTTGTTTAAACTTTTTTTTCATACGACCAACCGTTTTGAAGGTAGAGCGCGAAGAGTGCACATCGTACAGTCATATACGGCCTAATGCAAGGTCAAGCGTGAGTTATGGTTATCAGTACGTTATAAAGTCAATTATTTACTTGGAAATTATAATTATTAAACAATGCCTATTATTTATGTACTAACTATTAATTATTTATATTTAATTAAAGTAAGTAACTTGATTATTTATGTATAATTATTCATATTTAACTATTTAAGTATAAAATATTATTAATTCTGGATTATATATTTTAGTTTTATTTTCAGTTAACACGACATTATATATCTTTTCTTTAAAACGCGTAAATTTCTCAATACAAGAATATCTTCAGTATGAACTAAGCCCGTATCCGACATCTTTATTTGATAGTAATGGCATGAGAAAAACCACGAAAGCAACATTATATGACAATATGATGCCTGTCGTTATCGATCTTGATGAAAATAATGTAACATACATCATCGATGGTGGATTTCTTCTACATCGCGTCGTATGGAGCAAAGACGATACTTTCTCTATTATTTTAAATAAGTACATTAAATATTTACAAACACATTATGGCTCAGCAATTGTTGTTGTATTTGACGGATATTCGGACTATAGTAAAAATATTAAAGCACTGGAACAACAAAGAAGAACTGCTGCACTTTCAAAATCATATGAAGTTTGTTTTGACGAAACAATGGTTGTGCCAATCAGTCAAGAAAAATTTTTATCAAATCGGTCTAATAAAAAAAAATTTATCGACATGCTTGTTGAAAAATTTAAAACTGTTAATATCACAACAAAACAAGCCAGAGATGATGCTGATGTTCTCATCATTGACACAGCTATTGCCTTATCAGAACATCAAAAGACTGCTGTCATCATAGGAGAAGATATCGATTTGCTCGTTATTTTAATTGGACGTACTCAGTCACATCATCAGGAAATTTTGTTGAAAAAAGTTGGCAAAGGCAATGTCAAAACACAAATATATTCTACTAAAAGTTTTGACCAATATCCTCGTACTAAAAAGCACATTTTATTTTTACACGCATTCAGTGGCTGTGACACGACTTCTGCGCTATTTAAAAAAGGAAAAAAAAACTGTTACTAGAGCATTGGAAAAAATTCCTGATTTAGATAAACTGGTGGAAGTATTTCAACAAGAAAACTGCCCAAAACAAACATTATTAGAAAATGGAGTGCGCATCTTGTTGGCATTATATAATGCTCCAAAATCTGAGGACAACATTGATCATTTCCGCTACACGCAATTCATCAAATTTACAAAACTAAATAAACCTGTACAACTGTCAACACTTCCACCAACAAGTGTAGCAGCTCATCAACACATAAAACGTGTCTACTACCAGATTCAAACGTGGTTAGGGAAGGACTTAGAACCTAAAGAATGGGGCTGGATGCTTGAAAATGAAATCCTGGAGCCCATACGAACGTTATTACCTCCAGCACCAGCCGAACTACTAAACGTAATATTTTGCAATTGCAAAAATGGTTGTGGTTCCCGCTGTGGATGCAGAAAATCAGGGCTACAATGTTCTTTAGCTTGCGGCCAGTGCAACGGACAAGCTTGCCTCAACGCTTCACTGTATCCAAGTAATCCCGATGAAGAAAATACATATGATCCCGATATTCTGGAAGGTTTGGAGATGAACATGACAGATAATGAGGATGATGACAATGAATCGAACATTTTTGAGCGACAAGAAGAAGAAGACGACGAACAAGAAGAAGATAATTAGCTTCCATTTCCAATTTCATTACAATTAAAATCAACAAAGATACTTTTGATATTTGAACTCACATTTTGATAAATGTATATTATGCCGTATTTAATAATAAATAAAAATATGTGTAAAATATATACTCTTACTATCATTTTAACTTAAAATAAAACTAAAATATATAATCCAGAATTAATAATATTTTATACTTAAATAGTTAAATATGAATAATTATATATAAATAATCAAGTTACTTACTTTAATTAAATATAAATAATTAATAGTTAATAATTATAATTTCCAAGTAAATAATTGACTTTATAACGTACTGATAACCATAACTCACGCTTGACCTTGCATTAGGCCGTATATGACTGTACGATGTGCACTCTTCGCGCTCTACCTTCAAAACGGTTGGTCGTATGAAAAAAAAGTTTAAACAAAAGTTGTAGGGAATTTTATAGCCTACAACTTTTATAATAAATGCAAATCTCATTTAACCGATAGGAAGCCAGATATTCGCGAAAAACCGATTTTTGTGACCTTTGACCTTAAATATCTTGAGACGCGGACACGATAACGATTGTGACTTTTGAGACAACATTTAGAATGACAAAACAAAGGTTCATACCAATTTGCAGCTTATTATCTTTCATTCCGAGGTGAAAGCCCTAATATGACTGGGCTACTTCTTTGTTGAATTATATGCAAAAGAAGTAGTTTTCATTTTTTTTCAAAATGTGCATATGTTTTAAATGTTCAAAAACATATCCAACAATTGATTTTCTCATTAAACATTTAAAGTGTGAGCATGTATTGTCTTAGAAAAATGTTCTCCAATGCATGCAAAATAATTGCAGGCAATTATTTTCTAATTTTTTGCTTCTAAAAAGGCATTTATTAACGCATAAAGAGAATGAGAAAAAAATAGTTGACAATGTAAATACTTCAAAAAAAGTAGCAGCCTTGCCAAAATCACATTCTAGTTTACTGTCACCAAGTCCATCACTAAACCGGAGTTTAACAAACGTGCATTCTTATTCAGATGGCAAAGGTTAAAATATTGATGAAATAGTAACTGATCTTAAACATAAATCATTAGCTTTATCACTTCAATTATACTCAAAAACTTCTATGCCACGTAAGGAAGTTCTAGAAATTCAAAAACTTATGACACATTTACTATCAGCTATTTCATTTTCAATACGAATATTAGTTTTGAATTCAAATACACATATATCTCATGAAGTGGAACAAGATTTAAATTGTATTATGAATTTTTATAATGATCCATTTCTAGATATCAAGTCTGAGCATCGAATGGTTAAAACACTAACTGAAATGAAGATTTATGAGGAACCCAAGTCACTTGTTATAAAAAATGAAATTACAAGCACTGTTATTCAACGAAATCCAACACTCGATGCAAAATGTATTAGCGTTCAAATAATGCCTCTTGTCTTTCAATTTAAAACCATTTTTGAATTACCGAATGTTTTGGAAATAACTTTTCGAAATACCGAAATAGAAGATCAAACACATTTATTAAATTTTGCAAACGGGCAAATTTTTAAGTTAAAACAAGTTGGGTAAACAGACCTACGCTCATGTCAGAAGGGTTTTGTATTCAATTTACAAAATGCAGTCACCAGACCGAATCAAATCAAGAAACATGTCAAAGACGATTTTATTGGAGAAAATATGATATGCGAAGATCATACTATTATTAACAAAGTTCAATGAATTTCGACTTTTGAGGTTTTTGGTATTGTTATACTCATAAATATCTCCCTTGATAATTATTTCAGATGTCCATCCGCGACGGAGGAAACACATTATTCATGTATTTCCCCCCTGTGCCCCCACTAAAGCAAAAACTGACAGTTTAACAACTGTTTTGAAAAGCTCCCATGAAAACTTTCATTTCATACTCATACCGGCTACGTTTGATGAATTTTTTTTTCAGGGGCCACTCTCCTGTGCTGAAATCATCGATTCATGGCCAATTTTTTCGAATCCTAGAATGGTTACAAAACCCTTTTGCTAGGAGTTCTCTCCCACCTCCTTGACTTATTTCACTTATGAGCATTAATTGTAGGTACTCATCTTCAGTCATTCATTGAATTGAATCAAGTGCTCAAAGCATGTACCTTAAACGTTGAAGTTGGGAAAAAATAACTCCAAATTATTCAATCTTCGCATTTAAAACAGCCACTATCTTGTTTTACGATTACTGATACTATTAGCTGAACCAACTCTCAAAGATATACATGACACCTATCATTCCTGAAATTTTCATGCAAATCCTAGCAAAACTGTAGTGTCTGAGTCGGTAAAAAGCGCATGTTGTTCCATAGCCATATGTTGCCATAGTAATACAGGAAAATTCAAACCACTATAACTTCGCTAAATATGATTCAATCTTTATAAAACTTTCAGGATAGATCAATCTTATGAATAGACATCTACGTACTGAATTTCATTGAATTTAAGGGTACCGTTAAGATTTTATTCAAGAAAACATAAAATCGATAAATCATACTATTACTAACAAAGTTGAGTGAATTGCGACTTCTCACGTATTTGTTGTTGTTGTACTCACCAAGGCCTACATCCCTGATTTTTTTCAGATTTTTCGGATCACAGGTGTCCAATCGCGAGGGGGGGGGGGGGGACACCAATTTTTCGTGTATTTCCCCTCCCTGTGCGCCCCCCGAAGCAAATTTTGCCAAATTAAGACCAGTTTTGAAAAGTTCTCATCAAGACCTTTAATTTGATACCCATATCGGCTACCTTCAATGAAATTTTTTTTTCGGGGGGTCACTCTCCTGTATGGGGAGACCCCCCTTAAATACCTTATAAAATTTTTTTGCAGTTGAACTTTGAAGAGATCACCACTTTACACCTACACACGAAATTTGATGTTTCTAGCTTAAATAGTTTCCGAGAAAAAATGCTGTGACACACGGACGGACGGACGGACGGACGGACAGACGGACAGACGGACAGACTGGTCGCGTAACTAGTAGGGTTTTGTAAAATTATTTTACAAAACCCTAAAAATGACTGCATCCGAGATACACTGTTTTACACATTTTTTGCCTCTTATGATTGGAGATC